>NC_051167.1:44779416-45360057 GCF_013339725.1 Rhipicephalus microplus | reverse complement strand
GAATAAAGCTTGTGCCCCCACCTCTCACTGCCGAATTCGCTGCTGGGTTACCTCCCTCAACTTTTACCTGCGTAGAGCTTGTCAAGTGGTGTCTCCTCTGTGTACCTTCTGTAAGGAGGAGGAAACAGTCAGTCATTACTTGCCATCATGACGCCGCTATACGTCATTGTGAAGAAAATTCATAGCTCCACCTATTTGAACTCGGGTCGGTAAATATCCGAATCAGTTTTTCTATTAATCGGCGCCTCTCCTCTGGGCTACAGTAAGAGGGATGTTTACTACGCAATAGACGAATTTATCAGTCAGACTTAAAGAATATAGAGCTGAATTCTTCATTCTTTAAACATATAATTATTATTATTCAGTAATTATTTCTTGTGAAATCTATCCCTAGCATATACGAGTAGCGTTGCGAAGAAACAAAAAACAACAAATTCACCTAATACTCGGCCAATACCTTGCATTGGGTAAGAGCCATTAGATCAGGAGAAGAAGAAAAAGAAAAAGAATTCCACCGTGATGAGCAATATGGTGATCTCAATAAATTCCGATTAAATATAATAATGCCCACTCCCGTTAAAACGAGTTGTAGCGAAGAGCTACCTAAGCGAAACATTAGTTTAAAAGACCAAACGTCCGATAGCAAAAACAAATTAGTTTTCTGCAGGCACAAAACATCACAATTTGCAGCACAGGCTACACTAATCACCTCGACCTTTTTCACTGGACTGCAAAAGCTTTTTACGTCTGAGGTAGTACCTTTGAGGTAAACAGAAAGCCCACTACGAAAGAGAAAGGCCACTAGGCACTAGTGAGCTTTCTACCTGAGGTTTACCTTTGAGGTAAACAATGGCTGCTACTGGGAATGAGAGACAGCAGAAGTCGGCTTTTAACACTTCTCCTTCTACTAACGTTTCCTACTGGAACATGCCAATGGCTGCTAATGGAGAATGAGAGACAGAAGAATTCGGCTTTTAGTTAACGCGCACGCTGCAATTTTATGAATTGTTCAAGAACGCACAGAATAAATCTCCCACCGGCACCACCTTGCAGGCCAAACATAAGACTGGTTACACACTACAAGTTCAACTACGACTACGAGGGACGAACGGGTGCCGCTATAAGGAGCTTCGCCCCTAAAAGTGAATAAGCCGCTTGCGGGGCACTCGCTTCCTCGTCTGTCAGAACTGCGCACCGTCTAGTATCCTGATTAGTTTTAGTTTTATGATAGCTACCTTATTAACTATTATTTCCTCAGACGTAAAAAGCTTTTGCAGTCCAGTGAAAAAGGTCGAGGTGATTAGTGTAGCCTGTGCTGCAAATTGTGATGTTTTGTGCCTGCAGAAAACTAATTTGTTTTTGCTATCGGACGTTTGGTCTTTTAAACTAATGTTTCGCTTAGGTAGCTCTTTCGCTACAACTCGTTTTACGGGAGTGGGCATTATTATATTTAATCGGAATTTATTGAGATCACCATATTGCTCATCACGGTGGAATTCTTTTTCTTTTTCTTCTTCTCCTGATCTAATGGCTCTTACCCAATGCAAGGTATTGGCCGAGTATTAGGTGAATTTGTTGTTTTTTTTGTTTCTTCGCAATGCTACTCGTATATGCTAGGGATAAATTTCACAAGAAATAATTACTGAATAATAATAATTATATGTTTAAAGAATGAAGAATTCAGCTCTATATTCTTTAAGTCTGACTGATAATTCGTCTATTGCGTAGTAAACATCCCTCTACTGTAGCCCAGAGGAGAGGCGCCGATTAATAGAAAAACTGATTCGGATATTTACCGACCCGAGTTTCAAATAGGTGGAGCTATGAATTTTCTTCACAATGACGTATAGCGGCGTCATGATGGCAAGTAATGACTGACTGTTTCCTCCTCCTTACAGAAGATACACAGAGGAGACACCACTTGACAAGCTCTACGCAGGTAAAAGTTGAGGGAGGTAACCCAGCAGCGAAGTTTGGTTATGGCCTCTTCCCTTATTCTTGACCACGATAACTCACTTTTTCAGAGAAATAATAGGTCATTATATTCTAGAGAAGCTGTCAAGACAGTGTCTGATAAGAATTTTTTAAAGTTAAGGTGCGGTATTGTGCAATTTTAATGTATGTTGTCATGGGAAAACCGGAATGATTGCATCAAAAGCGCCGTTTTTGCTAAAGCATCAGCACTTTTGTTTAAAAGAAAACCCTAGTGCCCTGGTACCTAAATTAAGTGGAAACATTGTAGGTGCCCGGGAACTAGTATTCCGAAAAGCATTAAAAGAGGCGTTTCACCAGATGCAGAGAGAGAACACACAGATAATGAGACAGTGATGAGTGCTACTACTAATTTAGAGCCCTGCCGCGGTGGTCTAGTGGCTAATGTACTCGGCTGCTGACCCGCTGGTCGCGGGATCGAATCCCGGCTGTGGCGGCTGCAATTCCCATGGAGGCGGAAGTGTTGTAGGCCCGTGTACTCAGAATTGGGTGCAGGTTGAAGAACCGCAGGTGGTCGAAATTGCCGGAGACCTCCACTACAGTGTCTCCATATTCATATGGTTGTTTTAGGACGTTGAACCCCTTATATCAATCACTCAAAACTACTAATTTAGAATGCGTATTTTTTAAGTAAGTAATAATGCGACCATAAATTCAGCTTTAAAAACTGGGATAAAATTCGGCAGTCGTAACGAGAAAGACCGATCAAGTTATGGGCAGAATACTCCTGTGCCAGCTTTTTCCTCAGTTTGCGATACATAAGTTGCAATAACCACATTCGTCAGCAGAATATTTACATGCTCTTTTAATAGTCCATTTAAAATTCCCTGAGGTAATATTTCATGTGGTTTAGAAAATTATTTTGGTAGAGAATGTCTGTGAATATAGGTTCCATGGTCAAAGGACACACATCACGTATTTGTACATTCAAACGGCCTTGTGGTTTTCACAATCTTTGTCCCAAAATCTACAACACCCCCCCCCACACACACACACATACGGAACGTGTCAGTGTGGTCTCAGCGAAACACCTGTTGCCTTTTTTTTTCTAAATGACCACAGAAGAGGCCACTTGGGCTCTCTCTGCTCAGTCACCGCTTTAGCTGCAAGTAATTGCCTGCCACCCAGCTTACCAACAGTGTCCCTCCACGACCTTCGAGTGTGCATCGGATAAGCCACCCTGTCCCTCTCTTCATTCTCTCTCTCTCTCCTTCCTTCTTTCTTTTCTATTTTCTTTTCTTTTTGGTACTCCTTGGAATTTATAGTTCCTTCATTTGGCTTTTGGTGTCTTTATTATTTATGGTTTGACCAAACGTATGACACGTGCCCCTCTCTAATGGAACCCTCTCTCACCCTTCCATTTTTCGCTAGGTCCAGTACATAGGACGAGACCTGTTTGACACAGGATATGGCACGACTGTAAATCATTACTAATTTGTCGCTCTCTCCCGTTTCTAATCTGCACCACCATGTCAGTGCGGCATGCTGGCATAGCGTCGCACTGCGCCGTGCTCGTGACCGGGTTGCAGAAATTACGTGCCTTTTCCTCATCTTCTACCCACTACCAACACCTATTCTCAAACTGTGTCGAAGACCGGTCCCCGGTCAAAACCGTTGGAAATAAAACTAAGACAACCGCTAAGTTGTGTCTTTTGTCTTCACAACTACGTTTGGCTCATGAAAAAAAACCTATTCAGTTCAGTATTATATATATATAGTTTATATATATATATATAGATATATATAATATATCTTATACTATATATATATATAGCTATATATATATATAGTTATATATATATATATATATAGTTATATATATATATATATATATGTATATATTATATATATAGAGAGAGAGAGAGAGATGAGAGAGAGAGTAGAAGAGAGAAATATCAGAAAAGATTCTGGTACAGGCACGAAAAAGCAAGCAATTCTTTAATCAATTTCGTATCGGCCGTCGCACGGCCTTAGTCAAATAAACCTCTGACGAAGGGCGTGCTCGGTTGAAATGTATATCGATAAAAGAATTGCCTGCTTTCCTCGTACGTGGCCAGCTTCTTTTTTTGTACGTATCGGATTGGATTGGATTGGTTAAACTTTTATTTGGTCCTCCAAAACACAGATCACTGTGTTGCGGGCAGCTCCCACGTGGGGACTGAGATGCCAAGCTCCTCAGCCGCCTCGCGGGCTTGGTGGACAGCCCAGAGCTGATCTGCCAAGGATGAGCTGCAGATTGCCGCCTCCCATCTGGCAGAGGTGATGTGCGATAAATGCGCGAATTTGGTGCACTGCCAGGCATGTGTTCTAATGAAGCTATTTCCCCACAATGTGACAAAAATTTACTTGGGTATAGGTCAGGGTACATGATGTGTAACATTTTCACAGTAGGGTACATCCGGTTGCAAAAGCCCTAATGTAAGGCCTTGGGGCCGGGTAAGATTTTTGTGAGGTGGAGGGAAATCCTTCTAGAGAGGATGTTTAGTGAGCTCGTTATATGTTGTAAGAATTTCCCGGTTATCCCCTTCACCGGTAGAACGCAACCCCGGGGAGGCGCGGTTGGAGAGTTCTCGCGCCGCCTCGTGTGCTGCTTCATGAGATTGGTGGGGGAATCGTCGATTCGTCCAAGGTGAGCTGGGAACCAACTCAGAAGATGATGTGTTATATTCTTGCCTTGCAGTATTTTCAGCGTTTGTTCACAGACCGTCCCCTTGGCGAACGCCCGTAGTGCTGCCATGGAATCACTGTAGACGACTTCAATGTTATCCATCTTGAGTGCTAAGGCGATGGCCACTTGTTCCGCAATGATTGGGTCTTTCGTCCTGACCGTCGCTGAGTTGACGACATGGCCAGCCCAGCGACTACCACTGCCACAAACGCTTTTCCATTGGCGTAGGAAGCCGCGTCAACAATACGACCCCTCGTTCCTCGTTTGAGACTTGACGAAGTATAGTCCTGGCCCCTTGCTACTCTTCTTCCAACGTTGTGTTCTGGATGCATGTTTCTCGGTATAGGAGATACCGTGATAGTCTCCCTGATGTTGTCAGGGATATCATTGTAATTGCGTCTGATTGCTATTGGGTGTTGGCCCAGCTCCTGCAGGATCATTCTCCCCGACCTTGTAGTAGATAACCTTGCAAACTTGCTCTCTCTTGGGCTTCTGCTATTTCTTCGAGCGTGTTGTGTATGCCAAGCTCAAGCAGACGCTTGGTGATGGTATGTATGAATAAGCCCAGGACCTTCTTGTATACGTATCGGAATCACCGAATTTTCCCACTATATATATATATATATATATATATATATATATATATATATATATATATATATATATATATATATATATATATTTATATATATATATATATATATATGTTGAAAAAGTTTTTCCAATGAGCGAAACGTACTTGGAAGAGAAGAAACACGAGTTAGCAGTTGTCTTAATTTTATTACCAACGGTATCAACCGGTCGACCGGTCGAAACCGTTGGTAATAAAATTAAGATCAGACCAAAGCTGTATTCTTCTCTCTCTCTCTACACACACACACACACATATATATATATATATATATTAGTCTGTTAGATCTTATTAATATTGTGTCAAAACACGGAAAAACGAGCCCTTGGGTAAACACTTCTTTCCCTTATTCATTAACGAGGGTCTTGTACTGGCAGACTTGGTACCGTTAGGTTGTATACGAGGGACTATTGGTCAGCTGCCCGCTAGTAACAAGTTCATGGGCTACGTGAGGCCACACAGGCTCTTAAAAGGGTGTTCGGCACTCGCTGCTTGGCTACAGATGACGCTGACTGGCACTCCCACGTTTACATTCACATATAAACCAAAAAAACGTGGATGAGGGGATGAACGCCGTGATAGCTCTGTGGTTAGCGTATCGAACGCGTAATTCGAAGGTCGTAGGTTGGATTCCTGCTGACGGCAGGTTATTTTTTTTACCCACTTTTCTTTCTTATTTACATTACATTGTTTCTAATAAATTCCCGTATACATTCCTTTGCATTATTGCTTGTTAGATCTCAATATCATTGTGTCAAAACATAAAAAAACGAGCCTTTATGTATACGCTTCTTTCCCTTATATATATAAATATATATATATATATATATGTGTGTGTGTGTGTGTGTGTGTGCGTGTGTGTGTGTGTTATGTGTGTTTGTTTGTGTGTGTGTGGTATTCGACTTATCTTGTGGTTGTGGGCCCTCGTGTGCGTTCTTGAGAACGTTTTTATACAACGTCGCAGTTAGAGAAGTAAGAATGAAGAGTGCCTTCTGACGCTTCTTCGTTGAATATATTATAATGCTTATAAATTACAAAGAACAGATTATTTGAAGAGAAAATCCCTTGTGAACATCTAGTGGTGACAGTACTACCTGGGTTCAGTTATTTGACGAGTTTGCATTTTTAGGATATCAAGAATACAAACTCAGTGCGAAAAACTTGCGCATTCGGACTGTTGTGGTGAAGTGGTTTGCATGTCTCTTTTAAATAACCTCGTTAAGGGTTAGAGTAGATATTGATGCGGATAACATTTTGCAAATTAGTGCTTGTGAAATAATTTTGTGCGGGTTTTGCTTATTTACAGGCAAGCAGCAAAACGAAGGGCACAATCTTAAAGTTTTTTCACTGGCACCATTTATGACACAAACGTTCACTCTAAGGTTCGCATACGCCTCGGACACATGAAAAAGTGCGCCCTGATTGTTGCGTAAAGCATGAGAAGGTTACTGTCAGCACACAGACTACCGTAAATCACTATGACTGCCAAATAATGAAAAGCACTTTCATGTGAAAACTGGAAGCCTTCGAACTCATATATTATCGGTTCCCTGCAAAGATTTGTCTGAGAAGCTTAAGAAAAGAA
This sequence comes from Rhipicephalus microplus, assembly GCF_013339725.1. Classification (NCBI taxonomy): domain Eukaryota; kingdom Metazoa; phylum Arthropoda; class Arachnida; order Ixodida; family Ixodidae; genus Rhipicephalus; species Rhipicephalus microplus. Next base: position 45,353,181 of record NC_051167.1, on the reverse strand, counting down.
TCAAGTGATTGTGGCCGCTGATTGCAGTAGAGATAGTCTTAGGCGCAATAAAGGTAAAAACAATGTCATCGCGCATCATAAATTCTCCTCTTGGCGAAAGAGATAACACAGCTTTGTGTGTTCGCCCAGGCTTTGTTAAAAATTACCGCCTAAACGAGCGCTCCTTACAAGGGCTATTCTTGAGAAATCTGTTTTTGCTGCGCGCACAGTAAATCTCTTCTGATGTCCTTCAAGTATTGATTATGCGCTTGGTTGATTGTATATTACAGTACACTAATTGCATTTGCACTATTTGTTTGTGGTGGAGGTCGTGCAGTAATTTTCTTGGTAATATTCGCTGAGGGACTGGTATATTACAATAATCTTTGTTCTTAAATATGTCCAGAGATTCTTATTGCAAAAAAGCATGTCTCTATACTTTTCGCCGGCTAATATTTAAAAAATGTTGAGAGACAGCTAGTGGTAACAGATAAACAAACGATGAAAGTGAGAACCTTATGAAAGACAATTAGAGCATTCTTTCATTAAATAGTCGCTTTGCCTTATTCATGACATGTCAAGCACCGTTTAAATTAAGTTTTTACCTAGTGGAAGCGGTGATTTCTTTGGCTACTACTAAAAGATGTGATTGGAGTGAAAAATGCCAATATAACTTCACAACCACATCGTACAGACGAGTATGCCTTCAGCTAAATGGGACTTTGAAGTGTAATATAACCGACGCTAAAACAGATCAAACTCTGGTAGTAATCTTCAATTCCAGGAGAAAATATTTGCCTGTAATAAAATTGTGCAGTCACTATCATGCTTGATTTGGATCACTTTACACATGCAAATGTACAATAATAAATTGGATGCATAAAAGAACAGTTCTCATACTCAATAGGCGTCCTATAAGTTGAAAATAATAGCTTCACTTTAAAAGCACACTTTCACACAACGAGCACACCAATAAAAGTTGAGCTTTACGTGGCTGAGTCAACCTTCTTTTGTTCTATATTATGCAACTTTATGTGCACCTTTACTTAAATATCAGCTGTCATGCAACATCTAAGATTTGTAAGGTACTGCTGCTAATAAAACTGTGCTTGAGAACGATTTATACTCAGTACTATCTATACAAAAACAACTTCAGTAGCAGCTCATGTTCGTCTTCCTGTTGTGTTTTTCTTGCAGAAGTAGAAGCTCATATAGCAGTGGCTCTCATACGAATGACGACAAACACGCATCAATGCGTAGCTATTGCCTTTGATACAAAGAAGTGCAAAAAGTAAACAGGCACAAAGAGATGCACGTGCAAACATTTTTTTTTGTGCCAAGAGTTAAGACCTGAACATTGCCATCACAGTGTTCACACTGCAGGTCGCTGAACTCTCTCATTAGTCGACTCACTCGTACTCACCAGGCCATGGGTCTGAGTCGGAGTGAGTCCGGATGAGTAATAGTTTCTTGAGTTGGAGTCCGAGTGAGTCCAAAGTGCAACATGTATTTTTTGAGTGGGTATGATTGAGTTTATATATATATATATATATATATATATATATAATTGACGCTACGATGACTGGGAGACGTAGCCTGGCTCATACCCCATGTTTATTCTATTCTGACTTCTTCCTCTTCGGCTTCTACCAACCATCGCTACCTTCTTACGTCACATGATTCCCCCTCCTCCCTGGAAGAAGTAGCGTCAGACACTTAAGAAAACAACAAAAACGCAAAGTGCGAAAGCGAAAAATGTCAAAATGCACCACAGTTCCATTTAGGAAGGCAGTTCCTCAACTCGCCCGAAAATTCAAACAGAGTTAAACAGTCCGGCCAAATTTAAGAGAACTCGGGTGGACGAGGCTGACTGTTGCATCCTGGTTAGCATAATCACACCCTGGAGATCTGCACTGGTAATGACATCGGTTGAGTTTTTGTGAGGAACGGGCAAGGTTGGGAGTCCGTGTAGCATTTCAGGTTCGAATGTCGAAGGCGTGGAATTGTGTGTCGTGGTGGGAACAGACGGTGCACTTCGAGTTTGCGAGTGTGATGGTCGCGGCTGACGGAATGGTGTCTTGGTTTCTGCGTCCTAAAGATGCTGGCTTTTCGTCTGTTTTGTCGTTTTCTGTGGTTTTGGAGCTGGAATCATAGGTGCAGTCTTGAACTCTTGTGCAAAGTGCATCTGTGGCGCCGGTACCTTATGCATATACGCCTCACGTCTTGGGTTTGCTTTAAGAGGCTCGCTTTGCGTCGTCGTCCTTGTTGCCGTATCTGTTGTAGTGTCTTGAATCCCTGGACTAGCTTTTGCTGGCGTTGCTGGGGTTGTACTAGAACGTGCTGAGGTGGGAGCGCTTCTTGAACATCATGCCAGTTTTCTTTACAAATTGATGTATTGTCCAGTCGGCAGCTGGTAGTCTGTGGGCTGTTGTAACGCTTTTCAGGCAGTGAAGATGGTAGGACAGATTTGACTGGAGGAACATTAGAGGCGCCAGCGACAGCATTTATTACGTAGGCTTCTGGCACCTGGTAACCTGTAAAAGTTGCTTCCGAGCCTCCTGTGTTTGGGCTTTCAGATGGTTGTGCTCTCAATGGGAACACCACAATAGGCGTGGTTGGGTCAGGTTTTAGATGAGAATGACTGTCTTTCTGTGCAACGAATGACTCTTCTGGCGCATGAAACTGAACTGTAAGTTCCGGGCTTTACTGAGTATGCGCCGACCTTCTCTGCTCTATTCCGACCATAGTGAACGTCTGAGACGTGAGGTGTGCATTGCGAGCGACCGAACATCCACGTGATGGAAAAGCAGGAGGTTGGTCAATGCGTGAAGGCTGCTTTTGACTGTGATGGTCGAGTGCGGTCGTCTGTGGATGGTGAGTTATAAGCGAGTCTCCGTCGTAGTCGTCGTTGTATTCTTTGAACCAAACGATCATTTCTTTTTTGATCTTTTTCCATGACTAGTCGTTTTGAAATATGTGGGTGAGGTAGAATTTAAAGGCCTCACCGGAGACGTAGTCGGTAAAGTTGATGCTCATCTCCCGTTCCGACCATGATGCAGCGGTAGCATAGAGCTCGAACAGGTCGAACCAGTCCTGCACGGGTCCATCGTTCGCTGCTCCGGTGTACTTGGGGATGTCAAGGTCGGCCAGTGGTTCTGTCATGGTGGTGGTCGTTGTACTTCTATGCGATGGTTCGGTAGTCGATGTATGGTCAAGGGTGTCTTGTGGAAAACTGCTTCGATGATGAGTGACTTATGAAGGGGCAGGCAGGTCTCCATCCTGTCGACTCGTGTGACGCTACGATGACTGGGAGACGTAGCCTGGTTCATACCCCATGTTTATTCTATTCCGACTTCTTCCTCTTCGGCTTCTACCAACCATCTCTACCTTCTTACGTCACATATTTATGTTCGAGTGTAATATTCTTCAGAATTACTTCCAGCCTTACCTGGACTAACGTTTCTACTCACGTGTGTTCATAGGTACTCCAAAGCAGAATCGTTCATAAAACATTTCAATACTTATTGATTGGAGCCGTGATTTATGTAGGGAGCTGTCTTGGCCCCTCCCCCCACCTACCAACTCTTTCAGGGGAGTTACGATGAAGGAATACGTCATGCTTTTGCGCAGCGGCAAACTGAGCAAAACAATGACATGTAAAGTCATGAGAGAAAATATAGGAAATATTCTCATGCTAGAGTGTAAACAAAAGAGACTGAAAAGCTCTTTTATATAACAGCAGGATGACAGCTAATTTGCACAGACCAAAAAAGCAGGCACACACGTCTAAGAATACTGAAACATCAGCTTGTTACTCTGCCTTCATGATGAACCGGCAGCACAACCACGCAAGAGCAGAGAAAAGGTACACAAAACACAGCGCTGTGTTGTGTACTTTCTTTTCTATGTTCCTGTATGGTTGCACTGCCCCTTAACACGTCTTTAGAAGAATCCAAAAGACCAATTAAACATCGACCTTCATTATTGCCCCATTGTCTTTCTCACCTGTTGAACAAATTCGTCCAAAGATATTTATGTTCGTTGCCTATATTCTCTATTGTTGGAGTAATAAGGCAATCTATGAAATAATGTGAAAATAAAATTACCCTTAAATATTTGCTCTATTGTTGTAGCTCACACCCAACCTCCACGTGTTCTCCCTCAGTACCTGTGTACATGGCCCCTGAAATATTCCGGTAGTAGTTTCTCTGAAGTGGATTTCAAAGCTGCTATTGATTGAGATTAAGCTAATTGAATTTTATAATCGCATTGTTTCAAAACAAATGAGGGGGAAGTCCATGTGTTATATTCTAGCAAGCTACATTACCGATTTCACCTTGAACTTGTGCGAATTGCTTGCAATTGTGTCCCAAACTATACCTACTACAAAACACATCATTCTAAGTTTGGTGAGTGCAGCGAGTGACCTATGGCATATAAGTGATAATTTCTTTCGGAGTAGTCTTACAACTTCACTAATGCAGCGTTCTAATAAATGTATCTTTCTGACTCATAGTTTCTGCATTAAAATGCCTTCAGTTGAATTTCTTGACTAGTTTCTTCATCAGTAAAGGTCGAATTTGATGTGCAACTCTTGGTACTATTATCCGCATGCACAGATTGATGTATTCCGCAGTGCTTTTGTTGGGTCTCTTATCATTAGAACTGTGGTCTCACAAGTCATCTGTGTCTTTCTATAGACAATATCAGCTATAAATGATTTGCATAAGTCACCAAGGTTTCTCACAATTATTATGACTGCTTTCTATTTGCTCATTTAATAAGCCTGAACACACACTGCACACTTTTGTAGTTTGACATACTACATTTCCAATAATAAACAAAACTGTTCAACAAAGTACGCACCAATACAGACTACGTAAATAAGTAAATCTTACATTTTCGAGAAACAGGGTCATGAAAACAACCACTGAAAAGGCAATGAATTATTTAAACAAAAAGATGGCGTTTTTTGCACTTAGAGAATTCAGGACTTCTCATATGACTAGAAATAGGTGATAAAGACCCATACTGAGTTTAAGCACACCTATGCATAGAAAAGCTTCATACGTAAATGGGAAATTACACATAATAAACGGTAGGAGCTACCTTTTTCAATCATAATAACTTACCACAATAAGACAGACTTCACTAGAGGAACCAAGAAGTGTTGCAAGTTTGCGGGCCTTCATCGATGTCAAAAATATAGCCTTGAAAGGAAATGAAGGCTTAGGAATGCGTCCAGCCTACTTATGGCACCTATTTTGCAATATAAGACTAGAATACACAGATAAAAGATTATCTTTTATACCATAAGCAACGTGGTGCACTTAGGTACTATGACTTATCACAAATGTACATAAGTAAACTGGATACACTTTATAGTAGTAGGCCTGAAGCTCGAGGACAGTTTTTTTCAGGTACTGGCTAATATATTTTCATATTATGGGTATCAGCTGTGCATTACGAAACACAAATGGGGTTATATTATGTCATAATAAATATAACTTTTTATACACCATGCATCAATTATAGTACGATGACTGTGTATGGTATACTACGAGAAAACCTATGAAATGAACAATTATTCTTTATACAGTTGACTGTCAGTAAATGGAAATCTGTAAGATGCAACCGCTACCTAAATAGAAAACTGCCTGTGAAATGATTGTTTTCACACCTGAATTCTGCTACTCGATTCACCTTTAAGTAAACAGAACTCCTGTTATATAGAACACATCTTTCTAGTTCTTTCAGGTTTCATTTAATGAGAGTCTACTCTATATGAACACACAGTTAATGTTGCACATAATGTCTATCAGAGATTACCCTGCTAGTGTACCATTCTACTCAAATATCCTCAAAAAGAAGAGCTTTGAAAAATGCGCAAACATAAAGTGCACCTAAATCTCTCCGACGTTCATGAAACCACACCTAGCCTGAAGCCAATCCACCTGGCCTAACAATGCAGGGAAAACACGCAGCTGAAATATACTTGCATAAAAAAGAATGCCCTTCCAACGTTCTTCTGTTTATCTCGAATATTGAACAGTTTGCTGCTCGCCAGGCAACGAGAAAAGCTTCCACCTCTATGGACCACATTTTGGATCAGACCCATTGTTTTGACAAAAGCTGATGGGTAGGAGAAATCTTTGATATAATATGTGGTCAGGCATGAAAAAGAGTCATTTCGATTAAGCAATTATTTTTTAATGCCACAAACTCATGTCAAACTAATGTCACAAACATTCTTAATGCCACAAACTCATTCCTTAATGCCACAGACCTACAATTTTTCTTTCAATTGCATGCTGTGGCGTCCTCAATTTAAGCTGAACCCTCTTTGTAAGTCTCCAGGTTTCTCTTCAGTAGCTAAGTACCGGCAGAATACACCTGTTATATACCTTGCTTTTCAGGGATAGTGGCAATCTACCTGTCCTAATTTGAGAGTGTTTGTCAATTGTGCTCAACCCCAGTCTTATTCTTCTAGTTATTTCAATCTCGTAGTTCAGCTCCACGGTTATTACCTGCCCTAAGTAGTTATAGTCTTTTGCAACTTCAAGTGGACTTCAACTTTCAAGTGGACTTTTGCAACTTAAACTTCAACCTATCTCGAAGCGCTTCTCTTTTCCGAGGTTGTTGCACATAACTTTCGTTTTCTACAGATTAATTTTAAGACCCACCTTTCTGCTCTCCTTGTCTAAATCCGTAATGATGAGTTGCAATACGCCCCCTGAGTTACTCAGCAATGCAATGTTTTCGGCGAAGCGCAAGTTACTGAGGTACTTTCCTTTAACTCCCCTGCCTTACGCCCTTCTTGATTGGTGTTCTGTTGATTTTTTTATGAAGCGCTTTGATAGCAGTTGATCCCCTGTAGATTTTTTCTAGGCTGTTTATTTTTGCTTCACGGACGCCCTGATTCTGCAGTGTCTGCATGACTGCTGATATTTCTACTGAATCAAACTCCTTCGCGTAATCTATGAAGGTTATGTATAGCGGTTGGTTATATACTAAGCATTTCTCTATTACCTGATTGACAGTATGAATGCGGTCGACTATTGAGTAGCCGGTTCAAAAACCTGCTTGTTCTTTTGGTTGATCGAATTCTGATGTTTTCTCAACGCTGTTAGCAATTACTTTTGTAAAAACCTTGTGTACTACGGAGAGCATGCAGATCGGCCTATAATTCTTCAAGTCCTTGTCATCTCCTTTCTTATGTATTATGATGATGTTAGCATTCTTCCAAGACTCTGGTACTCTTCCCATCAGGAGACACCTCGTAAACAGGGTGGCTAGCTTTTCTAACCCAATATTTCCTCCATCTTCAAGCAGATCTAATGCTACCTGATCGTCACCAGCAGCTTTGCCTCTTTGCCTGCTCTCCAAGGCTTTTCGGACTTCTTCTATCATTACTGGTGGGTTGTCACCTGGGTTACTGCTAGCTCTTATAGTATTAGGGTCGTGGTTGTCCCGGCAACTCTGCAGAACTTCGTAAAACTCCTCCGCTTTTTTGCCTATCATATCTATATTGGTAGTTATTTAGCCTTGTTTGTCCCTTAGTGCATACTTCCGTTTTTTGCGTATCCCAAGTTTCCTCTTCACTGCTTTGACGCTTCCGTTTTTCAGAGCATGTTGAATTCTCTCCATGTTATACCTTCTTACTTCGGGTACCTTACGCTATTAATCAACTTCGAAAGCTCTGACAGGTGTATTTTGTCCGTTGTACTTGAGACCTTCATGCTTTAGCGCTTCTTATTGAGGTTCTTCGTTTCCTGGGAAAGCTTACCAGTACGCAGTCTAACTACCCTGCCTCCAACTTCCACTACACACTCCGTAATGATATTCGTAAGATTATCATTCGTTGTATTTGGGCTAAGGTTGGTTTCCTCAATAAGAGCCGAGTACCTATTTTGAACCGAGACTCTGAATTCCAGTACTTTCCCTCTCAGTGCTAACTCATTGATTGGCTTCTTGCGCATCAGTTTCTGTGGTTCCTTCTTCAAGTCTAGGCGAGTTCGAGGCCGTATCAATCTATGGTCACTGCATCTTACATTACCAACGACTTCGACATCCAGCACAATGCCTGGGTGTGCACTCATTATATAGTCTATTTCGTTCTTTTTTTTTTGACATAAGGGATCCTCTATGTCCACTTGCGGTTTCCTCGTTTTCGGTAGAAGGTACTCAAAAACCGTAAATTACTGCGTTCTGCAAATTCTACTAGTAGCTCTTCTCAGGCATTTTTATGGAATCGGCATAAGCTAAAAACATAGTATACTATACTGATGGGAGAATTTAATTTAGGGGTAGGGGAAAAGCAGGCTTGAGACCAGGCAGTAGGAGATTATGGCATCGGTACTAGAAGTGATTATGCCTTATGTCGCCGTAAATAAAGCAGTTTTAGCAACCACAATATGCAACGATAGATACCATTGCTTGATTTTCCGCTGATGCGTTCTAAGAAGCCACAAGTGCAATATCAGATCTCACAAGTGTATCAACAAGCGTTTCTTGATGTTTTCTATGCATTGTTGATATAATATCTGTTTCAAGAAAATGGGCAAGAAGTACAGCCCTAATAGTGTAGTGAAACCACAAGATTATAAAGAGCAGCACCTTGGCTGACTTGAATAAAAGGGTGAAATGAAGGCCTGAAGCCACTGCTCGTTAATGACACATCACATATAGGGACAGGCTGTACGCTCTAGTGTGTTGGGCACGTCCTTTTGCACTACACTTGAGTGATGTAGTGTGACGCTGACAGTGCAAACCTGGACATACCGGGTTTCTGCTTTTGTTGTAAAATAGAAGTACCACAGGACAATCAATAAGGCTCAAATGGATTGGCTGCACTAGCTTACATGTTCCTTACGTGTGTATACTATTAGGCGCATAGATGTACTAGAAATATCTCACTATTGCAGCTTTTGAAGGGATTCAATTCAATAGCAGCGAATGTCATTCCAGAGCAATTAGAACCAGTAACAAACAGGTCACCGAATAACATTTTTCTAAAGACTGGGGATTACCAAATAGCATTGCAACTGTCCAGCATCGTCGCTCACTGCAGTTGTCAATGAAGATTTTGCATTTGTACCACGCAGGTAGTTATCGATGTCACAGGATTCCAACAGGCGAACACACATCTCACCAAGAATTTGTTGGTCCTTGTTGAGACGGTAAGGGGAACCAACCATTGTCGTTGCAAACCTCAGTTGAGCTTTCATTTTAAGTGGTAAAAGGAGACTCAGCAGTAGGGTTTGAAAAAATTCAGGCAACATTCATCTCACCAGAAATTCTAATATTTATAAATTATAAAGATGGCATTGTGGTAACCTATTACCACAGAGCATGATGATCTCCTAAAATCATGTAGATTTCCTGCATGTCGCTATGTTCCCCTGTTTGCATTTCATTGATCATGTTGCTACGTGAGATTTAACCTTATATTCCAGAAGAGAGGCAACTTGAAGCACTAATCATCCAAAAGCAGATTTCCCACTCAAAGTGGCCTATGTTGGCGGCAAAATAGTTACAGGCATTTTTTACTTTAGAAATGCGTTGCCTCATAGTTGTAGGTATGCCGAGGGACTCAGAAAATGCTAACTGCAATCGACACACACATGACCTTAAAGGAGCACTGACATCAAATATACTTATCAGATTCGGTATCATTGTTATTTTCACATCAAACAAAGGACAGAATACATATTAAGTATATACAGAAGGAGGTCCCTTAGTAAGAACCTAAGTGAGATCTCCTGTACAAAATACCAAAGTCAACAACACAAGTAAATTGGCGATTCTTGGACATAATAATATTATTAATAATGATAATAATAACGATAGTATATTTATAAAATAATATTAATACTAATAAAATAATAATAATTCGAAGCAAGTAAGGAAACAGTTTATAAACAGCGTTAACAAAAAACATCAAACAAGTATTGTGCCATAGTCGATGAGAGTAATGACAAAGCGGGAGACATTTTAAAAGGAATATACAGTAATGCGACATATCAACCCTTTGTAGGGCAGGATATGTTTTTTTAAAAAAACCAGAAAAAGGTTGTCTTATTTTACTAACCAAGCGAACAGAAGTAGTTTGAAAGAAATTTCAAGGATGTACAACGAGTACTTTATTAAAAAAAACTGGGACACATTTGTCCCACTGGCACTAAATTAAAATTCAAAAAATGGGACGCATTTGTCCCAATGCTCTTTGAGGGCTCCGGGGTTACATTCGGGCGGCGTGAAAAAGTCCAAAACACGTTGAACCAATACTCCTTGAGGGCTCCTTGGTTACATTCGGCCGGCATGAAAAGGTCCAAAACACGTTGAACAAAGGGGCACATTGCACACAGAACACAGAAGGTTGGTGCGCGCTTCTTTCTTGGCAGTCGAGCACCAACGACACCGCCTCCTTTTTGCAATCTTCTGAGGGTGATGTCCAGCTCCCAGAAATCGGACTTCATCAGCAACGCCTACCATTTTCTGGCCATGTTTGGCACCTTTTTTGTTGACTCGATACGGGCGATTGCTGGACCCTTTGAATGTTTGCCCGTTTATCAGCTGGCGACCAAGGACGAGCCGGAACCAAAGGTAGCTCATTTCACTGACTGCTTTCATTTGAAGAAAAGCATTTACTATTGCTGCGTCCAGCAGAAAGTAAAAATTTCGGTACCACGACTTCTTCGATCGTCGATCCACCGGGTATGCGTTCCTTCTTTGGTCAAACTTGTCGACTCCGCCCATCCAGGTATTCTAGTCGGAGACTGCTTTTGGGCACTGGACGGATATAGACGAGCCATTAGAAAGCTTTCGAACAACGTCCTCAGTGTCGCTGGGGTGATGAAAGTTGGACAGCACGTGTACGTTTTTTGTGTCCCGCCACTGATAAGATGTGATGCTCCCTTTCGCACGCCAGATATACTGTCCCTTCTGTAGCTTGTTATCCCGTTTGATTTCGTCAGGTAAGTCCTTGCGGTTCGGGCGAACCGTTCCTGCAGCCAAAATGTTCTTTTCTTTCAAGGCCTCCATTAGGCGTGTGGACGTGAAAAAGTTATCGAAATATAGCTGCGTGCCAGCCTCTACTCGGTCAATGAGGGAGAGCACAACATGCTCACCGAGACCTACGTTCGCAGGTCGGTCTGCACCTTTACCTTCATAGACCTGAAATTAAATCAGGTAACCTGTCTGAGAGTCGGCTCTGCACCACACCTTGTATCCCCGCTTGATAGGTTTCATTGGAAGGAACTGCTTCAGTGAGGACCGGCCTTTGAATCGTATCATACTCTCATCAATGGCTTGGTGCGCTGATGGAGTGTATTGTCTCGTGAAACTTTCATTCAGTGCAAGAATGAGAGTACGCACTCTTACCAATCTGTCGTACCCTTCTTGTCCTTTCTTTTTTTCCTTGGTTAGGTCGGTGAGGTGCAAACAGTTCATAATGGCTTGAAAACGACGGAACGACATAACCTTTGATATTTCAGGACAATTGAAAAAACTGTCACTGCTCCAGTACAGGTACGTTTGATGTCTGGCGTTTGTGCTCATCAGCAGAAGTATGCCAAAGTATGCACGGAGTTCATCAATTGTAAGCTCTTTCCAAAGCTGTCGGCCTTTCTGTTTGGCAAAGCGGTTTGTCTCAGTCACCAGTGTGTTCATGATACCTTCGTCAAAATAAAGAGCAAAAGCTTCACAAGGCGTCGTCGGGAAATTCGCACTGTATTGTGGGTACCAAATTTTTGGAACACGAATGACGGCATCTGGTTCGCTGCTATTCCATGCCCCAACCTCCTCCTCTTCGACTTCTGCTTCGTCGCAAATTCTAGGCACTTTCTTCTGCCTCCTTTTCTTTCTTGAATAGGTAGCCTTTCGCTTTTGTGGTTTCCTTGTTGATTCCGCCGCTTCGGCTTCACTGCTTTGCTCATCTGAATCGGGCGGAGCGAGCTCGGGTGCGAAGTCTTCATCTGTATCTCTGTCGGCATCACTCGACGTAGGGTCGTCAGGAAGGCTAAAATATAATTCCAGCGCTTCCTCTCGCGTCAGCAATCGTTTACCTGCGTTTTTACAAGCAAACAGAAAACAAAAGAGTTGGTGAAATGTTTCACTACACATCGAATGCAGGCAGCGGTGGCAGTAGGCTTATCCCATCGTCATGCAGTTTTTGCCCTGGCACCATTAGAAAAAGCTTTTAGGAGTAAGTATTGCTTCTATTGTTGAAAACACCGGATTATTACATGCTGGAACTATTTTTTTCGAAGTACAGAAAAGGGTACACTCACTTGTCATCTTGAATTATTCTTTTCCGGAGACTCACAATGCGGAAATTTGTGCCGCCGGTAAAACAAAATACACAATTTTGATAATAATGTACACCTAACGCCACCTATTGTACAGCTTTCAAACGAGATTCAACAAAAGTGTAAAAACCTCAATGTAGATGGCAGCACAAAAAAAAAGGCTTGATGCGTCCCATTGCTTCTCACGAGCAATTCTGCAGGGAACAAAAAATGGGACATATATTTCCCGTTGCCCTATAAGGGGTTAAACCTCAAACCAAACATATAGAAACAAATAGGGGAAATAGGAGAAAAGAGATACCAGATTGAGAAAAGATGAGAAGATAAAGAAAACCTACAGAATTAACACACCAATAGCAGTGAAGAACCGGAATCCGACAAATCAAGCAAAAAATATTTAAGTTCAGGTCGGCGCCTAGGATCATTTAGTGATTTTATAGTAGACGGTAGTGATTTGCACATAGCATTTGCTGAGAAATGTAGTTACTGATTGCGGTAGTTCATGCGAACTATAGGTAAAATAAAATTACTGTTTCCAGTGAATCTAGTGAAGAGTCAAGAGTTTTGCATCAATGAGAAGCTATCAGTTCTCTAGTAGCGATTTGTGACCTATAACGGAAACGAAGGATGAATAAATATCAGTTTTATTGATTTATATGGCTGGCATTAAGTTGGATTTAAAAGGGCTGACAATCCCGCCAATTTTAGCGCTGGGAGTTCTACAAGTTGTGGCGCTACCTAACGGTCACCTCCAAACCACGAAACAGCTGACTTCTCCACAGAAATAAGTGACATCAGGCCATGCTTCTCCGGAAACATTTTGTATGCAAGGCGCCCACACACAGTCATAACTTGTCACCTGCATTGCTGTCGTCGCCATAGATAATGTCGACTAGGGTCGAATATGACAGTCTGCAGTTTGGAATCAGCTCGATTCGTGACCTCGCGAATCATTTTCACTCCGAATGAACCATTTGAGAACAGTGATTCTAAAATGGACGCCATTCCAAGAAGCAATGAGCAAATGCCCGATTATGCGTGTTTCGGCCCCTCTTGTTCCTACATCTAAATTTGCTGTATTGTTGTGTGTGGCGTGCACAGCGTTCAGGTATATGCAGAGGGGTCAATGGAAGTACGGCGTAAGGGAAGCGCACCAGCGGAGAAATAGAATATGTTTCTCCCTACCAGGTTCTCCTTTGCGCCTTGAGATGGCCCTACCTATCGGGCCTCTCACGATGACGCCTGCAGTGATGCGGTATTACTCAGACGCAAAGAAACCTACGAGTGAACTTGAAATTCACTGATATTACCTGCCTGTTACTTGTTAGCAGTAATATCTGGGATACGCTACTTCACTTCAATAGCTCGTTGTCGTGTTGGCGTGTAGCATACGTGTAATCAAACGACACCCTCATTGCGCTTTTTCCGCACTTTGAACCAGACGACTGCAACACACAAAGGTTACCCTACGCCTCGACTGGCGAGCACACGTAGAATCGGATAGCCCACTTCACACTTTAGGGCTTCACAACCAGTAAGCAGGCAATTTACCCTAAAACACTATCAAAAAACCAAACGCTTTAAAAAGTGAATAAATGAACCGGAAATATCTAACAAGGTTTCAATAACGAAACCACAGCAAGCCCAGGGATCACTGCACCACCAGTATACTGCATGCACTGAAAACACGAGCCAAAGCGACCACTGTTGCACTTAGAAGCCCTTTGCTTTTGACCTTTGCAAAAAAAAATTGATGCCCAGCAGCACACTTCAGATAGGCTGCACTTAAACAAATCATTCATTCTTTCACCCTATTTCCTAGTTGGCTAGCTCTTCGAATTAGTTACGTAGCCTCAACATGTGGTGCAGTTTAAATACACTGAGAAATGCAGAAGATGTTATCATCGCTGGCGTACATAAGCACAGGCCAGGGGAGAAGTAAGCTTTTAGTTGACAAAATTGCCTCATCTCTTGTAATGCCTCCTACAAAGTTATTTACTTTTGAGACATAAGCTGTTGTCAGAAGTGTGGAGTTCAGGAAAACCTGGTTTTTAAAGGACACATTGTCATGAATTTCACAAAAGCAAGGCAGCTCACTGACACGTCCAATGACATCATTCCATTCAGTTATGAACACATTTTGAACTAATGCTTTCTGCAGCGACAAGCCCCACTGTCCCGTATATTAAACAGCCAATCCTGCATCATAAAACTTGTGGCTACGTACAAGAGGTTTTTCTTTTGCAAGTTTAGTTTGGCTTTCTAGATATCCTATTTTTGGTGCGCCATTGTCCTACCGAAGGACACAAGATGTGTTTGTCTAAATAAACTCCCTCACAGAAACAGGTATATTTTTGAAATTAACCATTTTCAATCTCCGGAAACATGACGCGGCCCAGCGGCGACCCCATTAGACGATTCTGACCTCACGATCAGCGGCGCTTCTGGTTGGACATTTGGTTACTCAAAGAATCTACTCGGTGCATATAAAAGAAGCCCTGTGGCGCGTCGTGAGCAGTTGAGCTATGTGTTAGCAGTAGACATGTGTGTCAGAGAAGAGAGCTATGTGTTATAGAGGAGAGCTCGGCTCTTCGAGTCTCTGTCGGCCCCAGTGCCGAAGTTGTAATGCCTCTGTAAATATGCTGTACATAAACCTTCTTTAACTCACCGTCGTCTCGTCCACTCGTCTGACAGCTCTGCGCAGAAGCAGTCGCGAGCTGAGAAACCTACGCTACCAAACGGCTGGTGAACTTCCCGTCAGAGTTCGAAGCAGTGACGCCTTCGGGACCGTGTTGGCGTCGCTGTCTTTCGAAACAGTTGTTGCAGCGGTGAGATTCGTGGCGCCCTTCGTAACGTCGTCGGAGGCGCGCTTCGTAACAGTGGTTGGCAGCGGCGGGATCGGCCAGCGTCAGCGACATCGATGCGGTGAGTGCCTGATGTTTTACCCTCACTTCACCAGACTACTCTAGCTCAGGTTATAGTAGTTTAGAGAAGGGCTGTGTGAAGCATTAGAGTGAGCTTTCATCGTTTCAAGCAAAGTCAGAGCGCTTGAAACCAAAGTTAATGTGGAGGGTGTAAACATGGGAGTGTTACAAATTGCTTGCGCGTGTTGCTAGTTGACTTATAGTGGGTACGGCAAGTAAATTCTTAACAGGGGCAAACAGCAAGAGGCTAGTGTGAACGATGGAGAATGTTAAAGTGAAGGAACACATCGAAATTTGTGAGGAACTCGGCATTACTTTGGGCCGTGCGAAACGAAAGCAAGTGATCCTTGAAATCATGAGAAATGAAGGAGTGTCGTCTAAGGAAGTCGATGAGGCCTGGGAGGATATCAAAGCACGCCTCGAGGAGGCTGAAAGGCGAGAAGTTCGCGAACGTGAAGAAGCTGAAAGGCGAGAACGCCGTGAGGAGGTCGAGAGGCACGAGCGTTTTGAGTTGAAACGAATAGAATTGGCAATCCAACAGTGTTCGCAGGCACCTAGCGTAGCTTCTGCGACAGTTCCGGTCAGCGGTCAGAGAATTCGCGACCAACTGCCACCGTTCGTAGTAGGCGAGGACATGGCGAAGTATCTCGTCAAGTTTGAACACGTCTGTGAGCGAAATGCTTTAGAGCAGTCTCTTTGGGCGCAGAACCTGTTAGCTATTCTTCCCGGCGAAGTGTCCGATGCGATAAGTTGCTTGTCGAGGGAAGCGTTTGAGAGCTATGACGAGGTTAAGGAAGTGCTTTTGAGACGTTATAAGTTGTCACCCGAGGCTTTCAGGCAAAGGTTCCGGTATGCTAAAAAGGGGAATGAGTCACACGTTGACGTCGCGTTTCGTCCTAAAGCCGATTTAATTTAATGGCTCAAGGGCGAAGGTGTTTATGACGACCGCAATAAAATGGTGGAATGCGTTGCATTGGAGCAATTCTACCGCTGCATCGAGGAGGATGTCAAACTTTGGCTGCTGGACAAACTTGGTGAAGTACAGCTAAACAAGGCAGCAGAGTTAGCTGAGGAGTATTATACTCGCCGAAAGTTGCATAGCAGGGCAGTGCGCGTAGAAAAGGATGAAAAGAAAGAGGGCTTTTCAAAGAAACTTGATCAAAGGAAACCCGCTCCGCAGGGTAATTTTAACAAGGACCCGTCTCTTACGAAGGACACTGTAGTGAAAGAGCAAACGGAAGCGGAGAAATCGAGTGAGGTTCCTAAACAACGCACTGATACCACACGGTCGTTTGAATCACGGAAGCCGCTAATCTGCTACAACTGCAAAAAGGAAGGGCACATCGCAATAAACTGTAATCAAAAGTTTGCTTTTGCAACAATCCGAGAATCGGAAAAGAACACGCGGTTGTTAGAGCCTTATCTCCAAGAAATTAGTGTGAATAGGAAAACGTGTCGAGCACTTAGAGACTCAGCGGCAACCATGGACGTTGTCCATCCTTCATTGGTGTCTCCGGATGACTTTACAGGAGAATGCGCGTGGATCAGGCAAGTCACCGAGGAGCAGCAGAGCGCTTGCTTACCAATCGCCACGATTGTCATTGAAGGCCCGTTCGGTAAGCTTGGCACTGAAGCGGCTGTGTCTGCCGCGCTTCCCGATCGTTTTCGTTATCTTTTCTCTAACAACTCAGAGCAGCTTCTCAAAGAGCAGGGTAAATCGTTCTTCCCCAACTTAGCGCACATGGCCCTTACGCAATCCCAAGCGCGGAAGCTTCCGCAAGAGTTTGATCTTGTTTAATGCGGTGAACTCTCAAGTGACCTTGTCGGCGCGTTGGTGGAACCTCAGAGAGGAAATTTTCCGCGTGAGTCATTTGAGCAGTCGCTCGAGTGGCCCGTCGCCGAAGCGACTGGTGCGGTTTCCTTAGCAGGGGGAGACGACATGGCGCCATTGAGTTAGAGCGAGAGGGGTGCAACGCTCTCGCCTGTAGCGGAAAGTTGGAGTGAGCTGTCGAGGGCTGATCGAGAAACGCTCAGCCGAAAGCAGCGTGAGGACCTCTCGATAAACGCGGTAATGGAAAGCGTAAACTTGGGAAAAAAGAAAAGGAATGTTTTTTTGAGAAAGCAGGGCTTTCGTATCGGAGCTACACAAATGCGCAAGAACGCAAGTATGAGCAGTTCTTGGTGCCACAAAAGTATCGTCACCAACTATTAAAACTGGCGCATGAAAACGCGTGGGCAGGGCATCTCGGCAAAAAAAAAAGACCATGGCTAGAGATTCCTTGAGTTTTATTGGCCGAAATGCTGGAAGGATGTCGTAGACTTCGTACGCTCATGCGACACTTGTCAGAGAGCGGGGAAATCCACAGACAAGTGGAAGGAACCCATGAAGCTTTCTGATACCCATCATGAAGTGAAATTAGGAAGGCGGCCGAACAAAATATACCACAGTAACTTGATGAAACCATACGTTCAACGTCAAGCGGTCGTAAATCTGCTGTTGAATGCTTCAGCGGAAGAGGGAGCAGAAATTTGGAGTTGTAGTGATGTAGACGAAAGGAGATCGGAGGTAATCCTGGAGCAGTCGAACCTAGAGCCTAGGTTAAGTGAAGTCCAGAAAAAGGAGCTGAGAAGGAATGTTCCTTTTTATGAGAAATCTGGACTCCCATATTGTAGTTACACAGATCTGCATCGTCGCAAGTACGAGCAGCCCTTAGTACTTCATAGGTATCGTCGCCTAAAAGTGGCCGGTTACTGAGATGGAGCATGATGCTCCAACAGCTCCACTTAGACGTTCACTACAAAAAAGGAAAGCTAAGCGCTAATGCAGACGCATTGAGCAGTGCGTTTAGTTAGTACCTTCTCCACCTATCGGTTTCTCGCTGGCGATTCGGGGCAAAATTTTGTCCTCATTACGGTCTTAGCTAAGTGCTCTCGTCCAGAGTGAGCTCAAGGAGCCAACTTTATGTTCTATTCTATTTCGTTAGGTTATTGTACGTGTAAAAAAATTGAGTTCTCATTTTAAGAGTCTTGTGTCCCACATGTGCCTCTTGATGTAGAAGGAACGAAATTCCGATAGACACGTGGCTAGGTATATGTTGTACTATACTTTGTCTGGTGTTCTGTCGGGTGACCAAGGGCACTTGCTTGTATCGTGTGTTGTCTGTTGTCGAACCGTTCTTGACAAGTTGCAGAACCATCGACAAGTGCTGAAACCAAAGATCGTCAGAAGACACGAGCGAAGCTGGTCGACAAGTTGTGGTGACAAGCCAGTGGAGCTGGGATCCGTCCTCAAGAATGGGATGTGTTCCCAGAACGGAGTCTGGAGCTGTATTCTCCCCATGGCCCTGGAGGCGAACCTGGAGGGACCTGGCGAACGAGCGCACCTGACATCCGAGCCACGTGGAAGCAGCTCGTCTTTCCGGCGCATTATCTAGCGGCGGGGGTGCTGTTATGCCTGCGAGTCCACAGCGAACGTCCATGCCTCTGACAAAGGCAATCTGTGTCAATGCCAGCACGCGAGCTCGCCTGACGCGATGAACAACTCAATGGCGTCATCACGCGACGGCGCCTTTCTGCCACGCACGTGCAGTGAGTCACCTCAGCCAGCGAACCGGGGCCTTCCTGTCTGGCGAGTCTGGCGCAATGCGCGGTGACGTCACTTGTCCTTGGGTACAGCCACGTGCAACGCAGTGGCTTCAGATTCGATGACGCGGCCCAGTGGCGACGCCATTGGAGGATTCTGGCCTCACGACCAGCGGCGCTTCTAGTTGAACATAAGGTCACTCAAAGAATTCACCCGGTGCATATAAAAGAAGCCCTGCGGCGCGTCGCGAGAAGTTGAGCTATGTGTTAGCAGTAGACATGTGTGTCAGAGAAGAGAGATATGTGTTAGAGAGAAGAGCTCGGCTCTTCGAGTCTCTGTCAGCCGCAGAGTCGAATTTGTAACGCCTTTGTAAATATACTGTACTAAACCTTGTTTAATTCACCGTCGTCTTGTCCGCTCGTCTGTCAGCTCTGCGCAGAAGCAGTCGCGAGCTGAGAAACCTACGCTACAAAACGGCTGTTGACCTTCCCGGCGGAGTTCGAAGCAGTGGCGCCTTCGGGACCGTGTTGGCGTCGCCGTCTTTCGAAACAGTGGTTGCAGCGGTGAGATTCGTGGCGCCCTTCGTAACGTTGTCGGAGGCGCGCTTCGTAACATCCTCTAAGTCTCCAATAGCCTTTGCAGTCAGAACTGGGGACAAAATTATTTGAGTAATCTGTACTAGCGGAGTAAGACACATTCAATATGTCCTCTGGATTGAATTTCTCTACTACATTTATTGAGAAATGCAGAATCATTAGAAGAGAGGCACTGGCGGAGTAAACTAGATTTGAATCTTTTTTCAATCTGCTGTGGCCTTTCACACGTGGAGACTGTGCGATAAACCTGAAAATTAGCGAAAGCAGCGTTCATTTGCTTCCTTGTGAACTATTCTTTCCCGGGTAGCAAGAAGAAGGAAAATAGCTGACTCTTTTGGCACAACACCTTCCAGCAGAAAATGCAGCAGAATATGCAGTATGTCTTTTGTCAATAAAAAAAAAAAGAAACAGATGGCAGCAATAAGTCGCCGTTGATCCCAGATTCTTCGAATAGTTTTCGGTTTTCTGTGACGTATTCGCAGTGATTAAACTATATATTCTACATCCTAATACTGCCCTTTGTTCGAAAATTCCACTAACCGTGGTGAAAGTACAGTGCATCATCTGCTGTGGGCACAAGAGATGTGCGACAATAACGGTAAACCGCTGGGCTAAATGAATGTTTAAACCCTGCCACTGAGTTAGTCGCCAGTGCAACTTCTCTAATTGTCATGAGTGCACAGAAAAATCTTTGAGCCTTTGACCATCTAAAAAAACACCTTCACTTGCACACCTTATACATACGAGAATTAAAAAAAATTAAGCCGTTCAATATGTTGTTTGAACTTGCTGTATGATCAGTGCCAATCAAGAAAATATTGCTTAGCTTGGAGCGATTCTGAGGTGGCAGGCTCAAGAGTCATGAAAGCATTTTCAAGCTTCCCGCTTTTACCTCTCTATATAAGTGGGTTTGAAAGCTCAACATCATCACAGTGCAAACTTAGCAAGATAACATTTTTTTTGCTTTTCGAGTACAGGGTGTGACCAAAACATTGCTCCATCAGTGACATCAATAATTATATAGTCATGTTGTGTTCTATTAATTTTTCGAATTTTAGCATTTGTAAATATTTCAGCAGCATTTGCAAAAGTTAAAGAATTTTTACGATGAATGCTTTTACCCTCCAGCAAGCATAACTTCAGTGAGTGGCACAAAAATGTTTGCAGGCTGATAGAGTTTTTTTTTTCGAAGACGGTCACTTTATTATCATGACTGCCAGTTGGGCGTGTTGGGAGAGATTCATGATGAGACAAGCGCAAAAATACACACACTCAGAGAGGACACAGACAAGCGCTTTTTTATGCTGTCAACGTAGACAGAAACTGCCACGACAATAAACATTTCATCTACCTATTCAAAAACATTGTCAATGACCTTCTTATGACATTTATGACGGCATTCCAGGTGCCTGCAAAGACTTGTCAACGTTTTATGCACTTCAGCACATTGCTCCCTCTTTGTTAAATCTTCAGAAGAGATATCTCTATTTTGTTCCTATTATCATCAGATTCTTGGCTTAAATCGCTGTTACTTGCCCATTTCCTTTTGTACACTCTTTGATGATCTAGGTAGTGTGTGAGGAAAGCAAACTCAGTGCCACAGAATGTACATTAAAAAACTGCATTTTCACCCTGGTGAGTTTTGTGCGGCTTTCAAATACACAAAACAGGATGCGAAAAAGCCTCAAATGGAGCACACGTGCTTTCCAGTTAGTAAGGCCATAAGTTTTTTTTTGTTCGCTTGTGGCCACTGCTTCCTCCTTAGAGGTGGTGTTCCCAGGTTGATCCGCATTTGTATTTTTTCACAGCTGTGGGGGCACAATAGTCACAATAATAAGAAC
Source organism: Rhipicephalus microplus (assembly GCF_013339725.1). Classification (NCBI taxonomy): domain Eukaryota; kingdom Metazoa; phylum Arthropoda; class Arachnida; order Ixodida; family Ixodidae; genus Rhipicephalus; species Rhipicephalus microplus. The sequence goes on along the minus strand of NC_051167.1, from coordinate 45,331,950 downwards.
TAAGATGTCGTTTCACTGAGCTAACTACAGTTGAAAATCTAGAAAATTTGTGCAAAAGCTGTTGTTCTGGTGTTTATTGTAACATATATTGAATAGAGTAGCGCATACAACCAATGTGAAAGGGAGTATTGATGCAAAATACAATCCTTTGGAGTACCTGGAGAGCTTTAAAGTTGCAGTAACAACGGACTGTTCTAAATTTTCAATAAAAATTTCACCCCACTATATTCTTGTGTATGAAGCTTGAAATTTTTTACTAAATATACAATCAAAATAATTATGTGGGCGAATTTTGAGACACGTAACTCAGAAACGGCAATCTCGAGAGTTGGTACTTGTAGTTAAGACTACCCAAGACACAGAGAATTAGTACATTTCAATAGTTGTCGTGAAAGAATTACTAAGCTTACTAGAAAACTATTAGTATTTCTTAATATATCATGAATCAGCGAATAATTTTGATTCCTCTGTGTGTAATGAGCTAAAAAGTAGAATTACGCAATATGCCACGAATGAACGTTAAATATGCAGTTAACTATAAGAACAATCTTCTATAATCAATATAAATGCGCACTAAAACTATGGAGCATACAAAAATGAAGGTGGAGGCTTTGCACTCTTGCTGCGTGAGTTCACAAGTTTGTTAGTAAGCAAACAATATTGTTGAGTTATGTTCAATAGTGATCTGCAGATACTTATGAGGAGCTTTCAAATAGCCTGTGTTTTTGTTTAACCACTTTATTATTTGACCACTCTAACAATTTTTTTCGATAGCAGCACTGTGGTGGCACAACATCCCCCTTTGCAAATGAAACACTTCATGTAGCTGTTACAATAATCTTTACCTATTATTGCTACTGTGGCCCAGACAGTTGAAAAGAGCTGTTGTGAGGAAGCAAACTATTTATTGTCACTTTGTAATGAACATTAACGTGATACATTATAATAAAATATTTCGACAGAAACTGATATAACTTCAAAACTTTTAAAACGTAATATGCCATTTAGAAGGGCAGTTACTTGAAATATTCACTATTGGTTGTTAAACAATGTTTTCGACAACTTTCGTTTCGTTCCACTCTTGTTGTTTGTACAAGTGTGCAAATTATTGTAAACCTTTTAAAATAACGACCCGAGATAAATATTTCAAAAGGCAATAATCTATTATGCCACTCTCCCTAGAAGTCATACTTCATAAGTGTCTGCAAGATATAAATATCTGAACCGGATTGTCAACAGCACTGAACTATGGAAGTGGTTCACATTCTTGACTTATTAGCTTGTCGCCAGTTATAACTGTTCCCTGAGCCTTGCATGATTTGAATATTTCTTGAACCACCTAATACCTGCAAGTGATTTACTGTACAACTGTTTACCCTGGGAGCAAAAAAAAAATACTGTAGGACTGATAGTTAGTAGAATTGAGCAAAATGTTATATTTTTGTGAGACGCTTGTTTATCAGTAATGAAATTTGCAGCTCCACCTGCTTCATTTGTTGATGTTAAGCGAGATATTAAAGGTTGGCTTGGCCCTGCATACGTAAAAGATATATCACACTTTATAAAAAATCTGCAGATCAAAACAAAACATTCGGCATATCCCAGGTACCTGTGAATTGACGTTATGTGAGTAAGCGGAGGGAAAGTGACCATGTTGCGATTTTTTATCGGGTGACACGTGATGAAAGAACGCTAAATGTATGTACAAATGTTGCACGCACTGACATATATCGAAAAGTTTCAGATGTTTATGTAACCAGTTTTTTGACGAATGCGTGTGGGAGGTAGTGGCCAGATACTGCACCAGGGTGGCCAATCCTTCTCTGATGAAGGAGTGTGTTAACGGCGGTGGTTACCGTGGAGGCCGCTTCCCAGGCTTCTTAATGAAGTTCCATCCCCACGCAGATTTTTTTTCTAATCCGGTTGGGAACTGCGTGGCACCGGGATTTGAGCCACGCACCTTTTGCATGCAAGGCAGATGCTCTAACCACTACGCCATCGCCGCCATGAGACAGGAGGTTAGGTGGGCAGATTAGATTAAGAAGTTTGCGGGTATAAATTGGCAGCAGCAAGCACAGGACCGGGTTAACTAGCGCAACATGAGAGAGGCCGTTGTCCTGCAGTGGACGTAGTCCGCCTGATGATGATGATGATGTAACCAGTTGCTTGCCCTTGCGTAACGATGTGAACTGGAACATGCGTATAAGGAACACCAGAAGCTGATATGAAGCGCTGATGCTCACAAGGTTGCTAGCCCTGGACACTACTACATAAATCAACTTCAGCGCATGGCAACTAACCACAACTGACGTTAACCTGATGTGACGGCTGTATCAAAGGAGTATTTATGTAATGTTTATAAAATTGCGTAGGGTGCACCGCCGCGGTGGTCTAGTGGCTAATGTACTCGGCTGCTGACCCGCCAGTCGCGGGATCAAATCCCGGCTGCGGCGGCTGCATTTTCGATGAATTCGAAATTGCTGTAGGTCCGTGTGCTCAGATTTGGGTGCACGTTAAGGAACCCCAGGTGGTTGAAATTTCCACAGCCCTCCACTTCGGCGTCTCTCATAATTATATGGTGGGTTTTGGACGTTAAATCTCACATACCAATCAATGAATCAATCAATCAATCAAAATTTTGTAGACAGCACTCCAATCACTATTGACATTTCAAGAATATTGGGGTCTATTTGAAAAGTAGTTCTAAGACCTGGCGTAGCTCTGTGGTAAACCACTTCAGTGCCACGTAGAATGCTTCGGTTTGATTCCACGTGAGATCTTGAGATTTATTCTTTGCAATCCTCCCCTCGACGCTACCGATGATCGGGTATTTCTTAACGCTGGCGCGTTAAAATTGCCCCTGTGTGTTCTCGTCGTTGCTGGGTAGATACTTAGTGTCAGTCACCTGTGGCACGTACCCGCATACCAGGGGCTCATATCCGCCCCTAGGTATGTGCCGCTTTTTGGCGGGAAGTGTATGACGACGTATGCGATAGAAGTGTGATATTATTCATGTTTTTATCAGCGCGTCGAATTAGTCAAACCGTCTGACCCTTCCATGCTAATTTTAGTTCAAGACAAAAGGGTGATTACGAGAGCACCCAAACGTAAGGGACTAGACAGACAGACAGACAGACAGACAGACAGACAGACAGACAGACAGACAGACAGACAGATAGATAGATAGATAGATAGATAGATAGATAGATAGATAGATAGATAGATAGATAGATAGATAGATACGTTCAAAGTCGCCGAAGTTTGCTATGAAATGCTTTGTATTTGAAAAAAAAGGAAGCCATCGTCGTGGAACTGATTCTCAGACATATCGATTCTATCTATAACAAAGGTTGGCGAGTTGCTCGTGCAAAGGTTATCTTTAAGAGCTTTCAGGCAGCATATCTGGCTGATGTTCTCTTTTTATTGATGCATCTCAATACAAGAAAAAAAAGATTTTCTATAACAGCTGTTGATGCATGAAGAGCACTAATCAATGCAGCATCAGCGCCAACAAAACATATACATGTTTTTTTTACAGAGAGGCATAGCACTGACTATTCATACAACTAAACAACCATCACCATATACTTTGATTCACGTACGGTGGTGAGAGCGTACATGAATGCTTTATTATCATGCCAAACTGCTGCTATCAGTTACAAACCGCTGCGATGTGAAATAAATTGAAGGCTAGTGGTCGTCACATTCTGTGGTCACATGCTCACGTCGAAAGTATTTCTGGATGCGATTCCAGAGTTCGCTCCATTTCTCGTGTGAGAACTCTTGTATGATGCTAGGACCTCTGGACCCGCTCAATCACAAGACCCTGTAACCACATTTACCGAATTTACTCCCTATTGAGTGAGTAAGAGGATATTCCCTCCACCGAAATCCAAAATTAACAAAACCCCATCAGTTTTTTTTTCAGACTTATCCTGACACACAATTGTCTTACTTCTACCGCCTTCAATTGACCATATGCCTATTTACCATTAATGTGTTTTAAATGTGGCACGAAGCCTGCTTCATCGGCAAAATTATTTGTGTGTGCTCATTTAACGTAGGCTCCACACTGCACAATGTGGCCAGCTGGCGTGAAGCGAATGCGCATCCGTGCGTCATTCATCAACTCTAGGCTGTCCGAAAACCCATGTCATCGTCAAAACACAAACCTTTAGCACCAACGTGACTGGTCTCATAGCCTCTTTTAGTCGTATGGTATACTGCGCAAAAGCCGACGGAAACTTGTGGATCATTACCAACTCACCTATCTAGCCATCCCTCTTTTAGTCTTGCTTTCAGGACTCAAAGTTTTTTTATATATTACGCCCAACAAACCAGAAGCTTGCTTCATCAGACATAGTTGGCAAGACCCAGAAAAATATTCACATCATTGACAGCGGCTCCTTTTTGATCAGTTAGGGCTGCTCTGGACACTGGCGGTGCAGAGAAGTCTCAAAAAGTTGATACGACCAAGTTGCTATAAAATTTATTTGCAGAGGCCTAGGGGCTTTACATCACCTTTAAAGTCACACATTGTGAGAGTGAGCCACATGCTTATATCATGACAAAGTTAATACCACATGCTGCTGCTCCTATCAATTTGTTTTCGAATGTTTGTCGTGGCAATGGTGATTGGTTCAGCCCTGCGCAAGTATAAAACGAATTAGGTGACAGTAAAAATTATCTGCGGTGTCTTGGAGGCAAATCATTTGCAGCATAAGTCACACTTTCCAAAAGCTAGCCAGATGTTTATGTGCAATGCATGACAATGTTTTTACTCACCGGAAGCTACTGTGCATGACTGTTGGACTGGCCATGCGTGGTTGAAAATAACTTCTGGGCACGACTGTTGCACTGGCCTTACGTGGTTGAAAAACACAAACTTCAACCTACATGGACGTGCTAGTGCTGAAACTGGACCACTAGCGTTTCGTTGAGGGATTTTTTTCTGGGGTTTAACGTCCTAAATCTACAATACGATTATGAGAGACGGCGTATTTTAGGGCTCTTGAAAAGTTGACCCTTTGGTGTTTTTTGATGTACACAGACTTAAACAGTACAGGCCTCTACCATTTCGCCTCCATTGAGTGAAATACGGAAATTACTTTAAACATAATTGTCAGAATACTTAGGCACACAATGTGTAAACAGATGAGTGCAGTGATTTGTTTTGTTTTTTATAAAAACCAATTTCACAGCATTGCAGACAAGCTCGGCTGTCAATGCGCACATTTCAGAGTGAGGCCCCCACCTGCTCATTTATTATGGTATTTTTTCTTAAATTGATCCTAAAGATTTTTCGAAGCAAAATTATTCCAATGCAAAAAAAGTATTTTGTGTGCACATACATATCCTTCTCGGACAATTTATCTCAGGGGAGGCACACAGCTCTCCCATAGTAGAGCACCTATCACTCTAAATCATCAACTACTATTTCTAAACACATACTTATACTATGTTCTTTTATCTTTGTTTTGAAAAAGATGTTTGTCATGCGGTGAGAGATTTTTATGTTTATTACGATGCGCCGAAAATTGCTGCATAATGAGGCACAGAATAATTTTTACATTAAATGTGCTATACAAACTTGATTCCAATTTAGCAAATGTGCACCAAAAACAAATACCTAAGCGATATCTCTAAAGCACAGATAAGGAGGAGGACACAACTTTATTTGAAAAAAAAAATCAAAGTAAATGTGGTTGGGCCTCTAGACGTCCGGGAGCCCCCTGCCCGGCATCTCTAGGCAGGCCCTGTGCACCAGCCACAACTAGTCGTCCGAACCAGTGACCCGAAGAGCGGCCTCTCACGAGGAAAGGGAAAGATTAGGGATAGGGTCTACCGCCACGGGCTTTGGGCAGTTCCACAGGCAGTGCAAAAGATCAGCCCAGGGTGCCCCGCAGGTGGTGCAATGTGGTTGGTGAAGAGTGGGGTAAAATAGGTGTGCCAGATCAGGAGAAATCAATGCTTTTGTCTGCAGCTGGCGCCAAACTGAACTCTGATTAGGGGTGAGGGAGAAGTGTGGGGCCGAGAAATCTCGTCTGCCGTTCCGGTAATACCTCGTAATCTCATGGTAGGTGCGGATTTCCTCTTGCGGTTTTTTCACGGGTTCGGGTGAGCGAGCGCCCAGGGTCCGGGTGGAAAGACCTCGGACATGCACATGAACGCGCTCATTCCCGGGGATACACTCATGGCCAGGCACCCACGTGGTAGTCACCGGATGGAGAAGTGAAGGGATGTTGCTCAGTATGCGTGGGACTGTCTTTGGTGCTATGCCTTGACGGAAGTATTGATAAGTGCTCTGGGAATCAGTGCAAATTTCTGTAATGATACAAACTGCGGCCGCAGGCACCACTGCTACGGCTAGTGCAACTGCCCCAGCCATGAAGGGCGTGCCGTTTTAACGGACGAGAAAGTGCTAATGCACCCGTCTCCTGTCATGGCAGCAGCCGTGGCCGTTCCTTTAAGTCGGCCTACCACAGCGTCGACATAGATGACGTCTTCACAGTTTTTGTACCTTCGTATGTAATAATCAGCGCGTGTCTTGCGTCAGCCCGGACGGCGTTGTGGATTCATGTTGCGCGGCAATGGTTTGAGTTGCATGTGTGCCGCAACCCCTATTGGAATAGGCGACCATGCTTCTTCATTACGCATCGTGTCGTTTGATTCGAGCCCTAGGGTTCGGAGCAGGCTCCACCCTGTAGGTGTCCGAGAAAGGCGCAGGAGATGATTGTTTCTCTGCGCCTCTATTATTTCTTGCACTATATTATACAGACTTGTCTCTAGGAGGAGAGTAGTTTTGGTGCGCATCGGCAACCTCAATGCGCTTTTAACCACCCGCTTGATTAGACTGGTAACCCGTTCCCTTTTTTTTTAGTGAGGTTGTGATACGGAAGATGATAAGCGAGGCAACTTACCACCAAAGGTTCAGCAATTTACATGATAAATAGTTAAACTGTTTACGAATGTCTTACGATCATTAGTCATTAACATACAATTTCGATTACATAATTGCACAATACAAGGGCTAGAAATAGACCCGCTTCAAGGGCACCCACTGGCGTGTGCTTAAGAGGGGTAAAGCCAGCCCGCTATACTGACGTTATAGGGAGGAGCCACAATATGAGGGTGAAAAGTCAGTTCCATACATTGACATGATAAGGAGGGGAGAGAGCAGCGAATGTTTGTTCCCCCTTCCCTCCACGCTCCGAGAGAGGGCCCTGCGCATGCATTAGAGTGGTTTATCATACATGCTGCTTGAAGCCTGCTTTGTTTGCCATTCGCGAACCGCAATTTGTGAACATTGTTTCGCTTTCGAGCAATTTGCGATATAATGCATTTTGAAGAAAAGATCCAAGCAAAAGGCTCCTCAGATGCGTCTTTCAGGGATCTGAAGGCTCATTACACGCGGTTCTTTTTTTCTAAACACCACAACACAAAAATGGGAGCATCGAAATAAACTTAACTAGGCAGGAATGGCTCACTTGGTTGTGCCTGCAGTATTACCTCGATGTGACACGCCTGGATTTCTCGACTGGCGGCTGTTTGCAAGCTGTGTAATGTAATCGTCGCACTCACACGTATCATCATGGCTGCTGCGCCTGTTTCATTTTCTTTCACATTCGTGGAGGTCAACATCCCGCGCAATCGAGGCCGCCGAAACGCTGAATCACGCCAACACGAATGATTGCGGGTTGGCTTCTCGGTGACAAAAACGGAACTCAAGAATTGGGCAACAGTGAAGGCAGCAGCGGGAGAAGGGGGAGAATGCGCTCACGTGAAAGCCTCCTTCAAACGTAGAGTTTCTTTCTCGCCTTTCGCCGCATCGCCCTCTCGATTTTCCCCGTCAGAAACTCAAGGCCAAAAAACACCAGGCGTCATATAAACTCTAAAAGGAGTTCATTCCAACTGGCCCGATATAATTCTTTATTGAGTTCATTATAGACGTTGCATTCACTCGCGGCCGCATAAAGCAGGCCCAGTTCACCATCGCTGAATTTTTTGCGCTTAATGGCAACTTAAGGGTCGCTTACATGCAGTCTTTTGTGGTAAAAATAAAGTGAGCTGTTTATGCGCCGAACGTTATACGGAACTTCAATAAAAGTGTACCCTATCATTTCTAATATTAATGCCATAGTGGGCATCAAGCAAGTGTGCTTGCAGTAGTTACTGAATGGGTGTTTGGAAAAGACCCTGAAAGGCCGCTCTTTTAGCCTTCGCTCTGACTGTGCTGCACCTTCAACGCAAGCCTGGGCTTATTTTTTAGATTTTGAATAATTCTTCTGTCTCTGAATTCTAACTACCTACCAATCTGGTCGTCTCTCGTGTGGTCGTTCTAACATCCGTTAGAAAAATGGATACATGTGGCTTTAGCGTTTTTCTCTCACTTCTTTTTGCTCTAGTACCCTGGTTGGTTCAGATCACAGAAGAATAGTTGTATTCACTGACCTAAGAGACTGTATTCTGGTCTCAGGCATACTTTCGCAGAGGATTTTGTTCCTAACAACCCGTTTTAGACTATGCGCAGAATGACAAATTTTTCTGTATTATAAAACAAAAGTAAAAGAGCCACTTCCAGCTTTGGGCGACATTTGCTGCGCATGAAACGTTGCAAAACCTGTGAAATTGCTACTACAGAAACAACAATCTCTAAGTGTGCTGCATCACGCACTTTCATCCGCTATTTTTTGAAGAAATAAAAGATATACGATGGTATTGCAAAAAAATGATGAATGATAACGTGCTGTTTCTTGACGTGGATCGTAACTTCTCGACTCTCCAGACACGATGGCTGAGAATGAATATCCTTTCATAGCATAATATACTTAGTGGGTCGGAAATGCCTCTGAGGGACAGGAGGAGAAAAAGGAAACAGCATAAAAAGAAACAGAAAGAAAGAGAGAAAAAACTATAAGACAGAAAGAGCGAAATAGTTCATTAGGCCTTTCTAGTGACCCGCTAGCTAGGCGGATTGGGAAAAATATTGTGATATTTTCAGAATGACTGACAAAATACTGTGTCACTTCGAGTGCCTAGAGCCTATGTTTACTTTATTTATCACTGGGTGCAAGTAAGCTGAATTAGTGTTGATATGTATGCTCTGAACACCCGTAACTGAAAAGTGCAGCGACAACCTAGGCAAACTTGAAGGATTGATGCATCGAGGAATTTTATCGCGCGATAAGTGTGGAATGACAATGAATTAAAATTGTCGTGTGGTGTGATCCACAATAAATAAAAAAATAAAAGCTATAACCATATTTGCGTAATTGGTGAGACAGCGTTCCCGCTTCTCGGTATTGATCTGTCAGCAAAGAATAACAATAAGTTAAATTTTGTGCACCTACAACCCGCTCACGACATGTATGCACAACAATATTCACATGATACAACGAAGATAACTCTAGAGCAGCCAGAAGTCTTGGTCTCGTTACAATATCTTTCTTGTCGTCAAGCTTCTCTAGATATGTTTCAGTGCCTTTGGAGCTTCATCCTTCACTCAGTTCAAACAAATTTACCCATGTTCCTCCTTTCTCTACATTTATCTACAGCAACAAATTACTTCGCCATTTTTTATAGCAACCAACGTCTCCCGCTGGAGGATATTGCTTTTCTGCCAGCATCTGGAATTCAATAAAAAGAAAGAAGAGAAGTAGTGTATTGGAAATTTAGTGTTGTCTTGCAATACAAAGTTTTCTCTGTTCTTCACCGAGCTGTACATTCACACTCCGCAATAAGTACAAGAACAAAGGGTCGGATAACAAAAAAAGTACGCTTTGTTAGCCTGCCAGCTCAATATAGTGCGCACGCATCTGAGAAATGAAGGGAATAGTTGCAATTTCCCACCATCTGATGTATATTGCAGAATCTGCGTCTGTTTCAAACTATATACGGTGCTCGCAGTGGGGGCTAACACGACTTTTCTATGCAGCGGATTTATTTACACGCCGATCACTTGTGCAACCAACTTGGCGATAAATTTCTTTGCTTTAACATACTAGACATATTTTAAGGCTTCAGCATTAAGAAAATGCGTTGGACATTAGTGCATACACGGAAAAGCAATAATTGAAGCGTTCTTGCGAGGTCCTGCATTTTGACGGGAATTTTCGATACCTTTAGTTAGCCTAAATTCACACGACATTTTTTAATCACCTCACACGCTTACTGGGTGTCTCTCCTGGCTCAGCGGCAGTGTTCCCCGACAATGAAAAATTAGTCGATTAATACCACTTTTGAAATCGAGAAAATCACCATTGGACTTGACAGCGTATCGCCCTATTGCCCTCGCAAGCTGCCTCGGAAAAGTGATGGAAAAAATGGTTCTATTTCGTCTCGAGTGGTACTTGGAACAATACACCAAATACCCTTCTTGCATGGCAGGCTTTCGTCGGGGCCGCTTCTCCATTGACTGTGTCCTTGATTTATCGACATTTGTTCAACAAAAAAAAGTCGCAAGCGCATATCAGTGGCACTCTTTCTTGACGTGAAGGGTGCATATGATAATGTAGCTCACGATGCCATCCTCACTTCTATCGCAGCAATGGGCATTGGTGGACGAATGTTTCAATGGATAAAAGATTATATAACTGGCAGGGGTTTCTTTGTACAAACATATGAGGGTACAACTGCCCAACATAACACCTACTGCGGAGTACCTAAGGGAGGTGTTTTATGCCCCACATTGTTCAATGTGGCCCTCATTGGTCTGGTGAAGTTTCTGCCAAAGTCGGGGTGCCTATCCATATACGCCGATGATATTTGCCTCTGGAGTGCTGCAGTTACTCGCCCTCAGGTGCGTGCACGAATACAGCGGGCAGCAACCCTCACAACAGCCTACCTTCAGAAACAAGGCCTAAATATATCAACTGTGAAGTGCGCGTTGATGGCGTTTACACGCAAACCAATGACGCCATACCCTGTTTACATCAATGGGCAGAGTGTCAAATATGCACGTACGCATCGTTTCCTGGGCATAATAATCGACAGAAGACTTTCGTGGAGCCCACATTGTGCGTACTTGAAGAAGAGACTGCTATCTATTCTGCATATCATGAAATTCTTGTGCGGTAAAGCATGGGGAACTTCTGTGGCCTCCATGTTACAGCTGTACAGGGCCCTATTTCTGGGTCTATTGCGCTACAGCTTGCCGGTACTGACTAACACTTGCAAATCGAATACTCATTCATTGGAGAGTTTGCAGGGTCAGGCACTGCGTATCTGCCTAGGACTGCCCCGATGCGCTTCTACTTATGCAACAATCATGCTTACCAAAGACCATCCGGTCAGGACATATATAGTTGTGGATTGCCTCAGAGCGCACATTCGACATACTAGCCGTGTCCCCGACCACCACTTGGCCCTTCTACCTTCCGGAAGACCACGTGCTACGTTTTCAGACGTCATAGCCAAGCACCTAAACAGCATTCCATCAGGATATACGCCAGCTGCGAGAACGGCATGCCCTTTGTGGTGCCTCGACCAGCCGCAAGTACGTCTAGAAATTCCGGGAATCAAAAAGAAAAGCAGTCACTCCAGAGTAGCATTGAAGCAAGCAACACTGCTATTATTACATGAGTTGTACTTAAACCGAACGCAGATATACACTGATGGGTCCGTCTCATCCAGCAGCTCATCAGGTGCCGCTGTAATTCCGGCTGCAGAAATGACAATCAAGTTTAAGTTGTCGCATATGACTACATCTACGGCATCAGAGCTTGCTGTTATAAGGGCTGCTTTACAATATCTCGTTCAAGAACGTCCAGGAAAATGGGTCATATTCTGTGATTCGAAGGCATCACTTCAGAGTTTGCAGTCTGCCATGCGTAGGAGGGGCCATGACCAACTGGTACAAGAAATAAGACATTGCCATCATGAAGCTCTAGCACGAGGGCATGATATTATATATCAATGGCTGCCTGGACATATCGGTATTACCGGAAATCAATTAGCCGATGATGCAGCCCGCTCAGCCCATGAAGAAACCCGTGTAGTCCCGATTCCTCTATCAAGGAATGATGCAGCAAGACAACTTTACCTGCTGGCTCGAGATCTCACACGCACGTTCTGGTCGTCTGCCAGCTTCCAAAGGTGTCAATTTTATGAACTGGATCCTTCGCTCAAGCTGAAGCTACCATCACAACTTTCCCGCTCCGATGCGACACTGTTATGCCGCGTTTGGTTGGGTGTTGCATTCACAAAGGTGTACTCCTTTCGCATTGGTATGGCAGACACTCCTACATGCGACTACTGCGGAGATGAAGAGACCATCGAACACGTTCTGTGCAGCTGCGCTTGCTACGACACACAGCGATGGTTTTGAATCGACTTGACCCCGGACCATTTTGTGTGCAGAAGATACTAGGACCTTGGGCATCTGCCTCAGTTGCGCAGAAAGCAACTAAAGCACTGCTACTTTACCCTAAGTCAACAAACCTGAGTGACCGCCTGTACACTGTGTGTGCTCCCCGAGTGTGCTCGCGATTGTGTGTACCTTCTCATCTTTCTGCAACCTCTTTTCTCCCCTTTATTCCTTCCCCAGTGCAGGGTAGCAAACCGGATGTGCGTCTGGTCAACCTCCCTGCCTTTCCTTGTATCTTTATCTCTCTCTCTCTCTCAAGGGCAACTGCTCGGAAGTAGCTTGCCCAGGGAAATTTCGAAGAACATTTTCTCAAGGTTTAGAATGACACACCAACACACAGTGACTTAATGTGTTGCACGCCCTCCTTCTTTAGCCACGTCATCTCGCCGCCATGTAGACATCCAGCACGCAGGCATACGACGATCTCTGAGTTTAGGTGCTGGCCTGCTACGGGGAAGGTAGTCGTAAGAAATGACTGAGGTGCTCGCGGGGCAACCACTCTCGCATCTCTTTGAACTGTGCATCATCGAGTAACCAGGTTAGTATACTGCTCATATTGGCTACCTCACTGAACGTTATTTCACTGAATTTTCAAGGTTCTGACCGTCAATTTAAGCAGGCCGAGGTCATTTGTGTTGCCCGTGCTGCAAATTCGGAAGTTTTGTGTCTGCCGAAAACGAATTTCTTTTCTTTGTTTGACGGGTACGCTTATAACAAAAGTTTAATCTAGATTTGTATTTTTAATTCTACAACTCGATTTATGGGAGTAGGCATTATTATTATTATTATACGTGGTTTATTAGTGATCAACATGTTTTGTATGAGAGCGTTGGTGAAAATCTGGCTCTAGATTGTAGCTGCTTTTTTTCCGATTGAGGATACTGTGCACGTGCACCTGCACTAGCTGTCAACTCTAGTATTTTCTTTCAAGATTTGAATGTTTTTTTTTCCAGATGGTCATGACGAAACAGTAATTGAAGGCTTCAACTGTGTGCCAAAATACGCGAAGCGATGTACAAGGTCCTAGCAGGGGTCTGCTTGGAATTAACGTGAGCTGCGACGCCTTGGCCAGCATTTTTCATTGCTGAATGCGCTGAATGCGCACAATGTCGTAGACGAAAATATTCTTGTTTGGACTTGGCATCGCAGGCCATTCTCCAGCAGAATCAACCGGGCTTATTTTCCACGTGCTTTAAAAGCGTTTGTATCCGCCTTTGTGTTCCGTTTTGTGTTCCGCTTTTGTTACCTTCTTCTGTGTACATTTCTGACCATCGTGCGATCATCTTAGACCTAGAAATTCTGTTTACTTTGGAGATTAGCCGCTAGGGGTCTTGGAGTGCGGCCGCACTTCAATTTGGCTCCTTAACACGACAGCGACAATTGCCAATCGCTGGTATCTCGAGTGCCCATAACGACACGAACATATTCGAAGAGGTGAGCGCTTTCTACTGATTCGGCGAGGCCCTGAAGGCCCGTATGGCAGATACACCAAGCCACGTCACGCCAACGTTGTGCTAGGCCTTGCGACACGCCGCGCGGCAGTCTACCCACCGGAAGCCAGCAGGGTGTTTCAAGTTCAAAGTACAGTGATTGGCCCAGACCAGTATGACCCTCGCGACTGTACCCAGGTGCTCAGAGTTCAGGAAAACCTATGGGAAACACGAAAAACGACCCATGGTACGAACGCCTATCCTTCTGTGCGAAAGACGCCAAGTCAGTTGCGGGAGACGCCGAAGGCCGCCCGAGCTTCCGCGCTGCAGAGCTCATCGCTGCAGCTGCGCGTTCTCTATACAACTGCACAAAAATCAAGCAACTACCACCCCTTCCACCAGACGGATATAAAGTGGTATTCTGCCTCCAGGGTGGCCTTTACCTTCCGACGCTGCAGCCACTCTGCCTCCTCGCCGCTCCCATGCAGGCCGCTGAGCTGACCGACCCATCTACGCCAATGCTTCGGATTCACCCCGTCAACAACACTTGCACAGTGTCTGCGGTGGGTCAAGAGGACGCGCTCAAGCTTGTGCAGCTCCACAAAATAACATACAAAAAGCATGAGTATGCCAATACGGCATACATTGCAATCCCCGATGGCTCAGTCCGGGGATGTATTACAAACACCTACTGGAAAGAATCGCCACAAGAACTACTCGTGGACTTGATCGCCCGCAACCTACAAGAAACCATACTAGATTCTCGATGAATCGGACTCACACGTTCAATTCTCATTACCTTTGGTCAAGCCACAGTGCCCCGGAGAATCGTATATGGTGGAGGACTGCAGCTGTGCACGCCCTACACACCAAGGGTTGAGACATGCAGTAACTGCTGGACTATAGGCGTCCGCACAGGTGTATGTATCCAACCTAAGTCCCAAAAATGTCCCAGATGTGGCGAGTTACATCAGGAGGAAGCAAACCATAAATGTACTCCAGTCTATATCATCTGCGAAGGGCCGCATCCGTCGGGAAGCCGGGAGTGCAAGCACCGGCACCTATCTAAGGTCATCAGGGGCACATTAGAGCGTGAAACACGATCCCAGCAAAAAGTAGACCACATAATACCATATTCAAGCGCCGAACGCACTGAGCAACCTGCTAACCTACGAGACGGACACTCCAAAAGCTCCAATCGACCTACATGGGCCGACAAGCTGAAGATGCCCAAGGGGACCAGCATACCAGTGACGAATACACCACCCTCCCCGGACCCCCATCACCAGGAGCTCCAGGCCTTGCGTGTGGAGGTAACCCGTCTTATGGCCCTCATAACTCAAAACCCTGCTCCCTCCTCATCACAGTTGCCCCCACACCCACCCACGCAGACCCAGCCCACCGCGCAGTTATCAAACAGCTCACCAACACATACCTTGCCCCCTCATAAAAGTAAACGCTGTTCGGACTCAGACAACGATTACCAGGCTGACCTCAGAAACTTGGATGCCCAATTTGACGCTAAAATAGTAACTCTGGAGGCGCGCCTCAAGGACAAATTCTCAACATTAGCCTAGCAGCTATCTAATCGTTTCGAGCAACAGGTGAATGCACTATTCACACACCTAACCCAAACCCTAGAAAGTAAGTTCGCGCAATTTGTGACCCGCCTGCAGAGGCTCAAGACCACTAGCAACTCAACACATGAGGGGTCTTCCACTTCTATCTCACATACACACCATCCCCCTAAATCACTTTCACTACAGCCACAGCAGTGGATCCTTGCTCTGCCCACATTTTATTATGGCGGGTCGCGATAATTCTAACCATCTAGCACTACTCCAGGGGAACTGCCACGGATTTCGGGGTCAGCGTGCGCCGCTCCAGCTTTTGGTAGCTAGTCTTCTTGCCATACCCAAGCTTCTTTTGTTACAGGGCAAACAACAACAAGCTAAACTTCCGAGTTACAATGCAGTACTCTCAGACACCACCGACGCTCTCCGAGCGTCCACACTCATTCACCACACCATTACTTGCCAAGAACACACCATTACTTCACCTGCCCCATGCGTCCTCATAGATATCATCCCCACAAAACTCGGCACACCTCCAATAATTATAGTCAACATCTACCACACCCTACGCCAGGCCATGGGTACTCTCGATGCTCTACTGCAGAGAATTCACCGCATCGCGGGCCGAAACACCCTACTCATATGAGGCGACTTTAACTCTCAACATACTGACTGGGGTTATCGGTACACCAAAGCAAGATGTCACCGGCTTTGGACTACCATGCAATATCTGCGCTTCAATACACATAACTTTCACACACCAACCCGAATCTGTAATAGCGTACTCACGGCCCAGACCTCACACTGAGCCGCTCCTTTAAAGACATCTCGTGGTCCCGTACGCAACACACACTTGGAAGCGACCATTGCATTAACGCCATACAAATACCTTACACAACCCACTGGCCTAGACTACTCACCCACAATCTTATTCAATGGGACGCTATACAATCCGCTCGTCGGGTGCTCCCCAATACCCCAAAACAAGACATTGATCATTGGGTCACATCTCTTCTGAATGACGTCACCGCGCACGCACAACACATTACCACACCACCCAACACCCCTTCCATGGACGCACGCCTAGCCCACCTCTGGGAGGCGCACCACAGCGTACAAGAGTGATGAAAGAGACAGAAATACAACATAACGCTAAAACGCCGACTGGCCACGCTACAGGCACAAATAACTGCGCACGCCGAGGGGTTGTGCCGTTCCAACTGGAGCCAGGTTTGCAACACCATAGCTGGCAACCTTCCACAAAACATTCATGACGCCTCCTGCGGCACTTTATATACCCCACACACTCACGCAGACCGTCAGAACATATTATCACACGCTTCACAACTTCAAGTTTTTCCCTGACACTCTTCTGGACCAAGTAGGCATAACACACATAGTACCCACACTCTAAGACAAAAGGGTGTTAAAAGGGTGTGTGGTTCGTCCTTTTGGGGAATAATGGGGCTGCCACAACCATGAATTCCTTTAAGGACTAACGACACCAGTTCTAACGACACCAGGACTCCTTATGGGACTAACATTAGTCCTCACATTTACACCTTCGTGAGTAACCGTTAGTCCCACAGGTAACCCAAAGGACTAACATTTCGTCACCGCATTTACACCTTATAGAGCAACAGTTAATCTCCACATTTACACCTTACCGGGCAATCGTTAGTCCTCACAGTTGCACCTTGCCGGCCGAAAGGTTTATCCCCTGAAATACTCCATAAAAACGCACTGACTGCATCTTTCCTGCCTGGTCACCAACGGCACTTCATGTGACGGATGCGGTGCGAAGTGCTTCATACCGTTGACCACCTTGAAAGTTGTAAAATAGTCCAGTTAACAACATGGCCGAACTGCTTCCTAAAGTAAACGAATCAGCATGTTCTAAAGCAATGTGTTATCACTCGTGTTTTCTCGAGGGCCGTTGATGCTGAATTTTGAAGTCTTGTGGTAAACCGACTCTTTTCATCAGGGCGTGTTTCTCATGGCCGCTTCGCCTGCCTTCTCATTATTGGTGGTGCTTACTGTCTTTAGCGCAATCGTCGCGAGGCGGTGACAGCTGGCCGTCGCCATCGCACCCTCTTCCTGGCCTAGGAGCGACTGTACACAGAGCTGCTATCTGTTCTGTCGGAGCAACACATCCTTCTTGGTGAAGAGAAATTCCTTTGGCATGTCGTGGCCTTTTATGTTCGTCTGTGAGAGACGCCTAAAACATGTAATTCGGTCTGCCTAGTTTCGGTAGGCTCATGCCTGTTCTGTATCTGCAGAAATGTCATGTAAATACGTAAAATGTACGTGTTGACGTTTTATTTTTTTATTGCAAAATACGGCATCCCAAGAGTGATGTCAGTACGTGTTCTGGCACTGGTATACGCTGGAAACACTAGTACACGCTGATATTTACTGGTACTTCGTTGGACACTGTGGGAAATAGCTGTGTCGCACATGGGCACTGGCTCAGCTGCTGTGATGTTGGTACACACTCGGAAGCGCCAGAAGCGCTGGAATTTTCACTGGCAATCGATGGTGAATACTGGAGCATGCACTTTTTCTGCCAGCGCAGCTTTCCCGTTTATGTAGCGTGTGCCTTGTTATGTTTCGGTGTCGTTGAATATAAAATGCTTAATTCGACGACACGAATAGATGCTACCCTAACAGATCCCGAGCATACGTAATTTTTGCGGTGCACGTTGTATCGCAACAATTATTTCACAATTTTTGCATGCCCCCGCATATACCGGCAATATTCGCATTAGTCGTGTAATGCTGTAACGATTCCATCTTGCAGTAGTAATAAGCCCGGAGCTGGACGTCGCTCCTCACAGAGACAGGGAATTGTTTATGCCACCGAATTGACGAAACGTAAATGAGCTCTCTCGATCGCTGCGCAAGGTTTCCCAGCGGAGGCGAAAGAATCAGCTGTCGTTCGATTATACCACACCGTAAATTGATGTCTGGCCATGCTTATCCTGCTGCTTACTTCAGGTAACAGTTAGAAACGTTCCGAAGCTCGAGTGCAAAAACTTCAATCATCCTAACTCACCACGTCGAGAGCGGCTTTAACCAGTGCCCCGTTCCAGCAAGCATTATGCCAATCGTGCCGCTCACGTCGGTGTACATGCTACCGCCGCTTTTTGTTTTACGTTGGCACAATTCAAAAGTGTAAGAATTACTGTAAAGTACAGTTTAGACATCTCTGAGTACAAATCAACCTTTTTTTCTTGTTTGCGGTGCCCACACAAGGAGCGACGACGATCGATGTGTCGTGCTTTCAGCAACGCAAGCTGTCACCGGAAGCTTCCTTCCAAGTGCAGTGACTAGTACTTCTATCACTCGTATGCAAGAGCACGCAGTTTTGACGTGGTGATTCAGTATGCCTTAGTAAACTAAGGCATACTGAATCATACTGAACCACCATGCCTGCCTATATATATATATATAGGCAGGCATGGTGGTTGAGTGGCCGTGACGTTTCGGCCTTGTGTCTGGCCTTCATCAGGATTAAAGATACAGTTTGTTGGTGCTCAGCTTTATACAATTTCAAATCAGAGGGCAAGGAAAGAGGAAAAAAAGACAGGAAAAAAAGAAAAAAAAGAAGAAAAAGAAAAAGGAAAGAAAAAAAAGAAAAAAGAGAAGAAGAGAAAAATATTATACGGTGGACGCCCCTCGGGTGCCCCCCTTCCACTCTTCCTTCCACATACCCCTTCATCTCCTTTCCCCATCTCCCCTTCACCTTTCTGATGTCAGCGGTCTGTGTAGGTTTCCGTTCACTAACGCATTCCTCCCGATCACTAACGCATTCCTCCCGCATTCCTCCCCTCCTGGCACTGGCCGTGAAAGCTTTTCCGGTTCCGACCACTGATTTACCTTGGCAACACGCTCATAGTGGTCAAGCCAGTCGTGAACGTCTTCATGGGCACCGCCACTAAAGCGATCGGGAACGAGGGGTTGAAAGAGGGTCACCTGAGATGGGTGCGGTGGAAAGCTGCTTGGGGCACCCGTTGCGGGCTTGCGTTGGCCATTGTTTGAGGTATGTGGTGCCTAGCAGGTTCTGGTGAGTGAGTCAGCTCTGGCGCGAGGCCTCGCAACCGTCGACTGGAGCGATGCACCAGAGTTTCTACAGGTGACAATGCGTCTGGACTCAATGAACGGCTCCCAGTGGATGTATGGAGCATCAGACAGGGTTGCGGCCTAGCACCTCCAACAGTGTCGTGGTACAACGCGAATAAAACGCAGATACACCTTGGGACGACGAAAGCAGCGTGTCCTCAACACCTGAGCCACAAGATTGTCTTCTTCGGCCTCGAGAGAAGCTGGAGGCCCACTATTTCATGCCCACTAAATTCCCCATCATCGTTATTGTCTACATGTAGACACGCGTCAATATATATATATATATATATATATATATATATATATATATATATATATATATATATATATATATATATATATATAAATATATATATATATATATATATATATATATATATATATATATATATATATATATATATATATATATATATATATATATATATATATATATATATATATATATATATATATATATATATATATATATATATATATATATATATATATTGGCAGCAACAGCCGACAATCTGTGGCTGATGATTTACCAGTGGATTTCAAATTTTCAGAGTTAAGATGTGGATTCTTTGAAAATCTTTGCTGATTGTGTGACTTGTAAAAATGAAGTCAAACGGCGTGTTCTTAGGACAAATGGTCATTTTCCAACCCAACAGTATGATGTTCATTAAGTAAAAAGTTTTATTAAGTAAAAAAAATTGGCGTGGCGTTGTGGGTAGAGCACTAGGTTTTGAAATTAGAAAGTGACGAGTTCGAATCCTGTCGTTGGCCATTTGATTTCTTTGTTTTTCATTTTGCCCCCCCCCCCCCCGCCGCCCGTTTCAACCCTGTGAAGCAATTTTGCGCCGAGTATTAAGCGTCTCCCAGCGCTGGTACTTGGACGCTGCCTCTCCCGGCATCCGGAGCTTTTGTGGAGCAATTCCGGAATATTCTATGAATGCTTTTACTTCGTCCGGACAAAACTTTAGTGATACGTATCAGTTAATTTTAAAAGTGTTCGCTCCTTTGTTTATTTATTTTATGCGCATCATGTCACGGGTCAGTTATGTGAAGGAATCCTCAATCATGATACAAACAGTACAGAGTTACTGTGTGTTCTTTCAACAAAACTCTAGCAGATGCAATTCAAGAAAACACTTGAGTTCTTATTTTATTTATTCAAAATGGGCGGCCATTTCTGGTACCAGTTTATTTTTAAAAGGGTTTGCTCCTCTATCTATTTCATGATGATCTGATCACGTTCAGTTATATAAAGGAATTCTTCATTCTGATGCAAGCACTGCAGAGTTACTGTGTATTGTTTTCCCACAGAGCTCTTGCAGGTGAAATTCAAGAAAACATTTGAGTCCCTATGGTTTTATTTATTCAAAATTGGCTGCCATTTCTGGTACCAGTGCGATACTGGGCTAATAATCGGACGTGGCACTGGACGCTGGTACCCAGTGGTGCTATTTTTTCATTAGGGATACGTGATGTGCATATGTACAGAAATCGTTTTTCATTTAGTAGCAAGTTTCTGTGTCTGAGCGTGTTCTGTTCTGTTGAAACGTACTGTACAAAAGAAATTGATGTCCACTGTGTATGATAAACTTTTCTAAGGAATCTATTTTTCTTTTTGTCACATCTACATTTAGATTTGTTTTTGTAATATCCCCTTTACTTTCCTTTACATAATTGTCTGTCAGTGTCATTAAATTTCTAACAAAGTAAATGAGCCCTTTAGTTAACCCTTCTTTTCTTCATTCATAGCGAGGGTTTCATTCTTGCACACTCAGTGTTTTCACGTGATATCATAAGGATTATTGGTGAGCGGCCTGCTCGTAATAGGATCATTTGCTACATGACCCTAATAAAAAAAATTTCTTTCCCACACTCGCCGCAATAACAACAGGCAGAGCGCACGGACGCTCCCACGTTTATTTGCATATATCTTTGGACTCTGCTTCTTTAACTGACTGTATATTTCTTGACTTTGCTAAAGCGTTTGATAAAGTTAACCATTCCCTGCTTTTATATAAACTAAGTGTTCTAAAAATTGACCCTGCAGTTACTGGATTCGTGCAATCCTTTCTTCTCGTGTTCAATTTGTCAGCAATAACGATGTTAATTCTTCCACTGCACCGGTTGATTCTGGGGTTCCTCAAGGATCAGTACTTGGCCCCCTGCTTGTCCTAATCTATATAAATCACTTACTTTCTACTATTACTTCCAAAATTTGTTTGTTCGCTGACGACTGTGTGATTTACCGTAACATATTTAATGACAATGATATTCATTCTCTGCAGGCTGATCTTAATAACATACTTCATTGGTGTCATATTTGTAAAATAGAACTAAACATTCAAAATTGCAAGTCTATGAGAATTTCTCGGTCGAGTGCAACTTGTCAAACTTACTTTCTTCACAGTCACTCCCTTGAAACTGTAACATCTTACCGGTACCTCGGCGTCCACATAACTAACATTTTGTCCTGGAAACTACATACATAACATATAGCGTCCAAAGCTAATGAAACACTGGGTTACCTTCGAAGAAACTTCTTTCTTGCTCCATCGTCACTAAAGTTACTACTATATACCATATACGTCCGTCCTCAAATGGAATACGCTTCATCTGTTTGGGACTCCGGTCAGGTAACAATATCACACATGTTGGAATCCATTCAAAATCGTGCAGCTCGTTTCATTTTGGCTAACTACCATCGTTCAGCTAGTGTCACTCAAATTAAGGCATCTCTAAACCTCATCCCACTAGTTACCCACCGAAAGCGCACTCGCATTTGCCTGTTCCATAAAATATTCTATCATAATCCAAAACTCCGTTCCCTTTTAATCCAAGCTGCTCCCTTCATTTCTCTTCGCCGTAATCACCAACAAAAAGTCACATTACCCCATTGCAACACAGTAACATATGCCCCATCTGATCTCCCAAGAACTTGTAATGAATGGAATTCCCCGCCGGCATCAATAACAAGCATCAATGAACCTAATCAATTTAAGAATGTCCTTAAAACGATGATGACCTAAATACCCCCTGTATGCTTGTTGAACAGTTTATTTGAATTGCTTTGTGCCTTCACCATGTAATAAAAATAAAATTAGTGTTATCATTTGCTTTATTATGATGTGAGTTGTTAGGAGTAATAATCTTTGTACCCCAATCAGTGACAACATTTTTATGCCATTTGCTTTGTATTCCTTGTTTTTTTCATTGTTGTGCAGGCCCTTCCCCTCTGAAATATACTGTGTACCCTTAGGGTAAAATAAATAAATAAATAAATAAATAAATAAGTAAATAAATGAATAAATAAATGCGCAGACATAGCCCATCATGTGGGTGGGGAGATATTCGTCGTCGTAGTTACAGGGGTAGAGCATCGGAAGGGTTATTTGGAGGTCGCAGGTTCGGTACCTGCCCACGGCAAGTCATCTTTTCATCCAATTTACTTTCTTCACATTTACATTACAATTACTTCCAGTATTTCCCGTATAATTCCATTGGCCCAATTATCTGTAAGTTCACAATCATATTCAACCTAAACTAGGTACACGGGCCTTGGGTATTTTCATTTTTATCGAAATGCTGCGATTAGACCACCAGACCAGTGGGTAAGCAGTCTATTACCACAACAATATGAACAACGCGACGTGTATTAAACAGTAGTCAAAATTAACCAAAGTTTGTTATCTGCATACATTGTGGGGCTCAAATCCACAAAGCGTGGCTCTGCGTGAGAGAGAGCTCTTAAGTTATGTTGTGTTTTTTTTTTCGCATCTAAGGTGCTGAGCCATGCCTCCATGATGAAAAGCAGAAAATAATCTTCTTTCAATCTCTTCCTCTTTCATTGAATTTCGTCTCCTCTTTTCCGCGTATCTCGCTCTTTTTATATCGCTAGAGCAGGTGGTGATGACACGTAGATGCTCTTAAGGTGGGTAAGAATAAACCACACTGAGCGCGAAGAAGGAAGCACGACACACATCAGTCAACGTAACTATGCAAGAAATTAGAAAAATAAGGAGTGTCACAACCTCCGAAAATTACCTAAACTATATACAAAATTAGCATTAGGCTGATGTGCTCAGGGGAGCCACTAATTGCTCCCATAAACGAAGGCACATGAGCAAGGCTAACGTTCTCGCGCTAGCTTCGCGAAGCTATCGGCTGTATTTGTGGCAACGTTCATGTGTGTTTACCTCTTTTTTACTTCTGGCGCTGCCACGCACGCACGCGCACACTTAATGGTTGCCAGTTTTTACTTCTTTATGTCATGAAAACAGCCGAAACAACACACGCACCGATGTAGCCTGCATTATGTTAGGAGTTTCAAAGGGTACGGGTCTCCAGAACTTGCTCTCGTCTCTGTCATGTGCAGGGATAAAGTTTCTTTTTTTTTCTCTTGTTCCTGCATGCGTTCCTCTTCAGAGTATGCACGTACCTGACAGCGTAAACCTCTCTTATGGTAGACTTGCCATTAGAGAGACTCAGCAGGCAACAAAACATCAAGCCCAAAGAAGCCGGTTAGCAATGACTTGCTCAGGCAGTCTCTTTTTCCTGAATAAAACTTGGGAACTACGTAGGGCCTTGAAAACCAAAAGAAAAAAATTACCGACCTTTTGCACATGCAGATTTGCAGTAAATCACTGCACTGCAGCAAGCTGCCGTCTTCAACAGACAAAGTCGCCATTTTCAGTGAATTAGTCGCTATATACGACGAGCCTGGTGGAAGGTGCTTGCTTCGTGTAGAGAAGCACATGGCTGCTCACCATTATATAAGTGACTTCCCTGTTTCTTTTATGTCAAGATTAGTGATGCAAAATGAAATACATAGCACGTCGCGAGCGTGCACAATCATTTGAACAGCTTATGTCAGTGGCAAGGAGATATACTCACTGGATAAACGAGAGGTTGTAAGCCCTGTTCTAAGATTACTGTAGTGTCAAATCGAGACAAAAATTAAGTGGCTATTTTTTACACTTCCACAACAAGGTATTCGGCCGCTACTGCATCGCCCTAGACAGCCTGATGTGGCCACAGGAATTCTTTCACTTCCACCATTCCTACCCGAGTCTACGTTCCAGTAAATTAAAAAACGCCAATGAATTGATGCTAATCTCACGCATTCCCAGCGTGAGTGCTGCCTTGCAGCTAAATTATTTGGCCTCTGAACGAGATCTATATCCTGCTGGACTGCATTTATCAATTGACTGCCTGAAGTGGAGATTTTTTTGGGGAACACAATTTTTTCGTCTACATTCATGTTACTCTCTTTCAAGGTAGTTCTCGTGCCTCATAAAAGTCGTTTCAATGACAGTAAAAATATATGCTCCAGTCAAAACTCAAATCAAGGAACGAGCTCTACAGCGAATACAACTGATCAAAAGAAGTGCTGCAGGAGTTTGCAAAGCTTAAGTTACTGAAAAGCCACTGCTGTCCCTCTTTCTCACGTGTTCCGTCATGTTAGTCACTTTCAATGTTGCCACAGGGCCAACGGAAGAACGAAACTAGATGACACCTCAATGCTGCCCTATCACCAATGCCTGCTGCCCAAGTTTGATATATCCCTTTAACTATAAAAACAAAAAGAACTGCGGAAGCTCCACGTGCCCAAACCGCCATACAATAAAGACGTGAGCCGCAATAAAGTGTAATCCAGATGATCTCTCGACAACCCGAAACTTTTTAGGCACTCCTACATTCAAACAAACGGGTGTTATTTGTGTTTCACGTTCATTGATGTGTGCTCGCCGTTGCGAAGAATCAAGCCTGTGTCTTCGAAATTAGCGAAGTACCACGTTCAGTGCGAAACTGGCCCGGTTGGTTAAACTCACGTACTGCAAGCCTGACAGCGTTCTCATTGTTATGGTAAACTGTTGCCCAGTCATGAATTTGTTGTAAAGTAGCATCGAGTTGAAGAAAGGGGAAAAAAATATTTTAATGGTGCCAAAAATGGGTCAGCTGAGAGAGGGGGATGAACTCAGGGAAAAAGAAGACGATGAGCCTTCTGCAGCCCGCTTTAGGGTGGCCGAAAGTGCGTGCACTTCGGCGTCCCATATGACGCAGCGTACGATCACTGCTTTGATTCGGCTTTTGCAGCGTTTACAGCATGAGCCCCCTTCAATGGCACTCTACTCCGAGACGAAACAGTCCTTAAACGTTCATTTCCATGAATGACCCTTTACAATGAAGAGCAGTATATTTTCTGACGCTCTGAATCACGTATGAATGAATCCGAAAAACCTCACAGCTAAAGTCGCAGGCGTACGTGCTTCTCGTGCAGCACGCGTGCACTTAAGGGAACGTCAGTTAAAGTATCTCTAAAAGCACAGCTGTTGAAGCCACTAGTTCTCCCTGGAATAAACGCCGAAGTGGATAAATTTCGTCGCTATGAAAGTTGGCAGTCCAGACGTTCTCGGTGATTTGACGCCGTCTTTAGACAACTTCAACGAGGTACTAAAAAGTGGTGGAGGTAGGAGAGTCAGGGTAGGATAGCGAGGGCTTTTCATTGCAGTTTTTTAACGTTTCATGGCACTTCATTTGAAGCTTACCTTGAGTTAAGCTTAGGGAATTGGTTGAAGCTCGTTGACATTTTCATACTGTGAAAATGAAATGGGATAGCCGTTCACGCGTGGCTTGCAAGTTGCTTTATAGGAAGTAATTTATAACGTAACAAAAATGCTTGGAATTATGAGCGATGACCCTTCAACTGCAATCTCTGAAAGGAAAGTGTCAATTGATTCGCTATGCGAAGTCGTCACCTAAGACTGATATGCCTTTCTTTGGAGAGGCACGCCCACTCTGTTTGTGCGTCATTTATGAGTCTTGTGACAAACGGCTGAGTTAACGTGCCTTTTTTAAGAGGGCCACGTGAGCGGCAAGTGTGAGCACCAAAAAAAAAAAAAGGTTCGAATATGACTTTTTTTTTCTTAGCGTGTGTGGCATGCAGTATGAGTAACCCATCTGTCGCTGTCTCATGACTACTGATGGTGAAGTATATAGGTGTCGCGTTTCATACAACTGAGCATAACGGTCTACACGACTGAAATGCCAGCGTGCGCTTGCCCGCGACCGCCAGTGCCACTGAAGGGCTAATTTGTCTGCTTGAATGAACGATGCGTTAGTGAGATTCCAACCTCGAAAGATTCCGCGCCGCCTTCAGAGCCGCAAACAGATCTAAGAAATGCAATGTAGAAATCATGTGTTAGAATATGAAATAGACAACCGTAGACCAAAATTAGAAAAGCGCATGAGTAGAACAAATTGTATAAACTATCACATAACGCAAGAAGTAAGAAAACTAAATGGACGAATATAAAAAGATAGCTTCAAAGAACGAAAATCAGAGCCTATCTAAGGAATGAATGATGATTAGTGGAGCGAAGAGTCTGTCTGTAAGTCTTTCCGTCCGTCCAATCTTCCATTCACCCGTTTATCTGTGGATATGCTGTCCTAGACTAAGCACGGATTGCTTTAGCCCATAAGAAGCTTTGCCCCTGAAAAATCCCAGCACATCTATGCAGTAAATAATGATGAGTGCGGCCAAGCATTCTTTTATCCCTGCACCCGTCAATTCATTCGTTTGTGCTTCCGCCCGTCCGTTCGTTCTTGCTTCCGTCCAACCGTACGTCCACACGTTTATCCGTGTGTTACATTCAAGAAAAGGAATGACTGTGTATTTCATGCGAATTTAACTAATGAGGGCTAATTAGTGTGCAACTAATTATGCAATTATGCTTCCACCATCAAGTTTGAGCACTTGCATAAAAGAATGAACGTTTTATTGGCTGTATTCGTTCGGAGCGCGTAAAAATACTTTTCTCATTTGTCCGGAATCATGGTACGTCGAACGATTGCCAATAATGGTAGTGCTTCTAGGAAAATGAACCTCTGGAGAAATACGATGCACAATGAAAAAAATAAATGCTAGTTGTAAACTCTGGAACGCTTAAGGAATGAGCAGACCAGGAATAACTACCAGGCGTCATACAATACAAATGACGAACGAGGGGGTCCTTGATTGCTTCTATCCTATTATAACAGACTCTATCATAATTACTTATCACAATATGTAGCAGCTTATAGGTGTGCGGCCGGCATCACGCTTATCCTGAGAACAACCAATACTTTACATAGTGGGTACTTCACTACTTCATTGAAGTTACAATGATTTATGGCCTAGGGGTACCTTGTGTGCTTACTAGCATTGCTTGCCTCAAAAGAGAAAACGACGGGCTCTGGAAAGACCAGTCTTCCAGCGTTTGCTTTTACTGTATTGTGTGCTTCACACGTGCGTGCAGATCTTACATCTCATGTGATTCTTAAAGAGAAAAGAAGCGAAAAGCGAGCCCCATAACTGTCTGCATCAGAGTGCGACACCTCAACAGTAGCTCACGAGGGCTGGAGGTAAGGAAGGAATAAAAAGATAGTATTAAAGGTATGGAAGTAGAGAGAGGAAGAATAAAGCGTGACGCCGGGAGAGCAACACCCAGAAGCAAGGAGAAGATAGAAAAGATGGACACGTTCGCAGGAGTCGGAAAACGGGGCACCACTCAGCGAGAGCTCTTGTCGTCGCCAGGAGATGGGGTAGGGCGAGCCAGTCAGCCGGAGCTGCACTGTCACCGGAGATCGCGGGGGCGCAACCAGTCGGCACGAAATCTAGAGAGCGAGTCGTGGGGATTTTTAACGTGAAAGTGTTAATACCCCGGTTTGGTTTCGCAGAAGTTCCGGTGTCTGTGTTGGCTCGGAGCTGGAACGCGCCATCTTGTTCATAACAGGAAGATGAAAACAATGGAAACAATAGAATAAAATGGAAACAAAAACAAATAGTAATAACTTTCGGTTCCCGTGAGAATCAAATTGCGGCCACCTGCTTGGCAAACAGGAAAGGTTTATTATCCGAGTATGCCAGTGACGTGACGACCGGAAAGTTTCCCCCGCATGCCCTAGGCTGACATGAGGGGTAATAACAATCAAGCGTCCACTAAACAACATTACTGCGTCACGTGTAGTTTTATACATTGCGGCAATATACGAGCAACTGGCAGTGTTGTTGAGGAAGGAGGGCATTCGGATGACTCACAACCTCGCATAAACAATTGGAGGGCTCTTGCGGCGGCTACAACACTACCTGCCAAAATATAGTTTTGCCTGGCTAGTTTACAGGGTTTCATACGCTTATTGCCATGCCACTTTCATCGGCGGGAGAACGGAAATTCTGGAAAAGATACGGCAACACTGAAATGACGTACGCAGCTCCAGTACTGCGCTAAACGCTCTCGTAGACGACAGCAAAATGATGGACCATCGCATCAACTGTGACGGCGCCCGGATCGTCGAAACGAAACGTAGCCGCTCAAAACGATAATTTTCAGAGTTTCAGCATATCCAAACGACACTTCTAAATATTAACCGATCAACTCGGACCATACCGAGTATGCATGCACATGGTCTCGCAAACCAATGAAAAAAAATTTGCAGCAATGAAATTGACAGAGAAGAAGAAAAATTATGCCAAACTTGTGTGAAACGTACGACACCTTTACCAGTGAAAGCTGAACGAGCGGCTTTTCTAGAGCCTTTTTTGTGCATTATGTTAGGTCCGGGATTGTCGTTTTCCCATACTCGTGCTCCTGGAACGGAATTAAAAGTCTCGGTGACCTCGTACAGTTAAATCTTGTTTACTCCTACTAAGACGAGGGCAGCAGCCGAACTGCCGTGGGTAAGCAAGCGGCGGATCGTTGTGTCGAGCGGGAGACAGAGGAACAGGAGGAGACTAATTAAATGGAGTCGTTTGCAACCGGAGGTCCACCGCTTCATTGGGTACCGCTCAGAGGCTTGCTCAGAACCTAGGGGTGGTTTGGGACACATGTCCTTCGTTTTTATGGCGAATTCCGTTGGGGAAGCAGGAGCACTCAAAAGCATGCTTAAAGTGCTCTCTTCAGAGCCGGCGTGTTTCAGTGGTCCAACAGGTGCAGGAGCCTTGTCAACCATTGGTAGAGCAAGAGTGCTTTTGCGGCGCCAAGAACAGCCAGGAGCAGTTTGAAGTGCTCTCGCCTGAAAAGCGGAGTAGGCGCTGTACGACGAGCCACGTGGTCCTTGTAAGCCACAGCCTCCAAATTTTTCTTCAGCCGGCGAGCGCTGCAGCACTGATAGAAACCATGTGAAGGTTGACACCACTTTTATGTACGGATGGCTACGATGGCAGCTGGATGTTTGCCGAATGAGTAATTGCACAAGCATACTATGAACTGGGATAATGAATATGTGGCTAACCGATTTCACGCGTATTTTGCTGCTGCCCCACAAAAAAATATGTCAACGCTTGGAATGTTTCATTCGCATGGTCTCCCTACGCGTCACCTTCTCACCTGCCCTGTAGAAGCGGCGCATTCTAGTAGCACGTTGAGTGGCCCTGACCTCTGTACTCTGCCTGCCGCTCCTCAGTGCCCTGCCTCTCTACTCCTGTTCTCTCAATAGAATTCGCCATTATAATGTCGCTTGGAAGCAATTTGGAGGCCGCTGATGTCATGGGGACACTCTGGGGGGAAGAGGAGGCTCGGCTCACTAATTGTCATTCCGTTCTCTTCAGTGCTGGTTGGCGGCGGTGCCGATTCACTCGGTGCGAGACGCCAGGCTAAGTGGGACGAAGCTGCTTTCGGGGTGCCAGCTTGAATGAAAGCTTCCCTTGACAAACTACCTAGAAGACGTAGCTGATTAAGGTGGCAGCATGTGGCCTTTTCGCCGTTGTTGACGAGCCATGACAGCAAACCTGTGCGTTTGAGCACCCTCGCTTCAACCCAGCCTGGCCCTTTGTTAAACAAGCAGCTGTATATGCGCTGCCCACTCTCAGTTCTTCTGCTACACGGGAGCTTTTCTTCCTTAAACAATCTTTTCGACGAGGCCTCCATAGCATATGCTGTCGGCTGGGTTCAGAATTCTCGGCCAAACATCAGTTTCGCTGGCCCTTCTCTTGTAGAGCTTTGAACAGTGTTGTACTGCTTGAAGAGAAAGCGCTGGATGCAGCGTTGCATTGTCCCAGTCTGATCTTTAGCGAGGGCACGTTAGAGCTTTGCCTCGTAGCACTTGGGTTGCCCGTTAGTCGCTGGGTGGTATGGAGCTGACGTAATAGAGAAGACGCCATTGTCTCTATAACATTTGAAAATCTCCATGGACACAAACGAAGCGCCATTGTCGGAGACAACCTTGTGCGGCGGCCCGAACGCGTCAAACGACGACCGCAGAGTGTCGATAACTGCCGCCGATGTCGTTGTGGTCATTTGTTTTACCTCCAGCCGTTTGGCGTATGCGTCAACAACCACCAGGAATGAAGATCTTTCGATAGGTCTAGCAAAGTCAATGTGCAGGGTGTGCAAAGGCGTTTTTGGTCTTTTACATTTTGGTATAGGAGCTCTTGATGAAGCTCTGTGGTTGCATTTGTAAGGCTGGCAATCGTGAACTGTTTATTCGAAGTCATGGTCGGTACCCTGCCACCACATGTGACTTTTGGCGCACTTCATGGCTAAAACGCCTCGACGACCTGCATGGACGCAAGCGACATGGCTTATTCGCGAAGTGCCGCAGGAATCACCACCATTTATTCCAAAGTGACGCAGCCACGATGAGTGCTCAACTCCGTAGCTCGCTTGGGGTAAGCGTGGAAGTGTTCACCCTATAGCTTTTGCACGTTGCTTTCCTGTATAGCTGCGTAGACTTCTTTCAAGACCGTGCACTCTTGCATTGAAGCCGCGATCTTGTCAGCCGTTAGCGGAGGTTCGGCAGCGCTTCGAACATAGGTGTATCAACTGGGCGGGGGTGGTTCTTCTACTGAGGTGTCTAGCGACAGGTGGCTTAGTGCGTCGGCGTTCTAGTGTTTATTGCCAGTGCGATGTAGAAGGTCATATTCATACGCCGACATCCTGATACACTATTGTGTCATTCGCGGCGACGACGTATGTGGCCTTGGTTTCTGGGGGCCCATATTACCCAATAAGGGCTGGTGATAAGTTATGAAGGTCACTTTTCTGGCAATAATATACTGTCGAAAGTGGTCTGCTGCGTAGGCGATGGCACGTCCCTCTTTGTTTAGATGGGAAATATTCCTCTCTGCCTGTAATAGGGTGCGCGATGCGAAAGTGATCGGGGCTTCCGTCCCTGGTAGTCAGCTTGGGAGAAGAGTGCTCCCACCCAGTATGGTACTGCTTCACACGCTTGAAGTAGGCGTCTTGTTTCTTCGTAATTTCGCAGAACAGTAGACATCGTTAGCAGTTCTTAAAGGGCAAAGAATGACTCTTGGTGGCATGGCGACCAAGTCTATGGGTCATCTTTCTGCAGGAGTTCATATAGATTGTTGGCCACGGAAGCTTGAAGTTCTAAGAACCAGTCGTTTAACTCTAATAGCCCCAAGAACGACTGAAATTTTTGTTTGTTAGTAGGCGATCGCGCTTAAGTGATTGCTCAAACTTTGTCTTCAATGGAGTCAATACCCTGGGCGCAAATTCGATGTCCAAGAAACATCACTTCAGGCACCGCAAAAACACATTTTTTTCTTGCTAATGCGAAAGTTAGCAATTGAGAGCCTTTCAACATTGAGCTTCAAATATTCTGTGTGCTCTTCATTGAAGGCACCCTCGACAATAACACCTTATAAGTAAACGCAAACTTCAGGAATTCCGCTAAGTGTGCACACCATTTATTTCCGGAAGATGGCTGGCGCTGCAGCTTTGCCGAATAGTAGCTTTTTTTCACTTTGTAGAGACCCTGCCTTACTGGTGCTTATCGCGAGTAGTTCAGATGTTAATTCGCTCACCTTCAGTTGCTGGTAGGCTTGTGTCAAATCCAAGGTGCAGACGTTTTTTACATCCCGAAGCGTGCTAAAAATCTCTTCCAGTGTTGGTAGCGTGTAGCATGACGACTTTGTAAACAGGTTGACGGTGATCCGGTAGTCTCCACAGAGACGTAGGGTACTGTTCTTTTTTCGGGCGACAACGAGTGGTGTAGCCCATTCTGAATGTTGCGCCGATTCGATTATTCCTTGATCCTGCAGTCGGTCAAGATCATACACGACTGACGTTCGTAGAGCAAAAGGTACCGATATAGCTTTCAAAAATTTAGGCATTGCATGTTCTCGCAGCTCCAGTGTGACTGGAGGTCCATTGCTTCCTTGTATTTCTACGAAAAAAACCGCCTTGTACTTCTCTTGGAGCTGTTCTACATACGCGTAGCTGGATGCATGGTTGACTCCACCAACAACCACTCCTAAAGGGATGAACCTATTTTGGTCTAAAAGGCTGGATTCGGAGCCATGGGCGATTAGCAAAGGCCGATGGTGGGTCTTGCCGTTGAAGTACATCTCTACGTTGGCCCAAACTAGTAGTGAAAGGGAGCGTTCTGACCACGTTTTCAGCTGCGTCTTGTCTTGCTGGAGAGTTGGCACTCCTCACTCCAAGTAGCTTGAAAAATATCTTTACTTATAAGCGTGCATGCTGCTCCAGAATCCACTTCAAACTTGATGGGGCGATGGTGTACTTCGATTTCTGTCATTATCTTCGATCTCGTGCCGAGATTTCCAATGGTGTTTTAAGTCGTATAGAGCCACTGACGTTAGTGATGTTCTGCCTGTGCTATCTTGTGTCTGCTCTTTTTAGCGTCAAAATTGGAGTTACGTTGCGCTGAACCCTTTGGCCTGAGCTGTTTGCGCTGAGTTATGCATGCCTTTTTGATGAGTTTCGATTTTTGGCTGAAATTGCATGTCTTTGTCTTGAATCAACATACCTAAAAATTGTGCATGTCGTCGCATCGCCAACAGCGCTGTGTGTGTACGTTTCTTTAGTTAGCTGTGGTAGCAGAATGGTCTGGTTGCTGGCTGGTGTGGTGCGCTGCCTCGATGTTCTGTCGGACATCCCTCTCCTGGTGACCGGCGCTCTCC
Organism: Rhipicephalus microplus; assembly: GCF_013339725.1. NCBI lineage: Eukaryota > Metazoa > Arthropoda > Arachnida > Ixodida > Ixodidae > Rhipicephalus > Rhipicephalus microplus. The sequence goes on along the minus strand of NC_051167.1, from coordinate 45,298,536 downwards.
GCTCTCTGGACGATGTCGTACGCTTTGGAGAAGGTTAGACCCGCCTCTACGAACAGGCATTGTTGTAGGTCTTCGTCACGCAGTCCACACACACAATGGTCTCGCAACATAACGTCCAAGGGGAGCATAGTGGTGTTCGCAGGCGTGGTAGTCGATCCTCCCTCCTGTGCAGTAGCTGAATATACTGAGGTCAGCGTCCTGAAATTGCAGTCAGTAGCGAGTTTTTTAAGAGCCACCACGTGATCGCTCACTTTTTCACCTTCTTGTTGGTCTCGCCATTGAAAGTGGGCTTGACTGTAGATCTCCTATGGCCATGGATCATAGCGCTTTTGTAGCGCAGCAACGACTTCATCATGGTAGGCGGTTGCTGGAGTGCGTGGTTTAATCAGGGCAGGGACTGTGTCATATGTCTGCTCCCCACACAGCGACGGAAGATTGGCCGTCTTCATTGCTGCTTCAGTGATGTTGTTAGCCTCGAAGTAAAATTGCAGGCGTTCAAACCACAATGACCATGATAAGCCGTTGAAAACGGGTGGCCGATTCCGGAGCTCGAGCGTAGCCATGAGTTGCTTGTCAAAAGCGTTGCGTAGTGTAGGTCCAAACTCAATTCCTCGTCGCCACTTTTATGTCCGGGATTGGCGTGGTCCCGTACACGTACTCCTAGAACGGTAGTGAAAAGGCATAGGCAACCTCGAACGGTTAAAACCTTTTTTATTCCTACTCAGACGGGGGCGGCAGCCGAACTGCCATGAATAAGCATGCCGCAGATCGTTGTGTCGAGTGGGAGCGGGAAAGAGCAGTCGTAATGACCGGAGTCGTATGTGACTGGTCGTTTATCACTTTATTGTGTACCGCTTGGAGGCTCGCTCAGAACCCAGGGGTGGCTCGGGAGACAACACATTCTTTCGGTAATTGCTACAACAACAATTGCAGGGTAGGCACTACACCATAGCCATTGTTTTGTGTAGTGCGCAGGCATCCTCTTTGTCATTTTTGTCTATCTTTGGAGAGGTGTGGTACTCGCTACGCACATGCACAATGTTTTTTTCCAATTTTGTGGTTCTGTGACTGATGACGAAGAAAATTTATACGCAACGCTATTGTACTGTGTTGGAGCATTCGACGACCAACTCTCGTTATGCGCTTCGCAATGTGAGATGCATGATAGTAGCTTTGCTGCTCCAAGCTAATTTATTGTCCGCCATGGTGAATTAGTGGCTACGGTACTCGGCTGGTGGCCCAAGGGTCTCGGGTTTGAGGTCGGTAGAGGCAGTCGCATTTTCATAGAGGCAGAACGGCAGAGTCCTTTATACTGCGGGATTTCAGTTCACGTTCAGCAACACCGCATAGTCTAAATTTTCGAAGTCCGCTATCATGGCGTTTTTTATAATCACATCTTGCCTTTGGGACGTAAGAACACCACATAATAAAATAGTGCAATATGCTTGAGTGGATCAAGAAATAAGAAGATTGATGACGTCATCGTAACATTACCGACTTTACAAAAAGAAAGAACGCGAGTTGTTTTCATGACATCCTCTTGGCGTTTTCATCAGGTAATCAAACAAGCAAGAGGTGTCTTTCGTCTTCAATTTAAGTTGATAAAAGATCACGATGCTTTGTGATTTTTAGGGGCGAAGCTTCTTATAGCGGCACCCGTTCGTCCCTTGTAGACGTTGTAGTATGTAACAATTTTGAAATTTTGACCTCCAAGGTGGCGCCAGTGAGAGATTTCTTCTGTGTGTTATCGAACAATAAAAAATAGTGCTCAATGTACATGCCCATGATTGCCAATGGAGAATGAGAGATAGGAGCATTCGGCTTTTAGTAACGGGCACGCTGCGATTCCCATTAGCAGCCATTGGCATGTACATTGAGCACTATCTGATAAGAAAGGGTTGCTACGTTATACTCGCTGGGTATAACCTCATTAGTTTTAGAAAGGTTTAGCGAGCGTTGAGCCGCAGTTCCGTGAATACAATAAACTAGTATATACCGTGCATGAACTCGAGGTGGATAAAGGTGGGAAGTAGATACGAAGCACAAGCCGTAAGAAAATAAAAGCCAAATTCTCCTGTCTCTCATTTTCCATTAGCAGCCATTGACATGTACATTGAGCACTATTTGACAGGAAAAGGTTGCTACGCTATACTCGTTAGGCGTAACTTCGTTGGTTTTAGAAAGGTTTAGCGAGCGTTGGGAAGCAGTGCCATGAACACAGTGACCTAGTATATACCATGAACTCGAGGTGGTTAAAGGTGGGAAGTAGACGCGAAGCATGCCGTAAGAAAGTGTGCGTGTGCCACCTCTCGTTTAGTCCGTGCAATGTCCGTTGGATGGTGGTGCTTCTCTATGGGGAATATATGATGAAAAGATGCAATATGGTGGTACTTAGAGTGTTGAATAGATGGACGAACGGGCACACAGATAGATGCATGGATGGACGCATGAACGGACGCAGGGGCGGATGCATGGACAAACTAAGGGGCGGACGCACGACCGGACGGGCGGATGGACGAATGGGCGGTCGAACAGACAGACGCATGGACGGATGGAAGCAAGAACGAATGGACGGACGAATGCTTCACCCCACTCTCCATCAATCACTCCGTGGATATGCTGCCAATTTTTTTACAATTATAGCTAGCTGCGAGTCTGAGCTACCATGAGTGCTTACGAAAGTAAATATAACATAATATTTTCCAAACTTTTTAAATTTTCATTTCGCTTATCATATTGAAGTTATGCGTTTCACCAGTTTTGGCCCGCCTGCGATGACAGCGTTAAGGAAAATAAAAAGACCTTGATAATATTTTTCTCAAAAACCAAGTTCACGAGGAGAGCGATTTTGCAGGCGTAAAGCGATCATGTGTTGGTGACGTGATGAAGCCTCCTTCGTATTCCTACATTATACTGTTATGGTGAAGTTTGGATATTTGCATTCTAAACACAATCTTAAGAAGCAATTTTTCGCATCTCTTAGCGGGACGGCTCAGTGCTATCCCATAGTTGAGTCCGAAGTACTCGAAATTGTCAATAATTTTGTTCTAAACACCATGGCAAAACAATTTTCCAGTTCAAGAACTGATGGAAATGTCTCCCACCGACACGAGTGAAAAAATAGCTTTTAAAGGTCTAACTGAGAAACAGTGCCGGAAATATTGTGGTTAAAGACGTTGGACTCTTACAAACACGTCCTTCCGCTCCGAAGTTCGTGATTAAACTGGCTTAGGAAATGGGAACCTTTACCCGTGGCTGACCGCCTTGCGGCGTGGGGCGTGGTGCCCTCCGCCACATGTCCGCCATGCGGCCGCGTCGAAACGCTGAACCATGTCTTTCATGAATGTATAGTAGCGTGGACCTTCTGGCGCATGGTTACCAGTATGTTCTAAATAAATATGCAGCGGAAGTCCCGCCACAGGGATAACTTTGTCGAACTCCTAATGGCTCTAGAAGCCTTCGTCTTATGGAAGCGGAGGACTCAGGCCCACCTGAGGGGACGCCCTCAGAAAGCCTTGTTTCCTCTGCTACATCGGTTAAGAAACGTAATTCTTAAGCATCTCAATGAAGAACTAGTTATGCTGGGAGAGGAGGCCTTCCTCCGACGCTGGTCTACGTGATTCATTATTTTAAAAACAACTGAGTGTCTATGCCTTTTCCCCCCTATTGAGGAAGTGGGCTAGAGCTTGTGCCACTGTGAAACTGAAGTGCGTAATTTCCTTTTCTTCATTAGAAAGTTGCCTTTTTGTTCAATATTGTTCTTGAGCACGAGAGAAAACTGCCCTTACAGGTGAATGCAAAAACGTCCCCTTGTACTGTTAATGACCCCCCTTTTGTGCATATCGCCTTACTGTTCATATAACTTTACTCATCTCGACGTACGGGAATGTACTGTCCTTGTATAATTTTCACATTGTGTATCACTGCATAGATAAATAAGCTATTTTCGCTGTATATAAGAGCTTCCACTGTACATACGCATGATCATCATTGTCCATCTTTCTGTGTGCACATAAGCTATGTATGTAAGATTTATCTGGAAATAAAATTCTCTTTAACCATGTAGGCCTACGGGACGGCTTCTAGCTCTCTCCTAGTATAGTACCAAGCTAGCAGGTGTAAAAAACTTTTCTTATGTGATTCCTACAGAGAAAAAAAGAAAAACGTGAGTCCCGTAACTTTCTGCATCAGAGTGCGACACCTCAACAGTAGCTCACGATGTGTGGGGGTGAGAAGGATTTAAAAGGATTAGAATAGAAATAGAGAGGGGAATGGCGAGAATGTGGCGCAGGAAAGATGGACACCGTCGCAGAGGAGTACGAGGACGGGGCACCACTAAGTGAGAGCTCTTGTCGGCGGCAGGAGATGGCGTAAGGCGAGCCAGTCGGCCAGAGTGGCGCGTTCGTCGGAGATCGCGGGGGCATAACCAGTCGGCATGAAATCCAGAGATCGAGCCAGAAAAAATTTTTTTCTAAACAGATACTAGCAGGGCTCGTCAAGTATGAGGCCACCGGGACTGCTGTAGGCTCTCCCATAGTAGTGTACCAAGTGCTTAAAATTGTTACCAACTTTTCTAAATGGGCTCAATTACCCTTCCGACTTCTTTCTATGAAACACGTTCACAGGAAAGACAGAATGTCATCGTGACCAGAGTGCTGGTGCCCTATTATCCAGCCTAATGTAGGTTGCAAGCTCTTTGCCAACATCCTGGTGTGCAGAATCAGTTCATCTGTTGCATAATGGGTTGCTCTCCACCAAGTCTGTTCCGTACCGTGTCCCGAAGTAGACACCCATACGTGGTTAACGCACAACATAATTCAGTATACTAAAGGCTGATGTGCGCAAGCTTTATTGGTTTCCTCAGAAAAGGGTAAGGCTTTTGATAACATAGAACACGGCTACCTACTAAATGTTTCATATGCATTTGGAATGCCGGATAAGTGCATTGACCTCATTTACGCGATGACACTCATTACGAAAGTACCAATTATATAGAGTCCCGAAATAATCGTTCCTTTCAGGTCACGCGTAGGGTCTGTCAAGAGTGTCCCATCTCCCAAGTTTCATTCGTCCGTGCAGTAGAACCTTTCTTAAGAGGAGTTGAAACTGACCCACAGATTCGAGGCCTATCCCTACCTGGTAACCGTCAAGTAAAGATCACTGCGTATGCAGATAACATATTCACGTAATGAACAGTCGCTCCGACATACCCTTGATACTTTCCCTCATTTTGCCATTATCGCCGGTGCAAGGTTAAACATTTCTAAATGCCAGCATTTCTTTATCGGCAAACCCAACAGTAGTACCACTATCAAGTCGCCTTTACAGTAGTTTCCTATTACATACTGGATGTTATTTTTACTGCATTTGGTTTACAGGACCGCTTCTGGTCACTCGCTGTATGAACTCTACAAGGTGACGTAAAAGTAGCCAGGCACTTCGACTTCCCCCTCTTCTAACGCCATTTCTTATCTTTCTTTCTTTCGTTTATAAAATGCGAGGCATTTCTTAGCGAACTTCAGCGACATTCAGCGTATCTATCTATCTATCTATCTATCTATCTATCTATCTATCTATCTATCTATCTATCTATCTATCTATCTATCTATCTATCTATCTATCTATCTATCCAGCTGCCTACGACTTCTACCTGTACGGGTCGTTCTGTTAATGTTATCAATACTAAACTTGGCATGGCATAACGTGACTGTATGAAGAACATATTTGACTAGTCATATCATAAACATCATGATACATATGTATGGTTGTCATGATTTACATTTCATGGTTCTGCAGCTCTTGCAGTGCTTTCGCTCACATGGCATGTTGCAAAATTTGAATGGTATGACATGATTGCAAGGTGAACACAAGCGACAAACCCTAGCATGAAAATTATGACATGCGTGTCATGTATCATCATGACTAAATGCCACGCTCATGATGCGCAGGCGGCCGTTTCGCTAGCGTCACATATACCAAATTCGGTATTACGGTACGTGAATGGATGACGTAAGTAAGTGACTAGTGCAAACATGATAATCCTGAGATGCGTGTCATTTAACAACATGACGACATGCCACACTAATGATTCACTCGAGGCCGTTTCGCTAGCTTCACTTATACCAAATTTGGCATTATGGGACGTGAATGAATGATGAAGGTACGATAGTGGTGCAAACATGCTGAACATGAGATGCGTGTCATGTAACAAGTTAACTACATGCTACGCTCATGATGCGCTCGCAGTCGTTTCGCTAGCTTCACATGAACGAAACTTGGTAATGCATGACGCGAAAGGACGACATAAGTAATGACACATTGAAATATGATAATCATGACATGCGTGTCATGTAACAACATTACTACAAGCCACACTCATGATGTGCTCGCGGCGGTTTCGCTAGCTTCAAATATGCCAAATTTGGTATTACGTGACGCAAACGGATGATGAAGGTATGTGACAGGTGCAACTATGATAACCGTGAAATGCGTGTCTTGTAAAAAAATGACTACATTTTGCATGTCGCGTCGGTGGTCGTCGGGCAGCACCGACGGACGCTGGTCGCGTCGGTCACGCATGGCGTCCGACTAATGAGTGCTCACCTTTTCATAACGTAACGTCGCTGTGCCAGGCATGCGCGCGCGTAAACTCTACATAGGAGTATATTGGGCCCTTCATGATGCGCTCGTGGCTGATTTGATAGCGCCACATATAGCAGATTTTGTGTAACCTTACGTCAGTTGATGACGAAGTATATGACTGGTGCAAACATGATAATCCTGACAATCTGACAACATACCACGCTCATAGCACGCTCGCGGTCGTTTCGCTAGCTCCACATATACTAAATTTGGTATCACGTGACGTAGATAGATGGCGAAAGTAAGTGACACATCCAAACATAATAATCAAGACACGGAAGTTATATACGGCGTCATTCACCTCCACCTCGTAACGTTGTGCTTGTTTTAATGGGAAATATCAACCATCCTGATTCTTGCTTGGCTTATCATCAATTCCCACTGCACGTGGGATCTACCAATTGTTTCAAATAGATGCTATAATCTTCGTAAAGCGTCAATAGTGGTTGCACTAATTCCTACCAAATTTTGTAAACATTACATATGTACGCTTTCGACACTGCCGACACGTCGGCTTAACGTCGACTGGGGTTAGTTGCCATGTGCTGAAGTTGATTTATGCAGTAGTGTCCAGAGCCAACATCCTCGTAAGCACCAGCGCTTCATATCGGCTTCTGGGGTAGCTAAAACGCATCTTCGAGTTGGCATCGTTGCGCAAGTACAAACAACTGGTTATATAAACACTTGCAACTGTACAACATATGTATGTGTGCGCAACATTTGTACATATATTAAGTATCATTTCATGACTTGTCGCTCAAAAAAAAGTTGCAACAATTTCACCTTCCCTCCGCATTCCCAGGTACGTGGGATCTCCCGAATTGTTTTTAAATGCGAAGCATTTCTTAGCAAACTTCGGCAACTTTCAGTCTATCTATCTATCTATCTATCTATCTATCTATCTATCTATCTATCTATCTATCTATCTATCTATCTATCTATCTATCTATCTATCTATCTATCTATCTATCTATCTATCTATCTATCTATTTATCTATCTATCTATCTAGCCACCTACGACTTTTAGCTCTGCTGGCCGTTACAATAATGGTATCGATAGCAAACTTGGTATGGCATTACATGACTGTATGGAGAACACATTTCACTAATCATAACATGAAACTCATGACAGGTATGCCATGAAAGTGATGATTGACATTTCATAATCCTGCAGCTCTTGCGGTGGTTTCGTTCGCATGACATCCTAAATTGGTATGGTATGACATGGTTGCATAGCGAACACAAGCGACAGACCCTAACATGAAAATCATGACATGCATGTCATGTAGCAACGTGACTACATGCCACTCTCATGATGCGCTCACGGCCATTTCGCGAGCGTCACGCATACCAAATTTGGTATTACGGTACGTGAATGGAAGACGAATGTATGTGCCCGTGCAAACATGATAATCATAAGATTTTTCATGTAACAACATGACTACAGGCCATGCTCATGATGCGTTGCTGACCGTTACGCTAGCTTTATATAGGTAAAATTTGGCATTACGTCACGTGAATGATTTACCAAGGTATGGCAAGAATGCAAACTTAATTTTGAGATGCGTGTCATGTAAGAACTTCTGTCACACCGGTCCCGTTAATTAGGGAGGCGATCGCCGGGCTAATTCCAAGAGCCGAAGTATTGGCCGCCCGAACCGCACCACGAAAGCGTGGACAATTTAGAAGCGGTCCTTTTCGGCGCGCCAGCGGACGCTGGCTGTGACCCAAAGAACAAGTCAGAGCCGAGAGTTGATAAACAAAACAAATATTATATTCTCAAAAATGGCAGATCGAAAACAATACACAAGAATGCACACTCCACAATAGTTACATACAATACGTCACCAAACAAACAACGTACTACACAGTACAATCAACCACAACTGGAACAACAGGACACAGACAACAATACGCACTACAATGCAGTCGCATGCATTGAACAACCAAGACACTTAAAGACTAAAGAGATAGAAAACCTATTCAGTCCAAAGTTCTTGGAACCAAAGTCTAGATGATACTCTTCCGAGAATCACTCACTCAAAGTCCAGCCTTGTTGTCGTTCCGCAGCCCTCGAAGTTTCTCTTCCAGGAAACCTCGCCGAAGTTTCTCTTCCAGGAAACCTCCCGTCTTCAATAGGCCACTCTCCAAGCTTCAAACTTCTTCGCCCGAACACGTCGGCTTCACACACGCAGCTGTTGCCACGCGTCCTCGCTCGATATCGGTAGACACACGCTCTAGCCTGTAGCTCGAGCCTTCACCCATCAGGTGGAAATCCTCTTCATCTCCTGCTTCGTCCCTACGGACAAAACCTTCGCCGACTACACGGCGGGATCCCTACGCACTCTGGCGCTAAATTCCGTCTTCTCCTGATCTCTCGGCTGCTCGGTTAAATACCTTGCGCGCGACAATCCAGAAAGTTCTCGTCCTTTCATCGGCGCGATACGCAGCGAAGGCTGGGAAGAGGGCGAGACGGTTGGAATGCCATCCGCGGCCGATGACTCAACTCGGTATGACCACGCCCCTTTCGTTCTAGAACTTTCGCGTGCTATCTCGGCCGCCGATGTGGGGTGAGGAGGTTAGTCGGCGAAGCCACGCTTCCGCGGGGAGAGGGAGTCGCGCGCCCGGGGAGCCTTGGATGTTTGTTTTCTTTTTTTTTGACCTCCCGGCGTCTCTTTCGCGCGTTACCGCAAGAATTTGGCGGCGCGCCCATTTTTAGCGCTCGTTCTGTGACACTGCCCCCCACTTTAAGAATATTATCTCATAATATTCAGAACCACACAAACGAGCGTGAACACTCACCACACACTCTGAAAGACTGTAACATAGTCCGTCGCTCATGACACGTCACATTCGCAATAGTTCACTCAATACAATTGTACATTGTAATTCAATTACACAACACATGAAATATAACCACAGGCACATGAGTACAACACTCCACTACACATTCTCAATACTACAAATGTACAAAGTTTTCTCATTACAACAATTATACAACACTATACATCACATCACAGCACAGACACTTCGACACTTGTGACACATGATAACACCACATTAACACAACATATGGCACTCAGCACTGCCAAACACATTCTTATTCGACCTCAGCACTTATCCTGTGTACTTTGAGCTGCGCTTGCGCCCTTTCTTGTGTTTCCACGTTCTTTGTCGGTGAGCTATTTCCAACGATGATATCTGGGGCGGCGTCTCAGCCATCGTGGTCACTTTCGACACTGCTAACGGGTCATGACGCTCAGCCGATCCTGTCCGGTTGTTCACCCGCTTTTTCTTGTCTCGACATTTGGCCTGGCTGGCCAACTCCGTCTCCTTTATACTGTCGGTCGGTGTAGTTCGTGCCGCCGTAAGTCCAATTGCTCGGCCCGTAAACTCATTCAACACGATCAACTTCTCATTTTCTGTCTCTTGCGCTGTGGCTTCACCTTGGGCTCTAGTGAGATCCGTCACGGGATGCTCTTCCACTGTATCTCGTGGTCGTTGGGTTGGCGAGGGCTCTATCTTAAGGTCTTCTCACAAACATTCCGGATCATTCGGTCCTCGCGCCCCGTCGATGTTTCCGATGACAAGGTCGTAAAGGGGGGTCGTCATACACAGATCCGTAACCTTCCCGCTGAAGTATGGGGTTTCAACCTCAATCTCTGCTTCGGGAAGCATCCGAACCGTACGGTCAATTAGGCAGAACGGTTTTGTTCGGCCTGTCAACTGACTTTCCCGTACCGAATTTCTCCGCACGATAACAGTGGAGCTGCCGGTATCTCTTAACACCGTAATCTTTTTGTCTGCAACTTTTCCAGGCAGCGTTGGCATTCCCTTAGAAACACCGGTTGGCTGTTTTGCCATTACCGCACCCACAATAGAAATTTTCTCCCCACTTTTCAACTCTACGAATCCATCTGTGACGGCCTTATCATCGGATTTCGGTGCTGCTAGCACACAGGACACCTGGTGAGTTTGACTCGCTCCGTTTCGACATGCGTCTGCTTTGTGCCGAGTCTGACCACACTTGAAACATTTTACTGCCGTAGGGCTTATAAAGATCGTTCGACAGTTTTTCGCGCGATTACCCACTCGGTTGCACAGAAAACATCGCGGAATACTCTCTGGTGCACGCTTCTTTTCTTCGGGAGCCAATTTCTTCGAATCATCGGGACAATCCTTCTTGGCCTTGGCCAAATTAGTTCCACCTTGCGCTTCCCAGAATTGATCAGCCAATTCAAGCATTCCTTCAAGTGACTCAGCCTTCCTCTCTTTCAAGTACAGTGGAAGGCTTGGGTGGCAACTAGTAAGAAATTGTTCTCTAATTAGGAGCATCTAAGTTCATCGTACTCCTGCGCTGTCCCTGAAAGTTCAATCCATCTGTCAAAATAATGGCAAAGTCGGGCGGCATACTGCGTAGCCGTCTCACCATCAGCCGGCTTTCCTGTCCGAAATCTGTCCCGGAAACCTTCTACAGTAAATCTAAATCGCTTCAGCAAAGCAGCTTTCACCTTTGCATAGTTGGCTGCATCGGTCGGCGTCAGCCTGCCGTACACACTGAGCGCTTCACCACTCAAGCAAGTACTCAAAGCAGTTGCCCATTGATGTTCCGGCCAATTTTGGCTCCTTGCAATCGTCTCAAATCTGTGAAGGTACGCGTCAAGGTCGTCCTTCCTCTCATCAAACGCTACGAGCAGCTTGCTTGGGTTCAAGCGGGAGCCATGACCTTCCCGTTCGCTGCTTTCAACTCTAGCTTGGACCGGAGTCTCACTTCGCTGTTGCAAACGGAGCCGCTCGAGTTCCATCTCGTGCTGCCGCTGCCGTTCCCTTTCAGCCATCTCAGTTTCTCTTTCTTCTCTCGCCCTTTCGGCTGCCAACTTCTCTCTCTCCAACTCCAACTTCAATTGTTGCTCTCTTTCTTCCTTCGCCCTTTCAGCGGCCAGCCTTTCTCTCTCCAACTCAGCTGCTTTTTCTTCCTTGGCCTCCCAGCTGCCAACCTCTCTCGTTCCAACTCAGCTGCTTTTTCTTCCTTGGCTCTCTCAGCTGCCTCTTTCTCCTTCTGGCTTACCCACTTCCGTAGTTCGGCGCCAGAAAGACCCATCTCACCAAGGGCGACTAACTTTTCGAGATCCATGGTGTCTCGCAACTCGCAAATAAAACCTTCCCGCGTGCAAAAAGTATCTGCCTAAATCAGTCTATCGGAACTCTCCCCTGCACTCGTTAACGAGAACACTGAACAACACACAAAATCGTTCCGATAGCACTATCAACAACTCGAGGCTCTTTCTCACTACTTTGGACACACTGTGCACCAAAAGGTCCTGTGTCGCGGACGCCAGAATAATTGTCACACCGGTACCGTTAATTAGGAAGGCTATCGCCGGGCTAACTCCAAGGGCCGAAGTATTGGCCCCCCGAACCGCACCACGAAAGCGTGGACAATTTAGAAGTGGTCCTTTTCGGCGCGCCAACGGACGCCGGCTGTGGCCCAAAGAACAAGTCAGAGCCGAGAGTTGATAAACAAAACAAATATTATATTCTCAAAAATGGCAGATCGAAAACAATACACAAGAATGCACACTCCACAATAGTTACATACAATACGTCACCAAACAAACAACGTACTACACAGTACAATCAACCACAATTGGAACAACGGACACAGACAACAATACGCACTACAATGCAGTCGCATGCATTGAACAACCAAGACACTTAAAGACTAAAGAGATAGAAAACCTATTCAGTCCAAAGTTCTTGGAACCAAAGTCTAGATGATACTCTTCCGAGAATCACTCACTCAAAGTCCAGCCTTGTTGTCGTTCCGCAGCCCTCGAAGTTTCTCTTCCAGGAAACCTCGCCGAAGTTTCTCTTCCAGGAAACCTCCCGTCTTCAATAGGCCACTCTCCAAGCTTCAAACTTCTTCGCCCAAACACGTCGGCTTCACACACGCAGCTGTTGCCACGCGTCCTCGCTCGATAGCGGTAGACACACGCTCTTGCCTGTAGCTCGAGCCTTCACCCCTCAGGTGGAAATCCTCTTCATCTCCTGCTTCGTCCCTACGGACAAAACCTTCGCCGACTACACGGCGGGATCCCTACGCACTCTGGCGATAAATTCCGTCTTCACCTGATCTCTCATCTCGGCTGCTCGGTTAAATACCTTGCGTGCGACATTCCAGAAAGTTCTTGTCCTTTCGTCGGCGCGATACGCAGCGAAGGCTGGGAAGAGGGCGAGACGGTTGGAATGCCCTCCGCGGCCGATGACTCAACTCGGTATGACCACGCCCCTTTCATTCTAGAACTTTCGCGGGCTATCTCGGCCGCCGATGTGGGGTGAGGAGGTTCGTCGGCGAAGCCACGCTTCCGCGGGGAGAGGGAGTCGCGCGCCCGGGGAGCCTTGGATGTTTGTTTTCTTTTTTTTGACCTCCCGGCGTCTCTTTCGCGCTTTACCGCAAGAATTTGGCGGCGCGCCCATTTTTAGCGCTCGTTCTGTGACAACTTCACTACATGCAACACTCTAGGCGCCAAACCTCTTCGACGTGACGCGGCGTGCGGGCGCGCCGGCGTTCGTTTCGTCGTGTCAAGCCGGCGATGCCACGCCAGGCGCCGATCTGCCTGCCATATACTCGCAGGTGTGCACCGCGCCGCGTTGCTTTGATGCATGGCATTTGAGCTCGCCCGGCGTCGCTCCGTCATGAAGATAGGCAGACGCAGTGCTGTCTGGGTAACGTCGTCAGCGCGAAATGCAGCATGTCGCATTTCAGGCCGGTTGCAACCGAGCCGCGTCAACGGACGCTGGTCATGCCGGTCGCGCCTGGAGTCAGACTACAGAGTGCTCGCATTTTGCCAGCGTAGCGTCGTTGCACCCAGTTTGCGCGCGCGCCAACTTTAGGGCAGGGTAAACTGGGCTCTTGATGACGCGCTTGCGACCATTTTGTTTTCTCCACATATCCCATATTTTGTGTTAAGTGACGTCAGTGGATGACGAAGGCAGATGACTCGTGCGAACGTGACAATCATTACACGCGTGTCATGCAAGAACATGACAACATTCCACGCTTAAGATGCGCTCATGGCCGTTTCGCTAGCTCCACTTATACCATTATTTTGTATCACGGGACGTGAATAGACGGCGAAGGTCACACGTCAGAGCCTGATAATCCTGTTATGCTTGCTATGTAAACCTTGACTATATGGTGCGCTCATAGCACGTGCCTGACCATTTCACTAGCTCCACATATGCCAAATTTGGTATCAGGTGTAATTTCTTACAGTCGGGAAGTAAACATAAAATTGGGAGATGATCACTCATTTCAACGCAGAGGACACCAGCAGTCACAAAAGGAACATGAACACTGGTGACACAAACGTCTAATAGGGTAGCGCAAGAGGCAGTGACTCTTGTTAGCAGGGTTATAGTATTCGAACATGCGTAAGAGTATGAGTGGGGCGAAGCGTTCATCAGTCGGTCCACGCTTCTGTCCGTCCGTTCGTTCTTGCTTCCATGCGTTCATCTCTGCGTCCGCTCGTCTGTATGCAACATTCTCTTGCCTGTTATAGCAATCATGTCTTCATTACATCATCGTGGTACATGTATGGGCCGAAGTGTATTTGCCTTAACTAGTGGAATGTTATGAAACCTTGCTTTTTTGCACATAATGTAAATAAACTCTTTCTAAACATGCTTGATTGGCTGTAGGACTTTTTGTGAACACGGCCTCATGAAGTGTAAGGTGAATGGAATGTTTTTTGGCTCTCGTAGAGTAGGGAAAGAAGTATTCAAAATTGATGGCAACTTTGTCTAAACACAAGGACAGCTGCTTACAGCTTTCTCATATTACTGTACTGAGTACTCGGAATCATCTTTCATTTGGTCTATGTAGTGTCCTTGAAGTTGGTTAAGGCGTGACATCATTCAGTAAACAAAAAGTCGATGTGTGCACGGACTGTTAGTTCAGACGAAGGCTTTTGATTTCCTAGAACATGGCTACCTAATAAATGTTTTACATGCATTCGGATTCCCGGTAAGTTCATTTACCTCGTTCACACGATGTACACTAATTCAAAAAGTGCCCTACACATACATTCTTGTGAGAGTCACATCTTTCAAGTCACGCGTGGGGTCCGTCAAGAGTGTCCCGTCTCCCAAATTCAGTTCATCCTTGCATTAAAACCTTCTTAAGAACAGTTGAACGTGACCCGCAGATTCGAGGATTGCCCCGGCCTTCATTGTAACTCGCAAGTAAAAGTCACTGTACGTGCAGACGATATGACACTATATGTGCGAAATCAGTAGTCGCTGCAGCATGCGTTTGATAATTTTTATCATTTCAGAATTACCTCCGGTGCAAGGTTGAACATCAGCAACACGTCGCCTTTACAGTAGTCTCCTACGAAAGTGACTGGACGTTACTTTCACTGCACTTGGAGTACAAGACAGCATCTGGTCACCCGTTGTACGAGCTCTAAAAGGTGATGTAAAAGCAGCCAGGCACTTTGACTTCCCCCTCTTGGAACGCCGATACTTATCTCATACGTTGTACCTCAGAAAATTTTGATACTTGTGTCATTCTGTAAAACCACCGCTCCACATCTTCAGGAAAGTGCAAAGCCTCATCATTTCATTTTTTGGTCTGGTTGCACAGTATTGATATCTTGCCCGACATTGTCTCTTGGCTACCACGACATCAAGGCGGTTTTGCATTCCCCGACGTTTCCATCCCGGCTTCTGTCTTGTGCGTCTGCACTTTATTGCGAATACTAAGCAATGACGGTACGCCCGCTCAGACATTGGCTCAATACCATCTGGGGCCATCACTTCGTGCCATCCGGCCAGCTAGCCAAATAAACCAAGGTCCCCAATCAACAAAGTTACCATCGTTACTTCGCGCCCATCTGGCATTTCACCAATGTTTGGAGGCTACGTGCAGAGAGGTAGAGGTGGCTGAATGTAAAGTGGTGGACAGAATGGATGCACTTCTATGGCCCTTGGTGTCCCAGAATCGTTAATTTATGATGAACCGCTCTGGGAAAACAAGAACTGCAGCAGTGTTATCAGGGCATCTCTTGGACTTTGGCGGTTCTGCTGGGGCTTGCTCCCCTCTCCAGATTGGTTGCAGCGATGGCAGGTGGGAGAAATTTACACTTGCTCACACTACGTCATGGTTGGGAATAATTTACATGCAATGATTTGAACGTGTGTACTCCCGCCTTCTACAGCGAAAGCTATTATGACATCACAACTCGGGTCTCGCGCAGCACCGTAGTTGTCCGCTGCCGCCACCGCCGGTGTCCGTAACACTTTGCGCGAAGTTAGAAATAAAATCTGGTACCAATGACACAGTGGGGCTTGAACCCGGATCAGTGACAATAACAGCCATGGTTAGAAAAATTACGACATCAAAGTTCGACAGACAACCAACTCTGACCATGGTGCCCCCAGAGCGTCTTTGTCTTTTCACGCATCTTGCATGAAATCAGGAGTATAGCTTCTCAACATTGACCGTAATTTGCGTGACAACCTCAACACAGCACATATTGATAGTTTCAGTTTCAAAGAACATTGTCGGAGGGATTTGCCTCTTCGTGATCCCTCATTGTTTGCCGAACAAAAGGCCGCCCTTTTTGGGTAGTTATGTCCCGCTTATTACGATTCTCATACCAATTACGATTACGTACACCTACACAGAGTTTTTTTCTTCCTGGCGTGACTGCGTTGCCCTGAAGACAGCGTCTCCGTGCCTTATACAATAAAGAATGCTGTGACAAAGTTAGCACGCATCACAACAGTGTGCCACGTTCTTATTTATAATCCGCACTAGTGAGAACGCAGCATAAAATCCGGCTTCCACTTCTACCATGGTATGCTCGGTCACATTACCGAAGTCAGTGAGACACTTATATAGTATGGAATCACGGCAGTAGTGGAGCTATCAACTAAACCATCTATAACACGCCTGACTATATCTATCGATACCGAAAGAGAAGTGCTCTAACTTAGGATAACGCAACTCCGTCTATTGTTGACTTATGAAACAGCGGCAGTGTTGAACGGATTTATATTACAGAGCCCAGAGACCCAGAGTTGATTCCCGACTCAAAGAACCATTTCCAGTTTTCTTTTTGTACAACTACAGGCTGATGTTATGCTATAAAGAGTTTGTCAAACATTGTACCAATTCACAATACATCTTGCAAAACTTAGCGTAAACACAAGTGTTCGATTCACCAGGCACAAAGAAGTTTAGGCTGTACATACCCCAAGAACCTTTCATGACAAGCAATCATTGTCCTACAGACTACCTTCTTTGTTAAATTTTTTAAACCGCGAAGATTTCGATCCTTCCTCTAAACAAAACTGTCAGATTAAACACTTCGCCCAACTGATATATTATCCTCAAAGATACTTCTCTCAGAATTCATGCCCATTCTTTCTTCTTTATTATTGCTTTTCATGTTCATGCCACTTCAAGACCTTACATTTGAACTACTCTCTTCTTATCTTAGCACTGTTTTCATAAACTTTTTGTATTACTTTTTTGTGATGTTATACCTGTATGTTTATTTCATATTTGTTGTACACGATTGACTACCATTCCTGCTGCTTTGTCAACTTGTGAACGGGGTCAGGACCTCGTCAAGCTCTTGAGCTTTTAGTCCTGTACTCCACCTTATCTAAAGGAAATAAAATGATTGATTGATTGATTGACTCCTTGAGTGGCTTCTACACCAGCCAAGAAAGAAAGGTGTCTGTTCGAAAATTGCGCCTTTCGATGACTCCAGGGATCGGTGGCAGTGCGAAGGAAAAGCCGTTGTTCGGTCAAGAGGCGCTTTATTGCAGCACTCAGACGTCTGAGTGGGTCCAAGCCATTTCCGCTCTCCCATTTCACACACAAACCACCTCTTTTCTACCCTCGGTCAAACAAAAGGTCTAAGCACAAGCTAATCACAAGTGGGGACTTGCATTACCAAAACCAATTGTAGGGGCAAATTCATCGCAGACACTGAATCAGTAAAAAGCATGTGACTCAATACAAGACGCGATGCAATAGGTTCTCTGCGCAACGCGTACACACACTTTCTCCTCTTTCAGCCTGTGTATTGGCTGACGTCTATTGAAGCCATTCTCAGGCTCGTGTTCAGTCAGCTTTCTCACTAAAGTTTGCTTCGTAGAAGCTGCCCTAAATGCAGTAAGAATGTTGTCAGGCCCTGTCCTCTGATTGAGTGCATGCGGATGCGAGGCACCCATGGCACCCCGCCTTCTCAAGAACACTGGGTAGTGATGTATAGCGAAGGGCGGGGAGGGAGGAACAAGCTTGCCTGCATGCTCAGAAAGCCATACATCGCGAAAGGGGAAATTGCATACTGAAACTATGTCTCGATCGGCCCGGCGGCCAAAAGTTAGTTAAGCGTCGTTACAGCATTCTCAAACGCCATACGTGAATACCTGGCGGTATAACTGAAACCAGACCAAACCGGACACTTCGCCTGGTTCTGGCAAGAGGCGCTTTCGAGTAGGCTTTCCTCTTCTTGCCCCAAACTGGAGTTGACTTTAACGACTCTGCTCGTGACCCATGTGAACGACGGTATCTCCTTTTTTCCCATGCCTGGACGTTTCGCGTTTATCTTCATGGAACCAATCGGCGTGGTCACTTGGCTCTGCAGCACCTGCATAACTTGCTTACTGAACAACACGCCGTTCTGCATACCTCCTACTTACTTGGGCAGATTTTTCAGCGGGAGGGGGCACCGCATTTATTAGAAGTGGTAGCAGGGAAATAATAAAGAAACCCAACAATTTTATTCTGCAGAACAGGTAGCTGTGGTCGAGTGTCATTGTGCGCCCTCTATACCATGGCAAAAAGTTTGGGGGAGGGGGTACATCACCTGAATGCCACCCCCTGGCTCCTTCACTGAAGACGCTTTATAGAGCAGAGTGATACATACATTCGTCATATTGTAAATATTTTGCTAAACCATCACTTTCACAAACACTCACAGAAACACTCACACATTAACCCGAGTAACACATATGACACTCAGCGCTCACTGATTATCTAACGATGTGCTAAATATCTTACAAAATGACGAATAAAACAAACTAGCCCAACTAAAAGTTTTATTGTGATACGTAAATAGAACTCCATAAAGCAAGCATAGTCACGCGCTGTCTTAGCAGTTATACAGTTCCATTGGCTAAAAATCACCCCCACCTCACCGAAAGGAATTGTGAGGAAATGCGAATGAATTTATTGCGCTGAGAGAGGGTACCATTGCCGCTAGCTATTCGCCTTCACCGACCTCAGCCATCGCGATGAGAGGCACCTAGCCAGTGAACGGACGAGAGTGAGGCGCGAGTGGACGAGACAGTGGAACGCAGGAAGGAGAGAGAGCAACTGGCGAGAGATGGAGCGGTGAAGCACTGCACTCATCCTCTCCTACACTCGGACCACATGCGGTGGTTGGTAGGGACGAAAATCAACGCACGTGCCCGCAGCTGTTCCTAAAAGAGAGGGAGTGAGAGGAGAAAGATAGCACCTGCCGGGGCATGAAAACCCCCACTGACGCCACAGACAACGCCGGATATCTGACATAGCCCGAATAAAAATGCATTCACATTTAAAGCCGACAGCGAGGAGCGCCAATATTCAAGGGAGAGAGAGGTAAAGTACAAGTAGGAAGGTTAACCAGAAGGACACTTCTAGTTCACTACGCTGCACTGCGGAATTGGGAAGGCGATAGAAAGGAAAGGAAGAAAAAAAGAGGTTCCGATGGTGGAGGTTAAAAAAAACGCACACACACTGAAGCACGAGGGGTGTCGAGATTGTTTCACGAGTCCTGTTGACTGCAGAAGTTTCAGCACTGCCTTCGTCACTTTATGGCTAGAGTCTTCAACGTTCCTGTACTTCAAAAATTTTTCGTCTGAAAGCGCCCGGTCATTGAACATGCTAATGTTGGCGAGAGCTTTTGTATTTGGGAGCTACATAAAGAGGACTATCTCAAATGACGTGTGTAATGATATCCTCGCTACCACAGTGATCACGCGCAGCACACGGCCAGGCATTCTGATTCGGTAAGCAAAATTGTTTGCGAATGACACTCGAAGCCACAAGCGAACGGTTGTTTCGACTTGCATGGTGTGAATGAAATTAGAAGTTGAAGTTACAGATCCAGACCGTGAATGGGGTATGCAAAAAACCAGTCGTGTTCAACATCGAAAGTCTTACATCACTTAAGAGCGAGCGAATTTTCCATGCTGCATATGCTGCTGAAAAAAATACCAGCTATTATATTGCTGTTCAACCTTCAGCATATGGAGGCCAAGGTAGAATACACAAACGATTGGGAAGAAATGCACAATACATGTCGAGTGCGAAGACCCGAAGAAGGCGAGGTGTGAAGAGGTGTAGCACAATGCATGAGGCAAGCCACTCGGTAGAAATGGGTGAACAGCGAAGCGGCGTAGTGCGCGGCCACGCACTGATGTTGAATTCTGAAGAAAGGTTGTGAAAGGTGCTGAAATACCTAATTGACGAATGGAATTTTGTGCTTTCTGAACAACATAGTTGAGCTTTATCATAGTTTTGACATTTTTATTAGCTTCACACTAGTGCATAAAACGATTACGGAGGTTGTTTATATTTGTGGAATATTCATCATTTCCAAGATCAAAACATCAGCACTGTGCTTTCAATCGGGGCGTCAATGTATGTTTGAAATCGCAGCTTCAAAAACAAAGAGGCTTTTAGGCGACTGTTGGTGTTTGGGCGCGAAAACCATTCATAAAGTGAAGATTTCCCATTGCGTGCAAAATGCCGTAGACATTGAGTGCTCGCTTCCGAGTAAACAATGGTGTCATATAATATTCACTTGCTCACAGCACTACCCACGGGGTCATATTGCATTCGCCTGAGGTGACTCGAAAGTGAAAGCCGTCTTCGTTAAATTTTTTACACGATGAATAGATACCTCCTCCCCTGGGTTCTCAAACCTTACGCACATAACCTGGTAGGTTATGGCCTACGGGATCAGAGGAAGTGCAAGGTTTTTTAACCTCGTTTTCTTTTGGGAGTCTTCTGACATTGGTCCCCATTTTCACAAATGGACAACGTGATGTAACGTCCGAATAAATGTCGTCAAGTCTCTGCTCATCTGTGACATCACAATGACGCCACTTTATTGCAACATCACGGTATGGTGGCTTCAGCATCACTCGTGTGGACGACTTAGGTGAAAAAAGAGAGAGAAACGAGAAAAATAGGAAGGCAGGGAGGTTAACCAGATGCTAGTATCCGGTATGCTACCCTACACTGGGGTTGGGGAATAGGGGGTTGAAAGAGAAAGGAAACTTAAAAATAAATAAGAGAAAAACACCGACACACACGCACACAAAAAATCAGTCCACTCAGAGGCGTTCCGACAGGCCAGTAGTTCGCAAGAAGCCCAGTAGCGCTTGCACGGCTTTTGTCTGGGACGATGAGTCATGACGATGGCGCAGTATACTTTCTTCTGACAGCGGCTGGTGATCTAATCTGTTTAGTATATTAGAAAGTTGTTGTCTTTCCAGGTTGTATTTCGGGCAGTCACCCAGCATATGTCGAATGGTTTCATCTCCGCAGTGTGCACAGTCGGCGGTGTCGGCCATACCTATGCGGAACGCGTACGCACGGGTAAACGCGACTCCCAACCATAGTCTGCACAGAGCAGTAGCGTCGCCTCCTCGAATTTTTGTTGGAAGCTGTAGGCTTAACGTTGGATCAAGCGATCGTAATCTTGCATGCGTAAAGAGAGGCTCATTCCAAAGAGCCATGGAGCGTTGGCGAGCGAGCATGCGGAGTTTCCTAGCAGCGTCCGTTCTTGAGAGAGGTATTGACTGGTCGTTGTCTTCTGTATGGGCTGATCGGGCAGCTTGATCAGCTCGTTCGTTACCGATAATTCCACAGTGGCTTGGCAACCACCTGAAATATAACGCGGTGCCCTTTCTCCGTTATATGGTGTAGCATTTCTGCTGTTTCAAATACCAACTGCTCGTGTGGACCACGGCGTGGATTAGACAGAAGTGACTGCAGTGCCACCTTGCAGTGGCAGAAAATCGTCCACCGTTGCGTGGTTTGGTCGTTAATGAAACGCAGCGCCGCGCGAAGCGCTGCAAACTCTGCTGCCGTTTTTGTGGTTGCATGAGCTGTCCTGAATTTGATGGTTGTGGCGTGGGTTGGAATAACGACCGCCGCAGCTGAGCTGTTTGGCAGGACGGAGCCATCGGTGTAGACGTGGGTGCAGTCTCGTACAGCAGAAGTAAGGCGAGCTGCTTGAGGGCTGGTATATAGAAATCTCATTTCTTCTGGATGCCTGGTATTGTCATGTTGATGACTGGCTGTTTGAGGCACCATGAAGGAACTGAAGGTCTCGCCACGGGCGTAAAACCAGTTGGTAGAGAGTCGACATGTGCAGTTATTGTTCGACAAAAAGAAGTATGAGGTCTATCCGCTGGTAGAGAGGCTAGGTGGTGATGGGGAGTCCGGCCCACATGCCTCATGTGTGTCCTCAAAGCTTCAATTTCAATAAGGGTCTGCACGAGGTGGTCTTTGGCTATAGCTACAGTCGCCATTGTTGAGGCACCTGAAGGCAGACCTAGACATAATCGAAGCGCCTGTGCCTGAACGCTTTGTATTATGCATCGACTTGTTTTGCTGGCGTTTGATAATGCAGGCAGACTGTATCGTAAAAAGTCAAGGAAAAGCACCCTGTAGAGTCGTAACATAGTTTTAGGCTTCATTCCCCAAGTCTTTCCAGTGAGAAACTTTAAAAGACGTCATATGCCTGTCAATCGCTTTTTTAAATATGACACACGAGGGCTCCATGATATGTTTTTGTCGACTATGACACCCAAAAATTTGTGAGATCGACGATATGGTATATATTGACCGTTAATTTACACTCTGTAATTCGACATGGGTTTGCGCGTAAATGCCAGAAGAGCGCACCTTCCGAAAAAAATTTTGAGGCCTCGATTGCGTAGATACAAAGCAGTTGCAGTAGCAGCTCTCTGTATTCTCACTCGTAACTGCAGGCGAGTTACCGCAGATGTCCAGATGCAGATGTCATCAGCGTATGTTGATAGATTAATATTGTTTGGTAGGTGCGTATGGAGAGCGATTAGTCTTATATTGAATAGCACGGGGCTCAGTACACCACCCTGAGGTACGCCACGACAACTGAAATTTGCAGATGTGTTCCCGGTCTCTGTACTCACAAAATAGGATCGCATTGGGAGATAACTGCGTATCCACTTAAACATTCGGCCACCCACTCCAATCTCTTCTAGTGCGGTACGGACGGCTTCATGTGTAAAGTTATCATAGGCTCCTTTGACGTCAAGGAACAGAGAGGCACAAAGACGCTTATGGCTTTTCTCGTGTTCAAAGTACGCGATTAGGTCGATGACGCTATCGATCGATGATCAACCAAGTCGAAAGCCAGCCGTGGCACTTGAGTATATCTCATGATACTCCAAGTACCACTCGAGTCGGCCGAGAATCATTCTCTCCATCACTTAACCCACGCAACTAGCCAATGCGATTGGGCGATAGGAAGAGAGTTTCAATGGTGATTTGCCAGGTTTTAGCAGTGGTACTAGAAGACTAGTTTTCCAACTTAAGGGGACAGTGCCCTCTAGCCAACAATCATAATATAGCTTAAGTAGAGCTATTCTCGCGCGCCCATCCAGATGAAACAGGGCTCTGTAGGAGATTCTGTCAGGTCCTGGTGCGGAGGTACGTTTTCATGAAGCGAGTGCTGCCTTGAGTTCCTGAATGATGAACGGGAAGTCCATACAGGAAACACGTGGTAGCGGACAACTGCTCGAAAGTGGTGAGCTGCTAAGTGCTGTAGTTTGCCCTGATAATCCGGCACAGAAATCTTCTGCAACGTCCACATCTGGTCAATTTTGGTGAAGGGCTAAGGCCTTGATTGGTGACTTCTGAATGGGGGATGACCGCAAACCTCTAACCATCCACCATATTTGCAATAAAGGCTTACGAGGGTCGAGTGACTCGCAGAAAGTAATCCAGCGTTGGAATTCCAGCTTGTCCAACCGACGTTTTATCTTCTTCTGCATACGTCTAGCAGTCCGTAAATTTTCTATGTCCTTCGTGCACCGGTACCTTCTTTCATTTCGTCGTCGCAAGGCTCGCAGGCACTCCAGCTCTATGTCGATGTCCATGATTC
Source organism: Rhipicephalus microplus (assembly GCF_013339725.1). NCBI lineage: Eukaryota > Metazoa > Arthropoda > Arachnida > Ixodida > Ixodidae > Rhipicephalus > Rhipicephalus microplus. Next base: position 45,274,666 of record NC_051167.1, on the reverse strand, counting down.
TAACAGGGCATGGGATCGTACAAACAGTCTTTTTTACAGTGCTCTTCATGGCCTCTTGTAAATCGGATATGTGTTCTTGGCATTGGTCTTCCATACGAGACTGAAATTTTTTCCAGTCCACTCTTTAAACCATGTCGCGCACTTTAGGAGGCGACAATCCTCTGATCTTGACGTATGTTGGAATTTGATCACTCCCTTGCGTTTCTATATCCGTGAACCATTCAATATGTTTCACTAAGCTTCGCGAAACAAAAGCCAAGTCGAGACAGCTACTGTATGGGGAGCCACGTAAAAATGTAGTACTGCCATCGTTCAGTAACCAAAGTTTGTTGTCCGAGGCAAAAGACACCAAGTTTCTGCCCTTCATGTTGGTAATCTGACTTCCCCATAATGTATGATGAGCGTTAAAATCCCCAATGATAACACACGGGTCAGGAGTTAACGCTATGATGTCTCTTAGTCTTTTTTGATCGAAACGGCTTGATGGTGATAGGTAGACGCCAACCACAGTGATGTTGAGTTTCCTCTTTTTCACTCTTAAGCATACGTATTGGTTTCCGTCATGAGGTGGTACAGGTAGAAGGATGTAAGTGAGGTCTCGGCGAATGTACACCAGAACCTTGCTGCTTTCAGTAACAGTAGACGACATAAAAGGGTCATATTCCGAGAGTCGTATTGCACTCGTTAAATTCGGCTCACAGATGACGATTACGGGAAACACATTGTACACAAATCGACAAAATTCACCAATGTGCGAACTCAGTCCACTGGCATTCGACTGCAGTATTGCTGCTTTACGAACCTCATCCCTGAAAGACAGTGGTGGGTTAGCCATGGTGTACTCTGGAGCTTCTAGCACTGGACTAAGCGCGTCCAGTACTTGAAGGGTACTTTTGGCTCACGGTGTATTCATGTCGCTTAACAACACCCGAATGGTGTCCACTAATGATCTTAGCATCACATTCACGCGATAATCTGGCTTCGCGGCCATTGCAGCATCCTGTGCTTGTTCTTGAGGCGGCTTCTGTTGAGGCTGAACAGGTCGTGTAGGCGGCTTCTGTTTAGGCTCAACAGATCTTCTAGGCTGAAGGGGTGGCCATTCCTTTGGAGAGAGAGATCTCCCAGCATCTTCTCTTTCAGCGCAGATGTTTGCCGTGCTACGAGCCACGCCTGTCGATTTCACTTGAGTTTCTGACTTTCTCGTCAGAACTTGCACTCTCTTTCGTGAAGACCTTCGACGATGACGGCGCCTTCGCCTTACGTTTTGCGCAGCTTCTCTGTGAGTCGAGTTGTCTCGCACCATTTGCTTCAGAATATAAATATCTTAATCTGAGGACAGTCCTTGGAGGAAGCACTGTGAGCTCCTTGGCAGTTGGGGCATTTCAACGTAGTTGCATTACATTCGTCTTCTGAGTGGTGTTCAGCGCATCGGGGGCACACTGCGGAATTTCTGCAAACGCCTTTCACGTCGCCAATCTTCTGTTACTTGAAACACTGCATAGGCTTCGGAATAAATGGGCGAACCTGGTGACGAAAATGGCCAACCTTCACGTAAGAGGGAACACAGTCACCCTTGAATGTTATTCGCACACAACGAGAGTTGCCTAGGCGACCAGCATGCACCATGACGTTGTTTTCACTCACTGGTTTTATCAACACAGGAAAATCTTCATTGGCGATTTCAGTGCCTATGTCATAGATAACTCCTGTTACGGTGTCACCATTCGCTGGTATGATGGATCAGAATTTGATGTTTCCCAGCTCCGACACATGCTGTAGCGTGTTCAGTGCACTCGGGTTCCTCACGTCGATTCCAAAATATTCTTGCTCGTGTTTATCCTGATGTCCTTATTCTCGTTAGGCACAATGCTTTCAAGGCACAAGGACAGTGCTGCCTGTTGAGGATGCGTAGATTGGCAGTAGTAGTCTGCTGCACAAACAGAATGGAGTGAGGCCATCGCTGAGGCGCTGTCCTCACAGTGGCTGTACTTGATGCCGATGATGTGTTCATGATTCTTCATTTGGCCTTGCGGTAGAGCACAGGTTGGAAGCCGTCTTCCGAGGACTCGTAGTCTGATGCAGAGTACAGCTCGGCGTCCTCGCTTTCACTAGATGCATTACCACGCTTTCTTGAAGCAATGCCCGTGGATGAACTGGTACTGGGCGGGATCTCCGGGGATTGTACATTCATCACCGCGATGTAGGGGGCTGGAGACCCCGTTGTTGCGCTGTGGAACGCAGAAAATACAGCACAGACCGCAAGATGTGTTCCACAAGAGAATCACTTAGGTAAATATTCGCACTTGGCCAAGCTTCTAAGGCTTTCGCCCTAAAACTCCGGAATGCCAAACAGGCGATAGCTTGCCATTGGTGCCCGCCGGCTGTACAATCCGCTCTCTTCATACCATGCTCTATTATTTTTAGACACTGCTGCCTGCAAGTATCAGCATCTTTCCTGCTATTTTTTGCGCACGTTTTAACATACTTTCCTATTCCGCCCTCTCAATTTGATATTTTCACCCACACGAGTCTCGCTGAGTAGATATCCTGGTATTATATATACATAGAAGCGTGTGGAACGGAATTCACACCCTTCAAGCCACGTGCACCAGTTTCCTCTCGTTTATAATAATTCATGTCATTTTTTTTCTTTTCCTGTCTGTTAGACAATTCAACTTTGAATACCACAGTGATCCCGTTGCGTTCATATGTTCTTTTTCTAGGGGGCTTTTTGAAGCTCCACACTAAAAGAAGCGTTCGATTCCTCAACCAGTCTGAGGGTAAAAGCGTAACGCGTCTTATCGTACCAATCAAACAAAAAGCTATTTTTACAGTATAAATACCTTCAACAAAAAAGCTAACAATTTAAAGGAGTTCGGAAGAAGGTGTTTTCTCGAGTGCAAAATCTGTGGTCTCCTGGATGAAGAGATGGGGAATCCGGAAGTGCGCCTAAGAAGCTGCCACCTGACGCTTCGTGCAAAGAGCATGACACTTTGGGGAGCGTCCGAAACGAAAGTTGCCCAATCTCCTGTCGCGTTCACGCGTTCCTAGCCAGTTCCTGCTTGTTTCACGTGAAAACGGCATGGGAGAGGAGTATTTTTATTTCTGCTCTCAGCCTCAAGGAAGCTAAAAAATATGACTCTTTGATAACTGCTGAATCATTCAGTCATGTTAAATACTTTTTGGATAAAATAAGGTAGGGAAAAGGAAGAGAGTCAAAGAAAGTAGTGAAATGACAAAGCGGTGAAAAGTGTTGAGAAAAGCGGAGACAAATAAAGAACCAAAAAAAGAATACATATAACGAAACAGAGAAACGAGCGAAGAACAAGCAATCAAAAACCTATTTCATGCCACTTCCTTTAACTGTGTTTTTCGAAACACAAAAACACACGTGTTCCAAAAGTAAAACAGAGCACATGAGCTTAGGCCAAGCTAAGCAAAAATATTTACCAGCACGCTCCCCGAAAAAGTCCTTAAATATTTCTATACGAAAAAGAGCCAGAAGATAGTGCCAGCGATTCTGTGAAGAATGAACCACACGTTCAACTATAAAGCGCACTGGCATTCAATTTTGCGAAGCTTGGACACAGCTCCCGCGTTCCATTTTGCTTTCAGAGTAGATGTACATTCATGGATTCTTGCAGCCTTGCAAAAAAGTCTCAGCCATGTGGTTTGGTTGTTCTCCTTATTTGTGAGATACAAATGTGTTCGTTCTTTGCTGTTCTTTCTTGGAATATATGCATGTCTGTTATCCTTAAAATTTTTCTTTTTTGGTGATTATCTCCTAACTTGACGATCTGTTGTGGCATCACTCTGGGGTCGCTATGTTAATATATCGTTCAAGGTCTCTCGTCCTTTCATTTCCCCGACCACGTGAGGTATATGGCTCGCCAAGTTTCTGAACTGTTACGTTTGGTCCCTGTTCAAACAATACAAGCACACAAAAGTTTAAATGGTCCCTTATGCACTTGCCAAGGACGACTGGCAGGTGAAGGTCATTTGCTTGATCTTTATCTGCTTCTTCTCAGTGAAATATTGATGCTGTTTTACCCCATCACAAAGCTTGCTGTATCAGACTTCAATTTGCATTGCCTTCAAGATAACAGGCATTGAAGGCTTTTTGCACTTCGTCTGCTTTTGTACTGCCTCCGTAATGGCAACATTAGAAGAATCGACGCCCCTAACTGACTGACATCATAGTGAAGTCACAAGCTTCTGCAATGTGTGACGTCGTGATGCGTCATGCATTGGCATCATCACCAGGTAATTGTTTTGTGTTTCACTCACGTTGACGCCTACAGTAGGTTTTAGCTTTTGCATAGGTATTTAATGCTTTCGCCTTGAACTTACGCTTCCCGCGTCCACGTTAGGTGCTTCGTGGCTCGCGCACAGTCTAAAACGAAACAAAAAAAAACTGAGAGGTCTACGTCCCTCATTGATGGCTACTGTCTTTCCTGGTATTTGACTACATGACTCGTGAGTGAGAATATTTACAAATTTAATATTTTATTTTGATAAGCTAATAATGTTGGGACTTCATTGTCATTTAAATCCAATATAAAATTCTACCTTATTGAGCAATTTCATAACACAGTCCCCAGTAAAAAATACAAAAAAGGCTGCCACGTTATTCAGTACTTGGGAGGAATAATTAGCAGCCTCGCGAGGTTTTTAGTCGTTTTTCTTGGCATCAGAACTTTACAGAGCACAGGTATAAAAAATATTTGAACGATGATCTGTGAACATCATGAAATCATAAAAAATAGTTCTTCCGTCAGGGTTTTCGGTTTAGATAAAAATGAATGAAGAATGAAAAAGCAAAAAGAACAAATAATGAAAAAAATCATATACTTATTCTTGAAAAATGCAAACTTGCCCAGCATACCAACTACTACAAAAATTTTAAATTGTACTTTTTAAACACTGCTGAAAACAGAAGAAAGCATGCTTATTAAGGAGGTCCCATACGTAGAAAGTAAAGGCTCGCTGAAAAAATTAACACATACTTTTTACCGCACTGATTGAAGTTCGTGAACGCTGACAAACAAACTGTTGATTAGTTTTGTTTCCATCGTGATAAAAGGGAATGAATGATGAGGCCCGAATTTTCGTTTTGTAGGTCAATATATATTAACTACAACCAAATGCCTTGGATATTTGTTATTCAGTGCAACTGGACATTCCAACGTGTAGTTTAAGCAGAATCTCAACCTCTGTTTTTAGACTGTGTCGCTGCAGTATGATCTGTTTTTACCTATAAAATACAGAAGAAAAACTGCCTCATTATTTCGGCGTTATGCTGCCAAGTATCCTGGAGAAGTAAGTGAAATATTAGTGGTGTTTTGGAGATTTTAATGCGAAAAGAATGCATATATATATATATACTTTGCCACCATTTACTTGAAACTTGACTAGACAGCAGAGATGACACGGCGCCGAAGGCGGGCTTTTTTTTCACGTAAAGACACTGTTATATTCAAGTGCGGAGATTATTTCAGTTTTGTCTCATTTCATGCACCAGTGCTTCTTTGAAAATATTTTGGAAAGTGTCACTCCAAAAATTTGCCCCTGTCCTGTTCGTCGGTTAGCATTTGTTTGGTTGCACATCTGGAGAAAATGAAGGCTTACAACAGCTGGTTCGCAAGCGACCGGTAACTTGTTAGAAAGTGAGTCGCTTAAGTAATATTTGTAACAGTATTTTATTTCTGTACCACCCACAAACAATGTCCCCCTGTACAATATTGTGGTTGTACTACTTTAGTCATCGTGACTTCCCATGTTCTTCCTTCTTTCCATTATACCACCTCTTGAATTCCGTGTTTTTTGAAACCTATGTGAGGATTGTGTACAAATTCGTGACAGATAATATCAGCGCCCTACATGTTTTGTCTCATTTAACATTGTACTTCTACGTTTAAATCAGAAATATTAGAAAGTTTCAATAAGACGCGGTCAAGAAGAAGCAGGAGAAGGAGGAAAGACAGACCTAACCAATGTAAAAGAACTGGTCTGCTACCCGGCACTGATACATGAATGGATGACAGATAAGAGGTAGGGAGAAATAGAGATACGAAGATAAAGGGTGGAGCACTTGCACTGCAAACAGTCATCATATCAATACTTGTCTACAACTTCTACAGCAAGTCTTTTCACTTCAAGACTTTCAAGGATGTATTTGTCGCCTTTATCGGCGATTACGTCTCACGGCGACATTTTAAAATGGTTACTGCCGTTGTTGGTATAGGGACAAGTTCAGCATAGGCCACTTCGGCAGCTTTTCCTTGTACAGAAAAACAGATGCAGGAACTGTGCTGTGTTATCTTCACGCTAGTTGTCAACAGAAAGGTGTTGTCAGCTGATCCGTCTCGACCGCAAAAGAGCTTCCTGAATGTCGCTTTTAGCCATAAAAGGTGAAGCAGAGTGGCCTCTTTTTCGTGTACTCCGCTAAGCACCTATAGAAGAAGTAATGCACTCGGGTAGCAAGCCTAATGATGAGTAATATTGACTATATGTGTTGCTAATACTTATAGACTACATTCTACCCACCATGGTGGTCAAGTGGCTAAGGCACTCAGCTGCTGATCCACAGGTCACCGTACCGAATCCAGGCAGCGGCAGCCGCATTACTAATGGAGGATAAAACGCTTCAGGCTCGTGTGCTTCGGTTTAGGTGCTCGTTAAAAAAAAACCAGGTGGTCGAAATTTCCGGAGCCCTTCATTAATGTTTCATTCCTAATTATGTGATGTATTTGAAACGTTAAACCCTGTGAAATATTTATTTACCTCAGAATAACAATATTTAAATATATACAAGTTTACAAATGAAAATTCAACTGTTTAATTAATATGGACTGCATCTTACCATTAATTACCCAAAGAATCGAACCAATAACGATTCAGTTAGAAACAAAGACACTAACAGGATGTTATCCGAGTGCTACACGCGTAATGGGCTGCACGTGCATCGGAAGCAAAGCAAGCTTGCACTATATGCATCGTTGAAGCCACGCACAGCTGTTAGCGAGGTCTATATGTGACGCCATTAGTACGGAGGAGGAAAACGCAGCACGAGAGAAAAGAAAAGTAACATATACGTTGTCACAATGGTTTGTGCTTCACAGATAACGACGTTGCCTCAACAAACAGCTCATATTTAGACCTTCATTCAGCACATCTACGTGTCCGGAACCCCATATATTATCGTGCTCACTACCGGGCTCATTAGCATTACAGTACATAGTCGTTACTATGTGCATACGTAAATACCAAAGGGCGAATGGCAGCACTGAGTGAATAAACAAACAGACACGAAAAGAGGCAGTACAGGATTAGAGAGTGTGATGGTCTATTTTTACCCTCCACAACGACATAAGTCTCTTTTATGTGTTCTTGTGGCGCATAATGTGAAACATTCATGAAACGCTCCTACAAGAGTGTTAAGTTCTGTTTGCTTCTTTGATTTGATTACAGCTGGAGTTACTCTAAGCGATATAAAAAACAACGACATTCCTAGTGAGTGCATATAATTAGACGCTTTATGGTGCTTACTTCCGTAGAGTGCTTTTGAAGCGCTTTAGAAAACAGAGTGCCTCTAAGACAATCAGTATCTTTGACATTAGGACATTAAAAACCACAGTTGTATATAAAAACAAACAGATATAAAAGATAACCTAGTTAACAGTGCAAGAATTATCCACCACGGACAGTAAATAGACGGGGCACGCGCTGACTTCCGACCACAGCTGTTCGCCGCCACCGCCTTACATCCTCACCCCGCTTGGCGCCGCCGCCAAAATTTTGAAATGGTGAATGTATGTATATATATATATATATATATATATATATATATATATATATATATATATATATATATATATATATATATTTCTTTATTCATTTATTTATTTATTTATCAGGACACCGTGAATAATGCGCTAACCCAGTGCGGTAAATTCGCACAACGTCGTACTGAAGGCTTTGGCCACACACCAGTCGTCCTCGCTTTTACCAAAACGTCAAGTCAGCAAATGTTTTCACATCGCAGTGTCCTCGGTTGATCGGCAAGCGCACTGCTGATGCGTATTGAGAAGGCCTCAGTTTCAGCGTAAAATTCCATAACATTAAACCTATAGTAGAATCTTGAGCGAGTGTCTACGCGAGCAGAGGAACTTGTCTTTAGCCTAGTTGGTAGATCATCCCAAAAAAATTATTTGAGCACAAACACACGACACATTCACACACACACACACACAAACACACACACACACACACACACTCACACACACACACAAAACGTGTGCACGTACAAGCGTGACGTATCTGTATCGATGCAGTGACTGTGCAGTGTGGCCACTTCCCTCTGGTAGAACGGCGCTCTGCTGTAGTTGAAACACGTTTGTCACAATGTTTCAGAGACTGCACACAAACACACACAAACACATATGCTCGTGCGCATGCGAATGTACATACAGATTTTCGATCTACGGCTACATTTCTGATGGAGGCGGAAATGTTGTAGGCCCGTGTGCTCAGATTTGGGTGCACGTTAAGGAACCCCAGGTGGTCGAAATTTCCGGAGCCCTCCACTACGGCGTCTCTCATGATCGTATGGTGGTTTTGGGACTTTAAAGCTCACATAACAATCAATCAATCAATCAATCTATCAATCAGATTTTTGATCTAAAGCAAGAATCGCGTGGCCGCCAAGATACATGCCGCGCGCTCGCCATCTCAAGGCCATAGTCTCACAATGTCTCACAGAGGACAGCACACTAGCTAGCGTTTGCTGTTTGCTTGATAAACGCCTCTGGAACGGCATGATATGTTTTACAATAGATGAACACAATTGTCCATTGTTAGAGCTGTTTGAAAGTTCCTGTGCGTTTTTAGCGGCGATGGCTGCACTATTCCGGCTTTTTTCGACGTAGTTTGATGGCCTTCTAAATGCGCCTACAAATTGCCGAATAGCCCCGTTTTCGTCGTGAAACTTGTCGAACAAAATGTGTTGAGGAGACTCCTGCCACTACATGGTATTTAAGCAGTGCTTTTTCCCAAAGCAGCTGCAAGTAACATGGTGGCTTTGAGGAGGGACAGCTGCTTGCCAAGCCTACAAACCTGGGTTTGATCCTCAATGGGACCATAAATTTTATTCTTTTATTTGCTTATTTCTCGATTTTTCGCTCACGGGTTATTTTTCGCTCACATCTACGGTGCCGATGCCGATGGCGAAATTTCTGCGACACGAGCTCCCTAACGCTACCGTGTTAAAATCTACGCATCTGCTTTAAGTCATGACGAGTAAGTGAAGCACAGGGAATAAATTGCCCACCCACACGCGTATATAAATGAGGGACAACGTACGTACGTATTTGGTATATGCAAGCTTTATTAGCATTAATTTGTATGCAGTTCTGCTATGAGGTCGGCCTTCATTATTAAAGCTTTGTGGTCTGCAAAACGTACAGCCAGAGGTTTTTTATTAATATCCAGGCTAACGTTGTCAAATACGAGGTCTATGCACGTTTTGGTTATACTTAGGTATTTGTGGAGGGCTGATTCTTCTAGGGGCTGCAGGCACAAGGAATTTTTTCTTCTTGACTAGCACACCCTTGTATGAGAGACTGCTATCAGCTTTCGCTTTTATGTGCATGTCGATGGCTGCGTCGTCGGGTACGTTTTCACGAATGCAATGCACCTTTTCTGAAAGTATATCGGAACGTTGACAGCTTAACCTTTGATTTCGTACTGGCCGTTGCCGAGCGTTAATTGTCTGATGCTCATAAATGGCAGCCGCGCTGCAACTAGTCACTGCTAGCTACCCGAGCTCTCGCCTCCAGGTTAGTTTGCTGTCTGCGTAGGCCAAGAGCCACCGCATGCCGTGCTCATCGCTTCCGCACTAGCACTTTGTTGTCGGCGTTGCTGATTTACCACTGCTTCCCGCACTTTAACCTTCGCGGCATAGGTTGTTATCTGCGACAGTTTCTCCCTTTTATTGCGGATGAAAGTTGGTTCACGTTCATTTTCATTCATGACGGGAAAATAATGTGTGGTCTGGAAGGCGCTTATCCTTCATCGTCGTTAGCCACAGCACAAACAAATAGTACCTAATGACTTGGAGATGTGTAGCTGGTACCTCACTTATCAGCAGAATGACAACTGACATGGCGGTATAGTAGGCGCTTTTCTACTTCATGAAAGTTACAGTGGACGTATAGTTACTACCTTTCATATGCAGTGGTGTGACGCATAGAGTTTCTTACAAATACACAAGAGGAAACTCTGGCGCTGGCGTCTATGACAGCGGCAACGCATGACGGTTCAGCGATCATGAGCATAATGGTTAGTGCATGGATTTGCATATTCTTGGTACTTTTCACTTCATGTGGCTTGTAGCGGCATTGTCACGAAACAATCATCAGATGTTCAACATTTTCACATCACCACTTTAGCCTTTACGCTCACCATTTCAAATCTGGCCACCAAGTTCAAAACGGTTCGTTCTTTTGCTTTAAGCAAAACCAAAACACTAGAATAAATATAACCAAGCGCCAGTCTCTCCGCCATTTAAATTTAGGAAACTATATTCCATGACGGACACATGGTGTAAGCACAGTAGGTACTGTGCTTGTTCTGTGTGCTGTGGCAACGCACAGCGAGCAATAGAGAGTGCTTGATCCTAAGATGCTTCACCCTCGATATGATTTATATAAAGTTCTCGCTTTGATGACACCTAACTAGGAGGTATGAACATGGTATGCCGATAACGTTTGAAATCAAACAATCCACAAGTATTATACTCGTCTAAATGCATAGTGGGGTATTTTAGAGAGGGAAGTAGAAGGAGCAAGCCGAAAAGTAATATAAGCATGTGGCAGGTCATACAAGTGCGGTTCATCTGTAAAAAAAAAAAAACTTCAGTGTTTTGCCGCGGCAGTAGTAATGAGAACTATTTGCCGTTAGCTCACGCCCGTAGTTATGAATAGAGGGGTATATCCTACGTGCGGCCACTATGCCCAAATTATGGTGTACAGGTACAGGTTTTATGGTTCTCTTTGTGAGTTCTTCAGAGCCCACCAAGAAACAATGTGCTTCAAAAGAAGAAGGCTGACATTATAAGCTTTTTCATTCATGCATATGTGCACTGATTTGAATATTTACATCCAACTTTTTTCTCACGTCTTGCTGCCCGTGACTAATATAACCTCTTAGAAAAATTCAGGCAGGTCTTATTGAAGACCTTTTGCATGCTACAGCCAGTCTACATAAATTTGTGGACGGTACGTACCCGGAACTAATGCAAACAAAAAAGTGCAGGGAAGCTTCATCAATGGTAACGCAATTTGCATTTGGTAAAGTGGGCCATGCGAGTCTTGAAATTAATTTTACTACTGTTGCAATATTTTCATAATACCCATCACCAAGCAATAACAATAACACAGCAATAACAGTTCAGGAAGCTCGTCCTAATTTCATACAAATACCTTTCTACCGACTTCTCATAATTCAGTACTGTATTGCTTGATGTTTTGTATGTAACTTATGTCAGTGCACAAACTGTACTGAAGAATAGCTTTCCTGTAAATGAGTAGCGTTCCCAAGCATATTGTTCTTTCGCTTGCTTGTGTGTATATTTAGCATAGTTCTAAAGTTTAGTTTATATACTACGTTATATATTCAGTGCATAGTTTAAGCAAAAGTTGTTTTTTTGAAACAACAAAAATTTTGCTATTATTTGATGAAAAAATCCCTATTAACTGTCTCGTTCTGACAGGTCCGAAATGAATTTAACGAAACACAAGTCGTTACTCAGTGCAGTTTGTTAAATATGACAGCCGCTGCGGCTGAAATTCGCAATAAAAGGAGCGCTGCTTCACACCCGTGATACGAAGTCTGAAGAAAGTTCTAGGCTGCATGCCCCTTTTTAATATATATTTGTTTAATTTTAATTTTTTTCATTTCTCTCTGTTTCTCTCTCTCCATGTTTTTTTTTCATTTTATCGCTCCTTGTATATTGCTTTCTGTTATTTTCCCATGTTTTCTCTCGCTTTTTTCAATCTCTCTATTTCTTACGTTATCTGCGTGTTTGTTACTTTTATATTTCTTAACTTTTTTCGGTGTTATGTTTGCTTTCTCCCGTACTCTTTTCTATCCTACTTACCTTCACATCTATAATCCTCACCCTTCCGCCACTTTGCCATCCTCTTGCAATGCTATACAATAATATGCTTTGTATTGCTCTGCTATGGTGTCTAGAAAGCGGAGTGGTTACGGTGTGTGCTTTCGGATTGTGGGTGCGCGGAATCATATCTCACCCTTCAAGGCAGTTCTTTCTTTGTTTCTACCTCACTGTATTACTTCTATTACCCGTACAAGGTATAGGATACCGCGCAGGACATACGGGGCCACGGGAGAGTCCGCATGTGAAGGACACGTTCAAATACCGTAGCAGAACTTGAAGAATACGAAAAATAGACCAATCGGTAGCTAAGGTATTGCATAGACGCTGCTAAAAGTGTAGAGGCTACTTATGATGATTATTCTGTATGTAAACGCGTAATGAAATAACGCAGCTCAGCTGTAAAATGAACCTAAAGGAAACTTCCTGGCTTTCGATAAGCGGCATGTGCGAATTTACCGAGAGATCGGAGTTTTCAGAAACTTCGGAGCGCTAAAAATCAAAAGCAGAAGAGGGAAACTTTTATCCACCTAACGGTTCCATTGAGAAACAGGGCGTCCCATTTGCTTTTATTGGATCAGGCCATTTTATATACTTGAGTGCATGTAATTAGGGAGGCAGTTCCCTATGAAGGAAACGTAATCTTGTTAACGCTCCAAGAAAGCTCCGGAGGCAGCGATTATCCCATGAGAGCTGTTAACGCTTGATGAGCCATTTATTAGTCATGTACACTTCCGTTTGCGCATTTATTTCCTTTCGCCGGTCGCGACCTCTGCCTTCATCTTCTTTTAGTTGTACGGCTTTTAAGCTATTTTTCTCACGTGCACGAATTTAAAGCTAAGTACCATGGTCCAGAATCTGTCGCTGTTGTGTGTGTGTGTGTGTGTGTGTGTGTGTGTGTTTGTGTGTGTGTGTTCAAGAATAAGCAAACAGCTTGTTGTTACAACAAGATGACTGAAGACGAGTTATAGATGTGGATCTCTTAAACCATTGTGTAGCAGGGGGTTTTCAGAGGAGTTCTAGAAGCGGAGTTCTAGATCTGTTCGAGAACAGGACTGTTTATGAAGGGTTCTAGAAATGAAGTTTCCGAACAGTTCAAATAGAGAGGTCTATGGCGAGTTCTACAAGATTTCTCCTGCAATTGTTCAGGGACAGGACTTTAAACTTGTGGCTGCTTTGAACTGCAGTTGGGGCAAAACGTAATTTGAATTTTTTGTGCTGTAACAGTGTTTTGATATTGCGCTTACAGTGAGGTCAACAATTCTTGTAGAAACTGCACTGTTAAGCCTTCCAGCCCTGAATTTTTATTGCGGACGAATACATTTTTGCGAGTGTTTTTCTCGTAATTAGTACTTCAGAAGACCATAAAAAATGCAGCCAGTGCTACAAGGTTTTTTAGGAATAATTAACGTGGCATCCAATTAGGTCATCCAGGCGCAGTGATCAAAAAATGACAAAAAATGTCTTCGTTTTTTTTTGTGCTAATGAAAAGTGTGCACAATATGGAAACCAACGTCTCGTTTGTCAGTCTATGACTTACTGAACCAGCCTCGGTACATCATCCCGAAATTGGAGCTTACCCGCCTCCCCTTACGTGCCTCGGCTTCACCGAAGATCTAGGTCGCGCTTCTTCTTCTTTGTGGCTGCTACCTCCACAAACGTGCCGCATTATCGATGTCAATCGCAGCCGGGATCATTGAAGAGCTACGCCCCCCAAAAATAGCAGTATTGGTTACGTTTTCTATCTACTAGGGCAAATGTTGTGCGTTGGTGTCACTTGACATCACCAGGTCCGGAAAGGTAAATACAGACTTACCTCTATTTGCCAGTAGGTTTCAGTCCGTTATGAAGAGATTGCAGATTTTATTGAGTGATTGTACACAATTCGGGCAATTCGGTCACAGAAGCCGCTGTTTCTTGCTTTTCTAAGTGTACACACGTGACAAATTAACCCGAAATAATACTGTTTCGACGCATTTTCAGTAGCAGCTCCGAACATCTTTGTATTTTGTTAGAACACGACTTTCAAAGGTAATGCAAGTTTATGGCTTCTATGTGTTTAGAATAACACACAATATATTTGAATTGGAAGGCAGCATAAATTTTTTCATTGTGTTCCTACGCATATGGCAAGGGGTAAATGTTTATTATAATAAAGATACCATTTCACCTACAAAAACTGTGTTGTTATGTCATGCAATTTTCTTTACTTTAACCGCCTAAATTATAACTATCTTCCACAAGGCAATAGGCATTGGCTTAGTCTTATGATCACTCTCAAACATGCAACAACAGCAAACTGCCCACACTCCTAATGTGCACGTTTCAAGCGCCCTTAAAGGACTCCTAATGACTTCAAACGTATCTGTTGCCCCGCCGCGGTGGTGTAGTAGCTAAGGTACTCGGCTGCTGACCAGCAGGTCGCGGGTTCGAATCCCGGCTGCGATGGCTGCATTTCCGATGGAGGCGGAAATGTTGTAGGCCCGTGTGCTGAGATTTGCGTGCACGTTAAAGAACCCCAGGTGGTCGAAATTTCCGGAGCCCTCCACTACGGCGTCTCATAATCATATGGTGGTTTTGGGACGTTAAACTCCACATATCAATCAATCAAATCAAACGTATCTGTTGCTTTCCGTGATGTTTAGGAACATAAATCATCACTTTAGTTTCGGATATACGCAAAAAACGTCATCAAATTGACTACTCCTTTACTTTCAACTATACTTTTTGTCGAAGATGATTTCTTTTTTTCCATGGGTGCATTTAAAAAAAAATACACAAGTAGCCATCACGCGCAAAACTTGAATTTCTACGCACGCACTGCTGCCGCACTTGAATATCTAATACCGAACTAACCTGCAAATGCATGTTAGTGCGGTAAGTATAGAGCCTGCCACTCTTTATTGGTGAAGCCGTACTGAAGCAGTAATAAAGAACCTGTAAATATAAACATGACGTTAGAAGGTGTATGGAATGCGAGAAGAAGTCATCGGCCCCATAGCGTGTATTTTCGACAAACGGTGGTGCTCCGTTGAGTTGCTCTGGGAAAAAAAATTCAAGAATGAAGTGAGACATAGCTTCCCCCCTGTCTCCCTCTTTTCATCACCGAAAACTGCCAGATCCTGCTTGCGGACGAGGCAGTATGCTGCAGCAACCATCCGATTTTGAAACGACACTGCTGAAGGGCAGGTGAAGAAAGAGTAAAGTGAAGTAGCCTCACCGCGGCACAGTGTGTTACGTAAAACAAAAGAGAACAATCGACTGCATGAAGACTGGGACCTTGATGAACTATAAATTGTCGCGGCCCTTCACAATTTCTTTTGCTTATTCTTGCTTCATACCTTAAATCTAGGATTTGTTCAATTTTTTCAGTCTGCCACTAATTTATTTCAACCTGTTTATGTGGGTTTCTTCGTATAAAGAACACTGCAGTTTTGATTTTCCATCTAAACACGTCCACGAGTTCAACACATTCTAATATACAGAGCATAACTGGCTCTGTCGTACGAAGTTTCGTATTACAGGCCGGTGCTGTATAGGTCAACGTTAACTAGATTCTTGGACAGTAGCTATACGAAGGAGGTAGAAAAATAAAGGGGCTAAAAGCGAATATTGGAAGTATAATCTTAATTCTTCCTTTGTTCGCCTCCTAAATAACTGTTTTCTAAGCGTAATCCTTGATTGATGTGCACATTTTCAAAAATGCGTTTACCCTGGCTTTCATGCCTGCTCTTACACAGGTGCATTTTTGACTATCATGCTTCCTTTTCATTATCCATCCTGACAAGTCTCACTTATACTCCTTTTGGTATTATTTCCAGTCAATATTTGGTGGTTGTCCTTGCGTGTACCGTACTGCTGCTATTATTGCGTTGTTTCTCGGGTCTCCCAATAGCGCACCTGTTAATTAAGCATACTGTTAGCGACCATCTGTCCACAACTGTTGAAATGGTGATACTCGGTGCGTTATTGAGGGATTCCTGACGTAACCATCAGCCCGTAAGTTTCTGCAAATGAATTTTTTTCTCTCAGATTACATGTTTGTTCACACCTTCTCAGCGACCCCTCACTGGAGAAGAACATAAAACTGCTACTGTGGTTCAACTTTCAAGAACGCGTTAGTTAGAGACACCATTCTACAGGAAAATGTTTTCAGCGGTAGGAGAATTGTGTAGTGGTTGAGTAAAATGGGCACCGTAGACTTGCAACTTTTGGGACGTTCTAAGATGAATTAGACGTTCATAAAACACAAACAATTCCAATACCACGTGTCAATATCTCAATACTGAGGTGTTTTTCATTCGTGAGAAACAATGCTCGTGAGCTAGAACATTACCACCAACACTGACAAAAAAGTTAAAAGGTGGTGACTCTAAGTGAAATACCATCCATTCATATACCTAGCGGCAAAAAGACAACTGGAACGGGTGTGCAGTAGCGGAGACATCCTTCCCCACCATGAATTCGAACGCGTCGTAATATAGTGCTTTAGTGTGCTTGCCAGGCCAGGTTGTACCGTGCTATAGCAGCTTAGACAAGGAACGTACACCTCATAGTTCGCCAGTGTAGTATGTGAATCCCTCACCGTGCAAGTTATGGCACTCTAGACAGAGGCGCAATCCACAATTCGCACGCTTCCAATAGCGGGGCTTACGAAGACGCGCCACTTTACAAGAATTAGTTCCATGTCTCGCGTCGAGTTGGGCACGGTTTGTCGCGTAGAGCAGATAAGCGAGATGCAATAGTTCGTTGAACTGCCACAATAGAGGCGCGCGAACCTGATCACATGCAAGGTTGGTGTAGATAACGAAGGCGAACGCTGTTTCATTGAATTGGAAATATACAAGATGTGTAGGTCGCCAAGCCACGTCCGAGATTTTTCACGTGTCCGCCTTGGTGGGACATTCGTTGAGGGGCTCTGCTGCTGACTCGAAGGTCATGAGTTTGATCCCGGTTGATGGTTTCCCGTATAAAAATAGTGATGTCCTGGCATTATACTGTCCGTTTCCTACTAATGTCTTATATGATCTTTATGGTTCCTAATCCTATATGTTGTCTGCAGGACACTAATTTATGTTTGATTTATTTATTTATTTACATTTCACCTACATCGCCGTGAGGCATTACGTAGGGGAGGTAAACATAATGTTTTGACTACATAGTTTTCATTCGAAACAATAGATTCAACAAATAAAACAGCACTCAAAATACTTTAAGAGAAAAAGCACTCGGATGTTGGTGAGTGAAAACAACGTCACAGCCATGCATTTGAAAACACGCACACGCTTCGAGACAGCAAACCATTCTTAGTGGCAGTGATATTGTATGAGTTGTTACAATTAAGAAAAAAAAAGAATTCATTATCAGTTTAATTGACGAGAGCACCTGGTAGACGGTTCCATTCCTGTATTATTTTCACGAAAAAAGAACTACCGAAAGAGTGGGTTTGGTAACGGTATTTTAATATTTTTCGTGAATGGTCTTGACGATTAGAGACGTACGTTGGTGTGAACAGATAATGAAGAGGGTTAATGGCTCTTCCATTATAATATAATAAATGAAGAGATTTAAGCCTGATTTTCAGCCTCTTTACCATCAGTGTCTCTCATTTCAATGCTCGTTTCATTACTCTGATGCTTGCAAAGTAATTAGAGTAGTTGCTAACAAATCTGGCTGCTTGGTATTGAACTTTTTATCATGCTTCAATAAAGTATTGCTGATGGGCATCCCAGATTACGCAAGCATACTCTCAAATAGGCCTTACATACATGAAATAAAGGGTTTGTTTCACGGTCTGTGAAGCTTGCCTAAAATTTCTGCGTATGAAGTATAGCATCCCACCTGCCTTGGTCACAGTTATGTCATTGTGTTTATTCCACTTGAAATTGTCGTAAAAATAGACGGCCAGGTACTTATAATAGAATGCATTGCTAAATATTGAATTATTTATTTCGTATGTTGTGTCTAGTATAGTAATTCGGTTGGTGAATGATACACAGCAACATTTACGGACGTTTAGACTCATTTTCCAATTTGGGCACCACGTTAATATTCGGTACAGATCACGCTGCAGAATTTCCGCATCCTTGTGCGATTTAATCACTCTAAACACTACACAATCATTTGCGAATAACTTACGAAATCTTTCCTCTCCTATGAAAGAATTCCTTCTTGTTACCTCTGATATGTGTCCTTTGTGTGTACATCAGGATACTACGTAGCAGCGAACTAAATGTTACCTGCAAGTGCACTTTAGCTCACATGTTGGTAATAAAAAGCGGTAGTAAAAAAACAGTTCTTACCATCTCCGCACCAAGAGGGACTGTGCCAAATCCCCCTACCACATTTCCGTTATGACACACACACGTACTCCGCACACACATACAACCATATATTAGTATATTATATATATATAATATAATATATATAGATATATATATATATATAATATTATATATATATAAATATATATATATATATATATATATAATATAAGATATATATATATATAATATATATATATATATATATATATATATATATATATATATATATATATATATATTATATATATATATTGTGGCCATTCATTATGCGCGTCTTCTCATATATTCATTATCATAATCATCATCATCCATCTGGATTCCTGTCCTCATCATCACAATCATCATCGGGTGTGTGCGCGCTCAGTCTCACAGACTGCCCGTTCACTGCTGAGCCCTTGGCTGAATAAAAGCTGTCTCAACCCAGACATCATACGTGGTTGAGGTGCATTTTCGGTCTTCGCTCCTCTCCCACCTCGCTCGACTTTTTGGAACTGCGTTCAGGCCACCGATTGCCCCCCTTACCCCTCTGTCTGGCAGCATGTCGCAGAACGAGCCTGCCGGCGATGCTACCATCACTGCTGCCATCTCTCCCCCACAGTCTTCAGCCGTGCCTCCTGTTTACGTACACAGCCACCAGTGTGATCCCCCTTTCTTCGCCGGTTGCCGCGGTGAAGACGTGGAGGACTTGCTTGATGAGTACAGCCGCGTGAGTGTTGCTAATCACTGGGAAGAAAGCGCCAAGCTCTGTTATGTCTCTTTCTACTTGACCTGTGTGGTGATGGCGTGGTACTTAAACCACATCTTCGACATACCCGAGCGGCCGACCTTCGAGCAGCACCTCCGTCACGTTTTCGTCACACCGGCCATTCGGTCCGCAGTCGCAAAGAGAACCCTCGACACTCGCCAACAACATTCCGGTGAGTCGTACACGTCGTACATCGAGGACGTTCTTGCACACTACCGGCGGGCCAATTCATCTATGCCGGAGTCCGACAAATTACGCCACATGTTGAAGGGTATAGGCCCTGTTGCCTTCAATACCCTAGTTGCTCAGAACCCGGCTACCGTAGCCGACGTCGTCACGACCTGTCAGCGCCTCGATACTCTGGACTCGGTTCGTCTACAACCAGACATAGGCGAACAACCTAACAGACCTCTCCTTGACCAGATAAGAGACATAATACCTGAAGAGTTGCAGAGCATGGGTTTTACACCTTCTCCACCATGTTCTCAACAGTCTACTGGAGCGGCATTACGTGACATCATCAGGGAGGAACTGACATCTCTGAACTCTACGGCTCACGTTCAGTCACCCTCGTCTCGGCCCACTCGAAGCTACGCGCAGGTCGCTGCTATGCCTCCCAGCGAGGTAAACACGACGTTGCCACTGCCATCGTACGCGTTGGTCGCTGCCGCTTCTCCCCTCAACTTTCGTTCGATCCCGCCTGACCCTTCCTCTGCTCAACTGACGGCACTCTCTTCAGGTACTCCGCATGGTTTCTACCCTTCCCCTTGCGCTCATCTCGCCCAGTTTGCTAATACTGTGGGTATCGCAGCCACATTTCTTGTTTCTGCCGCAAGCGCTAACAGGACGAGCACCGCGGTTACGACATGCGTGAACGAGATACTTCTTACTATCAAGGTCAACGCCATTATTCACCTACACGCCGGTCTCCCTCTTCGCCCGCATTGAGTGCACCTCGGAACAGCCGGAACTCCAGACGCCGTTCGCCATCACACTTTCGCCACTCCTCCTCCCCACTTCGGCCTGCCTCATTCGTCACTACCAGTCATTCGGAAAACTAAGTGCTGCAGTTTCTGGAGGAAAAACTGCATTCCGAATCAGAACTGATATTCCCCCATCAGGGCCGTGCAACATGATTTCGGTGGTAGTGGAAGGAGTGTACGTGGATGCTCTGGTGGACACGGGTGCGGCATTTTTCGTTATGCGCGTCGATTTAGCCCAACGTCTGAAAAAAGTGATGACCCCATACGATGGACCCACGCTGGTTGCTGCGCAGGGGCATACCATTCGCCCTTCCGCTTTCTGTACAGCCCGCGTTTTTATTGATGGTATGCGGCACCACATTCAGTTCGCCGTCCTGACTGACTGCTCTCACCAATTCATTTTAGGGTGGGATTTTCTTTCTTCTGCCTCCATGGCTATTTGTTGTGGCCCACGCTTCGTCCACCTCACCGACACGGACTGCACGCTCAACGACGACTCCTAGGGGCCACTTCGTTCGACAGCTGCGGAAGATACCAAATTACCACAGGGTAAAGAGTGGATTGCAACTATTACCTCCAAGGACATCGACCATGGCACCGTCTTGGTCTCACCATCATTATTTCCGTCACAACAGGCATCATTCTCGCTTCCGGTGTAGTTAGCTTTCGTAATGGTTCCGCACTTGTCACCGCCGTGATTACAACATCCGAAAAAAAATCTACTTCCCTAGAACACCACGGTGGCCTGCGGGATGGATCCCGAGCCTGCGTGCGTCGTTCCACTTCATGACGTCTCCTCCAAAGACAGCCCTAGGAGTAAGCCTGCTTCTTCTTCCGCTTTTACTGTAGCCATTAGTGACGACTTGACAACTTCACAGATGCAGCATCTACTTCCTTTGTGAAAGAAACACGCAAGTTCCTTCGACGTTTATTCTTCGACGTTAGGCCGCACTACTACTATAACGCATCAAATCCACACAGTCGGAACATCTGCTGTACGCCGCCGGCCCTACCACGTGTCTCCTGTAGAGAGAAAAATCATCGAAGAAAACGTAGCTGACATGCTCAAACGAGAGGTAATTCGCCCTTCATCTAGCCCTTGGTCATCGCCTGTGTTTCTGGTTCGCAAGAAGGATGGCTCCATGCGCTTTTGCGTCGAATACAGGGCGCTCAACAAGATCACTCGCAAGAATCTGTACCCAATGCCTCGCATCGATGACGCCCTTGATTCTCTACAAGGCGCAAAATACTTTTCCTGCCTCGACCTGCGTTTCGGATACTGGCAAATTCCTATGTACGAAGAGGATAAAGAGAAAACGGCATTCGCAACCTCCGACGGGCTATACGAACTCAACGTTATGCCTTTCGGGCTGTGCAACGCGCCCGCTACATTTGAGCACATGATCGATACCGTTCTGCGCGGCCTTAAATGGAAGACCTGTCTCTGCTTCTTGGACGACATCGTCGATTTTTTGTCAACGTTTCCTCAGCACCTGAAACGTTTGGATGACGTTCTGACGTGCCTTGCCACCACTGGTCTCAAACTCAGCACGAAAAAATGCTGTTTCGCCACAAAAGCTATCAAGGTATTGGGCCACTTCGTAAGCAAAGACGGAATTCGGCCAGATTCGGACAAAATTGCTGCGGTGCTTCACTTTCGGTGCCCCGAAAGGCCGAAGGAGTTGCGAATTTTTCTTGGTCTCGCCTCCTATTTTCGCCGTTTTATAGAAAACTTCGCATCCATAGCGGCTCCACAGCACCAGCTTCTTGCTTCTGACGTGCCCTTTCTGAGGTCGGAAGAATGTCAAACGGCATTCGACCTGTTTAAGTGTGCCCTCACGTCCGAACCTGTACTCCGCCACTTTGATGAGGCCACACCGACCATCCTACATACGGACGCTAGCAGCCCCGGTATAGGTGCCATTCTGCTCAAACGCGACAACTCTTCACAGGAGAGGGTAGTTGCGTATGCCAGTAGAGTAGTAACCGCGACCGAGAGGAGCTATACAATAACTGAGCAGGACTGCTTGGCTGTGGTCTGGGCAGTCCAAAAGTTCCGTCTCTACCTCCACGGCTGTCATTTCACGATCGTTACCGATCACCACGCACTATGCTTGCCACGCACTATGCCTCTGGAATAACACAGAAGGCAGTTTCAAGCTACCACCCTCAGACCAACGGTCTCACTGAGAGGTTTCACCGTAGTCTTGCTGATATTGATAGCCTTTTACATCAGTCCAGATCACAAAAACTGGGACACTCTCCTACCACTCCTCACCTTTGCCTACAACACGGCCGTTCAGCGCACCACCGGTTATTCGCTGTTTTACCTTGTTTATGGACGCTCCCCTACTTTCTTCCTCGACGTTTCCTTTTTGAACAGTGACGTGCACTTGTCTCCGCTTTCCAGCGAGAAATACATTTCAAGACTAGCCTGGTGTCGCGATCGTGCTCGCTTCAACATGGAAGCGCGACTGCAAGATCGAAAAGTCATTTATGACGCATCACATCGCCTTGTACTCTTCCGACCTGGTGACGAGGTGCTCCTGTTCACACCTATTCGTACACCTGGTCTGTGCGACAAGTGTCAGCCACACTTCATTGGGCCTTACATAGTTATCAAGCTGACTTCACCCGTTAATTATCGTGTGACCCCACTTGTCGTCCCAACAGACCGCCGTTACCGCACCACAGAGATTGTGCACGTGTCTCGCATGAAACCCTTCTCTGCCACATTGACTTGCTTCGGCCAGGTTGGCCGCTTCGATGTGGGGGAGAATTGGTGTGGGCATTCACTATGCGCTTCTGCTCATATATGCATTATTAAATCATCATAATCCATCTGGGTCTCTGTCGTCATCTTCACAACCATCATCCGGTCTGCGTGCACTCAGTCTCAGACTGCCCGTTCGCTGCTGAACCCTTGGCAGAATAAAAGCTGTCTGCACCCAGACATCATAATATTGACACACCTCGATGGGCGCATGAAGAGGAAGAGGTGGAAGCGGTCTGGCTCACGAGCAGCTCGGTCGCCGGTTTTCTGGCTCTGAGCTGTACCGATCTCAACCATTTCCTGTAAATAAACGCGTTCCTTCGTCACAGTTGTGGTGGAAGGTGCTGGGTAAGCCAGCTACTGTCAAGCGAGACCGGAGAGCAGCCGTCTACTAACGACGGAACCGCAAGAGCACGAGCTTCGCCGCAGCCGTCGACTAGCGGGCTTGCCACCACTACCTCAAGATATGAACTTGGACGGAGACATCCAGCAGCCGGTCCGCGAGGGCGCCGTCTTTCCACTACCGAGAGCCACGCACATTTACAGGAAAACCTGGCGATGACGTTGAAGAATGGCTCAGCCACTATCAACGGGTGAGCCGAGCCAATGGCTGGAATGCGGCCAGCCAGTTGTCCCACGTGGGTCTATTTCTCGATGGCAGTGCTTTAGTGTGGTTCGAGAATCACGAAGACACCTTGACAACATGGGACCAGTTTATGGAGGAGATCAAGAAGTGCTTTGGCGACCCTGCGACGAAGAAGAAACGTGCAGAGCAAATGTTGTCGCAGAGAGCTCAAGCTTGTGGTGAGACATGCAGAACCTACATTGAGGAGGTACTGAAACTGTGCAAATGTGTGGACACCAACATGACGGAAGAGGACAAGGTGGGCCACATTCTCAAAGGAATTGCGGAAGACGTCTACCACTTCCTTATCGGCAAGGAGAGTCTTGAGTCTGTGGCCGATGTGATTGGGCACTGCCGAACGTTTGAGGCCCTGAAGACTCGCCGCATCACTACGAAGTTCGGACGCCTTGCCAATGTTACGACCGTCGCCACTGTCGATGTGTGCCAAGACTCCGTGCCTACCGACCTTTCGTCAACGATTCGCCTCATTGTACGTGAGGAACTTCGTCGTCACCTTTACGCGCCCTTGAACGCCCGAGAACCACCGTGCGATACACCGTCCACAAGTATCAATGCTACGAGTTTCGAGGAGCGCAGCTATTCCAACCGCGGCCCTCAGCTAAGGGCTCCACCACCGGCGTCTTCTTATGTAGAGCCGCCTTATGCTCCCCACAGTCGTTACGGCTACAACAGCCATCCACCTCCTTTTGCGTCTCAGTGGGAACAGAGCGCCGCGTACCCTCAACATCCGCGACGTTCCCTATGCCCCGTGAACGGCCCGTCTGCTACCAGTGCGGTGTTCGTGGACATATCGCCCGATTTTGCCCAATGCGACGTAATCCACGTTCGACATTCCCTCAGAGATCCGCGACGTTTGCACAACGAAGCCAACGGCCTGACTACACCTACTGGCCCCCCAACCCAACTGACGAGCGGCACGCCTACCAGCCGATCAACCGGAGTGATTCGCCCGGATCTGTGCGCAGCTTAACGCCGCCCACCACCCGTCCACCTCGGTCACCATCTCCACGGCGCCGGTCACGAATGTCGTCTCCGCCACCGGGAAACTAGCCAGCGCGGCCGACGGAGGTGAGGTCGCTGGACGTACCGATTTTCATCAAAGAATGCCTCCACCAGTTTCTATGCTTCAGAATAAGGTTCAGGTACTTGTTGACGACGTTCCCACGATGGCATTGATAGACACTGGCGCAAGTGTTTCCGTGATGAGTTTAGTTTTTAAGCAACGACTAGGCCGTAAGGTTATGTTTCACTGGGACAAAACCTGCCACATTTCGGGCAGTGAGCGGCGCATTCTTGCGTCCTGTCGGCGTCTGCACTGCGTCTGTTAGTGTTGCCGGTAAAACGTTCAAGGCGGAATTCACAGTACTGGCTCAATCAACGCATGACGTTATACTTGGCATAGACTTTTTGCGAGAGTGTCGTGCGACCGTGGATTGTGGAGCAGGTGAGGTTCTGTTGTCAGCGTGGTCCACGGCCAGCGTACAAGTGACCACTTCGGAAACCAACTCGAGTTTGAATTCACGTGACATAGTGATTGAGCCGTTGCCTGTAGCTTGTCTCAAGAAAAACATCTTTGTACCACGATGCATTGTATCTCTCGCAGACGAGACGGCTCAATTATGGGTGATAAACAGCTCACCCGAGTCGGTTGTACTACCGGCTGGTATGCGCCTTGCCCTGTTCGAAAAGCAGAGCAGCACCTGCATTGGAGCTTTAAGCGATCTTGAAAGGGCGGGTCCGGAAACTTCTGGTATGGAAGCTGAATTTTCAAAAATGGTTAGCAAGTCCATTTCCTCACAGAAGCGCAAAGACCTGGTTGCACTGCTGGCGAGACATGCTAAAGTATTTGATTTTGCACGGAAGGTGCCTAGGGCTCAGATACCGACCACGCGCGCTCGTCACAAGATCGATACTGGCTCTGCTCATCCTCTCCGACAAAAGCCCTATCGCGTGTCCGTGTCCGAACGCAAAGTTATTGCTGAACAAGTTGGCGAGATGCTAGCCACTGGTGTAATTCAAGAATCGTCAAGTCCGTGGGCTGCGCCTGTTATTTTGGTAAAGAAAAAAGACGGGTCCTGGAGGTTCTGTGTTGATTATCGGCGTCTCAATTCTATAACCAAGAAGGACGTGTACCCCCTCCCCCGCATTGATGACGTAATTGACTGCCTTCATTCAGCTTCCTACTTTTCTTCGGTAGACTTGCGATCCGGGTATTGGCAGATTCCCATGGATCCAGTTGATAAAGAGAAGACGGCTTTTGTAACGCCAGACGGTCTATTTGAATTTAATGTTATGCCGTTCGGCTTGTGTAATGCTCCGGCAACATTTGAACGCTATATGGATACCGTCTTGAGAGGCCTTAAATGGGAAATTTGTTTATGTTACCTGGACGATGTGGTTATTTTGGACGAACTTTTGAAGAACATAATCATCGCCTTGACGTTGTTCTAACATGTTTGGAGAAAGCCGCCTTGACACTGAACTCAAAAAATGTCGTTTCGGTGAACGGCAAACACTGGTTTTAGGACACCTTGTGGACAAAGCTGGTGTTAGACCGGACCCGCAGAAAGTGGACGCCGTCAGCAAGTTTAAGCAGCCACAGTCTATCCGCGAGCTACGAAGCTTTCTGGGCCTATGCTCTTATTTTCGCCGCTTTGTACCTAATTTTGCTGAAAAGGCCCAGCCACTGACTGACTTGCTGCGCAAGGACGTCCCTTTCCACTGGACACCAAATTGTGAGTCAGCGTTTAAGCAACTAAAGTTCGCTCTCACTTCCGGGCCAATACTATGCCACTTCGATCCCTCTGCTTCCACGGAAATCCACACCGATGCCAGTGGAGTTGGTCTCGGCGCGGTGCTTATTCAACGACACAACAATGCTGAACACGTCGTCGCCTATGCAAGCCGGTCCCTGAGCAAGGCAGAGCGTAATTATACGGTTACCGAATTGGAGTGCCTCGCCGTCGTTTTCGCCGTACACAAGTTTCGCCCCTACATCTACGGTCGTCGTTTCTCAGTTATCACAGATCATCACTCTCTTTGCTGGTTGGTGAGCCTACGTGATCCATCTGGTCGACTTGCGCGATGGGCCATACGGTTACAAGAATTTGACTTCACGGTCCGCTACAAGAGCGGTAATCGCCACGCAGACGCTGACTGCCTGTCACGGCTTCCTCTACCAACGACCGAGTGTGAAGCTGATAATTTTGACGATTTTATCACAGCTATTGACTCTCATTTTCCTGACATCGCGGCTTTCCGGACAGCACAGCACGAGGATCATTGCTTAGATCACCTGTTTGCCTCCGCGAATGACCCGGCCAGTTCAAGCTCTTTTATAGTCCATGACGCCGTCCTTTACAAGAAGAATTATTCTGGCCAAGGCGCCCGTCTGCTTCTGGTAGTTCCACGCACTCTACGTCCCCAAATTTTTCGGTTCTGCCATGACAACGCAACCAGTGGGCACATGGGCTTCGCCAGAACGTTTCATCGCATCCAGCAAAGGTTTTACTGGCCCAAGATGCGACGCGACACAGAAAAATACGTAGCGGGTTGCGAACAATGTCAACGTCACAAGCGTCCCACGACTACATCACCCGGACTTCTCCATCCCGTACCACCTCCTAGCTCTCCCTTCGAGATTGTTGGTGTCGACCTTCTAGGTCCGTTTCCGCGTTCAGCCAGGGCCAATCGATGGGTCATCGTGTGCGTCGACCACCTGACGCGCTACGCAGAAACTGCGGCTATACCTACTGCAACAGCCTTTCACGTGTCGCAGTTTATGCTTCGGCATATCATTCTCCGTCATGGCCCTCCACGAGTCGTCATTAGCGACCGGGGACGTCAGTTCGTCGCTGACGTCGTTGAAGAGATCCTACGCCTGTCTGCCAGCCAATTCCGCCACGCAACCCCGTATCACCCCCAGACGAATGGCCTCGTAGAGCGGACCAACAGGACGCTAACGAACATGTTGTCAATTTATGTTGATGCCAAGCACAAAAACTGGGACGAAGTACTGCCCTATATCACATACGCCTACAACACCGCGAAACACGAGACAACAGGGTACGCGCCCTTTTTCCTGCTCTACGCCCGCTCCCCCCGCAGTTGCCTCGACACCATTCTGCCTTTTACGTTAGATGTGGAAACATCGGTTGCCGAGTCACTATGCCGCGCTGAAGAAGCCCGTCGCGTCGCACGCCTTCGAACCATTGCATCTCAACAGCGCTCCAAGACCCGGTACGACGCCCACCATCACTCCGTTGCCTACACAAAGGGTGACCTGGTGTGGTTGTGGACACCTGTCCGCAAACGTGGTTTATGCCAAAAGTTTCTGGCCCACTACTCCGGACCATTTGTAGTCATTGACCGTCTCAGCGACGTCACATACGTCATCTCCGGCGTCACAAGCAATGGTCGGCGCTCTAGCAAGACACAGCTGACACACGTCGCGCGCCTCAAGCCATATCACCACCAACCTTCCTATTGACTCGCCCAGTGGGCATCGTCTGCGAACGGGGGAAATGACACACCTCGATGGGCGCATGAAGAGGAAGAGGTGGAAGCGGTCTGGCTCACGAGCAGCTCGGTCGCCGGTTTTCTGGCTCTGAGCTGTACCGATCTCAACCATTTCCTGTAAATAAACGCGTTCCTTCGTCACAATATATACATTTATATAGCATGTAGTGGGTTCCTGGCTGTTGCGTGGCTGACATTATCATTACTTTTGCGTGTCAAAATTTGGTTAGCAGAAAGATGACGATGAACTCGCGCTGCTCGATCGAAGCCGTTCCACTGTTTGCTACAGTGTCTCACGGTAACAAAATCAGTGCAAGATTTTATTACCGTGAGATATCGGTGGAGCTTCTAAGTACAATCCGAATTCGCTAGTTTTAACTCAAGCCACTTCAAGCTTCTGCCAACATTTCAACAATTCCGGATAATCGCATCTACCCCAAGCGTCGTCTACGCAGCACGCACCCCGAAGCCATTTCATGGTGATGTATTTGGGGACGTAGATGACTGGCTAGATCACTTCGATCGGATCGCAGCCGCCAACGATTGGAACGACACTAAGAAACTTTGCTACGACTATTTCGCACTTGAAGACTATGCTCGCATTTGGTATGAGAATCATGAGCCGTCTATCTCACTGGAAATAATTTCAGCGACAGCTATGCCAGGAATTCAGAAATCCCGAAAGGAAAGAAGAGGCCGAGCACGCCCTGCAGAGCTGGGTACAGAAGGCAAATGAAAAGGTGGCCATGTTTGTGGAAGACATGTCACGCTTGTTTAAGCGCGCTAACCCAGGGATTGATGAAACAAAAAAAAGTTCGACTCCTCCTGCGGGGTCTCAAGGAGCATCGTCTTGATGGACTCATACGCAAGCCCCCAAGCACTCTCGGTAAGTTAATCGCGGAAGCTACTACCATGGAACGGGCAGTTCAGCAACACTCTCTACAGTACGACCGCCAAGTTTCTGTGTCCGTGGTGTCACCTTTCACCCGTGGACAGGACTTATCAGCACTCCGCGAGCTTGTGTGGAGCGAGGTCCACGAGGAGCTCGAAAAAGTCCGTCCCATTTCTGCTCACCCAAGTGCGACTATTCTGGGAGACATTATTCACGATTTACTCAGGAATGTGACCGAAACATTGATCCCAATGCGCGCGAAAGCTCCTGCTCTGTCTTACACCAAAGCATTGAGGAGTCCCCAACATTCTACCGGACGCCGGCCCCCCCTTTACTACTCGTCATCGCCCCGTCAATTCACACCTGCAAAAAACTACGAGAGCACTTTCCAGTATGACGTTCCGTGTGAAGTCACCCGTAAACCTTACGTATGGCGCACCTCTGACAACAGGCCTTTTTTCTATCACTGCGGTGAAGCGGGCCATCTGTACCGCCAGTGTGTGTATCGCAGGATGGCCTTCAGAGGTATCACCCCAACGCGCGTTGAACCAGCAACGGGCAGTGTCCTTGTGATATTCAGCAATACCTAGCAGCGCAGCAGCCGTTTCCTCCTGCACAAAGCCACCGGCCACGCTCACCTTTTCCTCGGCGCCTCGGCTCGCCTAGTCGTTACGCCACGTTCTCTTGCGTACGTAGCAGGTTCCCATGTCCTGGCCCAGACCAGGACATGGGGACGTGGACGACGCTCATATTTCTGTCACAAAACTTTTTCAACGTGACGCAGCAATTTCCGCCGATATTTCTATAACCATCGACAATCACTCGACCACTGCACTCGTCGATACTGGCACCCATTACTCCGTCATGAGTGGTGACCTCGCGGCTGCTCTCCGAAAAGTGGTGACGCAGTGGAATGGTCCGCAGCACCATGCCGCGGGTAGTCATCTGGTGACTCCGGTTGGGAGGTGCACGGCCCGAGTGCATATTGGCGTTTCGACCTTCATCGGCCTTTATTCGTACTGCAGGAATGCTCCAGGCAGGTCATCTTGGGATTAGACTTCCTTCCAGAATATGGGGCTATTGGAAATCTCCGAGAATTGCTGGTGACGTTATCACGTAACGAACATTCTCAGGATTATGATTCGGGTATCATGACGTTGCGTGTATCCGACGATTCAGTGACAGTACCACCCCGTTGCAGTGTTCTGGTTAACGGCCTGAATGACATCAACCGAACGGCTCTCGAAGTTGTGGAAGGCAATGTGTCCGTGCTCTTGTCTTGTCAAGTATGCGTCGTCCGTGATCTCATTAAATTGACACAAGAGCCCGCGAAAATTCTACTTACAAATTTCAGTCATGAATACCAGCACTTCATGAGGGAGTGTGTCATCGCTTACTTCAAAGAAATCGGAGACTCGCAAGCCAGCTTCTCACTCGCGCAACTCTCTTCCGGTCCTCGCAATGGCAAACAGTCTCCGGTTAAGCTTAAATTGAACTGCGCACTGTCAACTTCAGAGCACGAGAGTCTTCGCTCCCTCTTGCATTCCTTCAGTGATTGCTTTGCCACGACGTCTAAACTCAAACAGACACATGTCGAAAAGCACATAATAATAACAGAGCCCAGCGAAAGGCCTATTTGACAACATGCTTATCGAGTTTCCCACAGAGAACAAGACGCCATCCACGACCAAGTACAACAAATGCTTGCTGACGACATCATTCAGCCATCGACAAGCCCATGGGCATCACCGGTTGTGTTGGTGAAAAAGAAAGAAGGCACATTGCATTTCTGTGTTGATTATCGCAAACTGAACACCGTGACAAAGAAAGACGTTGATCCGCTTCTTCGTATCGATGACTCACTCGACTGCCTCGGAAACACCGAATGTTTTTCATCCATGGTTCTACGCAGTGGTTATTGGCAAGTTAAGGTCAATGAGTGGGACCAGGAAAAGACCGCCTTTATTACTCCTGACAGGCTCTTCGAACTTAAGGTGCTTTCTTTTGGACTGAGCTCTGTTCCCGCGACTTTTCAACAAATTATGGACACAGTTTTGTCTGGTCTTAAGTGGCAATCGTGTCTTGTCAATTCAGATGACGTCGTCGTTTTTTTTTCATCGACCTTCGAGCAGCATCTTCAGCGTCTTCGTTCAGCATTTGAGGCGCTACGATCAGCTGGCCTGTCGCTGAAGCCCGGAAAATGCAACTTCGGCTACGAGGAGCTCAAGTTTCTCGGCCATGTCGTCTACAGTGACGTAATTTGCCCAGACACCGAGAAAACACTGGCTGTCGCTGCCTTCCAAACTTTGACGAACAAACACGATGTACGCCATTTTCTGACCCTTTGTGCGTACCACTGTCGCTTCGTTGCGAACTTTTCCAAAAAACCAGAACCCTTAAACTAACTCGCGAGAGACAACGTTGCTTTTGTGTTGGCCCCAGAACCGCGAGAAGCTTTTTGCGAGCTATGACGACGCCTTGAGACTCCTCCAATCTTGGGCCGTTTCAACAAAAATGCCGACACTAAAGTGCATACAGTTGCAAGTAATGTCGGTCTCGGAGCCGTCCTTGTGTAATGGCAGGAAGGCATCGAGCGAGTGATCGCCTACGCTAGTCGTACGTTATCATCGGCTGAAACGAACTATTCCACCACAGAAATGGAAAGCCTAGCTGTCGTGTGGGTCATAGCCAAGTTCCGACCGTATTTGTATGGGCAACCGTTAAAAGTAGTCACCGAGTACCATTCCTTGTGCTGGCTTGCAGGCCTCAAAGACCCGTCAGGCCGCCTAATTCGATGGAGTCTCCACTTACAGGAATTTAACGTTAAAGTGGTTTACAAGTTATGACGCAAGCACACCGACGCTGACTGCCTATCACGCTCCCCAGTCGAGTCGATTCCGCTTGACCAAACTGACGACAAAAGTTTCTTCATGGTTTCATGGTCATCACAGCCTTCGACTTGGCTCAAAAGCAGCGTGATGACACAGACCTTCGCCCGATCATTGACTATCTTGAGGACAAGCTTGAACAGCCAGCGCGAAAATTCAGGCGCACGAATTCATCATTTTTCCTTCGTGACAACGTCCTGTACTAGCGGATCTTTGATCTCAACGCTCGAACCACCCTACTGGCCGTACCATCTGTGATGCGAGACGACATCCTTAAGGCGTGTCACGACGAAGCATCTTCCGGGCATTTAGAGTTCACGCGTACTCTGGCACGTATCCACCACACGTACTACTGGCCCAAACTGTCCCATACCGTCAAGCACTACGTCAAAACCTGCCGAGACTGTCAGCGTCGCAATCCTCCGCCCATGAAACCTGCTAGTCTTTTACACCCTAATGAGCCACCCCGAGAGCCATATAAACAAGTTGGCATGAACATGCGATGTCCATTTCCGACATCTTTAGCGGGGAATCGCTGGATAATAATTGCAACTCACTATTTAACCCGTTACTCTGAAACACGAGCACTCCAGCGCGGTACGGCAAGCGATGTCACGGATTTCTTCATTCATGCTGTCATCCTTCGTTTGGTGAACCGGCCGTGGTTCTAACAGACAGAGGCACGGCCTTCACTGCCCAACTACTGGAAGAAGTGATGACACTCAGCAGCACCGTACACCGCTGAACGAAAGCTTACCATCCACAAGCTAACGAATTAACAGAACGGCTCATTATGACCATTGTAGACACGCATTTCATGTATGTCGATGTAGACTATAGGAACTGGGACAGTGTCCTCCCTTTCGTAACTTTCTTATATAACACCGCCATGCAAGAAACTACAGGATTTACACCTTTCCGCCTGCTCTACGGCCGTGAAGTTACTACGATGTCAGACACCATGCTCTTACCTGACGCATTTATGACCACCACCGAAATTGCTGACCAGTATGCGCAGCGCGCCGAAAAAGCTCGACAACTAGCTCACTTGCGCATTCGCTCGCACCAACAACACGATGCTCATAGGTACAACCTTTGGCACAGAGAAGTCACCTACCAGCCCGGAGAAAAAATATGGTTCTGGGGTCCCGTACGCCAACTTGGCCGCTCTGAGAAGCTCGTGCGTCGCTATTTCGGCCCTTCAGCGATGTAAACTACGAAGTTATCGCAGAGCTAAGCATGCAGTCCTTCGGTCATGGTGCCCAGCCGGACATCGTTCACGTGGATAGGATGAAGCCGTACTACTCACGCTGAACACTTGCTCTTGCTTACATAGATTTGAATAGATTTGAGAGCATCGAGTCGATGCTTTTCGAGAGGGGGAGTAGTGACACGAGCATGTAGTGGGTTTCAGGCTGTTGCGTGGCTAGTGTAATCATTACTTGTGCGTGTCGAAGGATTTGGTCGGAAGAAAGACGACGACGAACTCACGCTGCTCGATTGAAACTGTTCTGCCGTTTGCTACACTGTTACTTGCACTGATTTTATTACCCTGACCACACACACACACATATATATATATATATATATATATATATATATATATATATATATAAGTATGTATGTATATATATATG
This sequence comes from Rhipicephalus microplus, assembly GCF_013339725.1. Taxonomy (NCBI): domain Eukaryota; kingdom Metazoa; phylum Arthropoda; class Arachnida; order Ixodida; family Ixodidae; genus Rhipicephalus; species Rhipicephalus microplus. The sequence continues at coordinate 45,241,083 of NC_051167.1, read as the reverse complement.
TAAATAAATATATATATGTATATATATATATATATATATGTATATATATATATATATATATATATATATATATTATATATACTTATATATATATATATATATATATATATATATATATATATATATATATATATATATTATGACGTCTTGGTTGCGACGGCGTTCATTTGAGGGAAGACCTCGCAAAACGAACGAGCAGAGCCTGCGCACACACGATGACGATGAGGATCACAGAGTGTGGCCACGAGGACAAAGAGGCATACGAATAATGGTGATTATGATTATGCAGGGATGAAAACGATGTAAATAACAAACGCCCACACTAATTCCCTCTCTTGGAAGTGGACAGCCTGGCTGCCGTAAGTCGAAGTGACGAGGAAGGTTGCAAGAAAGGTTTCATGCGAGAAGCGTGGACAATCTCCGTGCTACGGTAACGGTGGTCTGTTGGGGCAACAAGTGGTGTCCCACGATAATGGACCGGCGAAGTCTGTTCTAAAACTATGCATGGCCTAATGAAGCGTGGTTGGAATTTGTCACAGAGACCAGGATTGCGAATGGGTGTCAAAAGCAGCACCTCGTCTCCAGGTCGGAAGGACACAAAGAGATGGAATGCGTCATAGATCATCTTGCACTCGTGCTCTCTCGCTTCAGTATTGATGCAAGCCGGATGGCGAGACTGAGCCAGGCGGGAAATGTATTATTCTCTAGAAGACTGACATGAATTACTAGGGATGTTAAAGAAGGTGACGTCAAGAAAGATTGTAGGGGTACGTACGTACAGAAGGTAGAACGGGGAGCAGCAAGTAGCGAGAGGTGCAGGGTTGTTATTGCGCGACTCCACCACGTATGGCGTCTTGGTTGCGACAGCGTTTATCGTAAGGAAGACCTCGCAAAACGAACGAGCAGAGCCTGTACACAGATGACGACGATTATGATGACACAGAGTGACCATGAGTACAAAGAGGCAAGTGAATGATGGTGTATATAAATACGCAGGGATGCGAACGATGTAAATAACAAACGCCCACAATATATATATATATATATATATATATATATATATATATATATATATATATATATATATATATATATATATGCGTTGAGAAACGACGGATGAGGGTGCGAAAATGTTGACTTCCTGCGCTTCGGCCGCCACGAATGCAGGCCCTCCTGCTTTTATTGTGCCGGCACGCATGTTTGAACTACCGTGTTAATCGAATTGATTGTTCGCGTACAGCATGTTGCTATGTTGCTTCATCTTAGGTAGGGCTCGCAAACCTCGCACTTAAGTTTATGTGGTCAAGCTGCCAGTTTAGCCGAATTCGAGCTTACAGCATACAACCGCAACATAGGTTGTCTGATTCGGCTGTAACTCGTAAATACTGAGCCGTTCGTTAAACTTGAACTGTATTTTCGAACAAATCTTTCATGGCTAATTGTGGCCGAGTAGCTGTATCTAAAGTGTACAAGTCCTAAATTCGATCATTAGTCCACGCGGTTTCGCACATTAGATTTTATTCAGCTTGTTTTGATTATATGTTTAGTTTAATAAATATTGCGGGCGCCTCGCCCAACATTGGTGTTCAAACATTTCTAAACTCTTCTTTGTGTGTACAAACAATACGAACACATTAGACTACCGCCTCCAATAAAATTTTCTAATAGATGACAAGCTCAAACCCATCTGGTCAGGAAGTCATCAAAACAATTAAAAACCACACACTGACCTTGAATAAAAGCGCAATGTTTGTCACTTGTGAGCAATGCTCTTGTACGGAGGCCATAACATCGTGCTTTTATTTGCTTTCAGTCGTGGCCAGCGTGTAGTTTTATTTGTTTTCACATCAGATGACAAGCTTAAGTAAATTCTCTCGGCATACGCTGCAGTTGTAGAAGATATATCTGGTGTTTCCAGAATATTTTATTTATCACTCAAAACTCTCGATAATGGCCTACATCACAATATGCATGCTTAAGGCATGCACTTTTTGCTGCTAAATAGGAAATTTGACATTATATTTATCTGAGAATCATGAATATAAGCATGTTCTTAAGCTGTTTGCATTGAAGCAATTATCCAACGTCGGAAATCAGCCTCATGTAATGTTTATTGTGTATTGCTGAATCGCGGCCAATGGCTTCCAGGATTTTCGTTACGGGAGATAATGGGCAGAAACAGCGCACAAACTCACGGGACGAAGAGTTTCTTCTCTTAGTCTCGTGAGTTTGTGCGCTGTTTCTGCTCATAATGTATCACGAACTAGCCCAACTTTCAGTCTTACCACAGATTGTTGTAGAATTTGCATGCTTTGTTGGGATTGTATTTTGTTCAAAATGGATGCCTTGTATGTCATCGCATTCCCTTTTTTTATACATTCATAACACAGCCTGTGAGATGATGTATGTGAGGAATGAGTGAGGGGTGCTGCCTACTCAGCCAACGAGAGTTATTCAAACAAATAGCCATTATTTGACAGAAAACAATTGTAATTTAGTGAAACCAATTCCTGATAAAATAGGTATAATCGTCTCAATGTAAGCTGCCGGAAGAAAGCGACATGCGCTGTTTTCATAATAAATGCATAGTTTAATTTTCTATGTTACCTGCAATGAATACTTGTTAAACGTGCATGCAGTCATGTAAGTGCTGTCATATGACTGAACTCGCATGTATACGCACTATGCTGAAGAGCTATTCAAGCATATTTGTAACATATCTGTAGTGTGGAAATCACACACACTGTTTTAAAGTTGCAGCTGTGTTCGACAAGAACAGTGAGGAAGTTTTTTTTTTTTTGTAACAAGTCCGCCTTTTCAGATTCTGCTTTTTAAGGCACATTTTTCTTCAGCAGTCTAAAGAGACTGCTGAATAAAGCTCTACTAATCGACACATTTCACTAAATTGTTTTCTTATTTCCATCACAGTCTATTCATGCTTGTTGTACGAAGAGTGTAGAAGACGTCCGGACTAGCCTATCATCAATTCTGGCTTGTGGAAAACTTGGCTGCCGGTGCACAGCAGCTGCACATGATTTGTGTTTTCTGCGGAAAGGGAACTTCACAAAACCACCTGGCAGTGGTATTCAAGGAGTGAGCACGTTCAGGGTGCTCAATATAACCCTTTTGTGTTTCCTTGAAAAGAAATCAGTGCTGTAAGTTATGTGTGTAAAAGCCATCTTTGCAGATAGCGATGTATCCAGGGGGACGCAATGTGAGAGAAATATTATCACTGTCAGCGGTGTGGTTGAGTTGTAATAATTAATAAACTTATTATTGACCGCAGCAGGCTGTCACGTATGTGTTAAATATTTCAGCTAGTCACAATTCTACAAAACTTCACTTGTAAGAATTCTAGCGTGCCTGTGCTGAGATATCTTGCTGAAAGTTTAGTTGCGGCTTGCATCATTATGTATGCAGGACAGTGAGAACTAGGACAAACTCTCTGATGTGATCGATGTCTTTATTCTGACCAAAGCTCGAAGGCATGCGTTAACATTAAAATAATGTTTACTCTTTTACTTATGGCTGGTGGTAGCAAGAACTGGCTGCTTGTCCCACCAGTGAGTAATATTTTGCTGATGCTCATTTTCTTGCATGCGCAATCACGAAAAGCAAAACTGAACTTTGGAACGGTTTATCCAGGAACACAAACGTGATCAGTCAGTCAGTCAGTCAAGAACTTTAATATATGGTCCTGAGGAGTTTAAGCCACCAGGGTGCCCACGTGGGACATCCTAGCAGCCGCTACCGTAGGCGACGCCCGAGTCGGGGCGGGAACGTGGTGGCGTTCCGCCAGTTCTTGGGCCCTCTGGACTGCCTTAAGTTGGTTTCGGAGATTGGGGCTCCTGAGTGCCTCCTCCCAGTCGGACTCACTGGTGAGAGGTCCCTGAGGTAACGCGGGACATTGCCAGAGCATGTGCGCGAGTGAACAGTACACTTCTGTGCAATCTGGGCACTGTGAATTTATGTCTGAGTTATAATGGCTGAGTCGGCCCCGTGATGGGTACGATCTCGTTTGTAACATTCTAAAGGCTACTTCTTGCGCGCGTTCTAGTTTTGAATGGGGTAAAGGGTATCGGCTTCTGTTGTGTCGGTAGTGGGAGGTAATTTCATGGAAGGTGAGTAGTGGGTCATTAAACTGCACGTCTGGGCCCAGCTCTTCGGTGGCTGATTGATCGTCACGGCGGGTCAGTTCTCGTGCTCGATCATGAGCCATTTCGTTGAGGTTGGGTTGTTGTGGGTGAACGTCTTTGCCCATGTGGGCAGGGAACCAAGAGAGGTAGTGCGAGCCCGTATATTTCCGTGTTTGTAAAATGCGGGCTGCTTCTGGAGCGATGTTGCCGGTTTCGTAAGCCCGAATGGCGGCGCGAGAGTCTGTGAAGACATTAGTGAGTGAGGGGTCGGTCATCGCTAAAGCTATAGCAACTTGTTCGGCTATGGCGCTTGTTGATAGCCTAACCGAGGCGGCTGAGCGTAGGGCTCCGTCGCCATCTACTACCGCGAGTGCGAAAGAGGAGGAGTTACCGTATTGCGCTGCGTCGACGAATGCGGTAGAGTTGCGATTCGCGGCGGTACGGTTTAGGATCGCGCGAGCGCGGGCCAGCCGTCTGCCTTCGTTGTGTTGTGGGTGGACATTTCGCGGAAATGGGGTTACCATGTAAGTAGCTCGGACAACTCTGGGGAGGGTTACTGCGCGTTCAAGGCAGGGGTGTGGGGACATGCCGGCCTCGCTTAGAAGTCGGCGGCCTGCCTTGGAGGAGGAGAGGCGGATCACTTGGGCCGTGGTCTGGGCCTCGATCACTTCATCGATGCCGTTGTGCATGCCTAGTTGGTCGAGACGGGAAGTGCTCGTGTTTTGAGGCAAACCAAGGACTTGTTTAATGCTTTTGCGCATGAGTGTGTTTAGTTTCGTCTTTTCTACCTTCGTCCAGTTGTGGGCAGAGGCGACGTAATTGATGTGACTCATTAGGAACGCGTGGTATATGCGCAGAAGGTTGGCCTCTCCAAGGCCTCGTCTACGACCCGAGACTCGCTGAATGAGTCGGAGCATGTTCTCTGTTTTTGCTGTGATATGTTTAATTGTTCTTGCATGACAGCCAGTGGCCTCGACGAGGAGGCCGAGAATGCGTATGGAGTCCACTCGGGGTATTCGCTGCCCATCTTTGGCGTGTAGCGCTATGGGTAGATCACCTAAGGGTGTTAAGTTACGAACGCCTTGGCGAGATTGCCGGTACAGTAGCAACTCTGATTTTGTGGGCGACAAACGAAGTCCAGTGTTTTTTAAGTAGGCTTCTGTGGTATCGAGAGCAGTTTGAAGGGCTTGCTCCAACTCCGCCAATGAGCCTCCTGGGCACCAGATGGTGATGTCATCTGCGTATATAGCATGGTTTATGTTTGGGATGTCGCGGAGTTTGTCAGATAGTCCCTTCATTACTATGTTAAAAAGGAGTGGAGAAATGACTGCCCCTTGTGGTGTCCCGTTGGAACCTAATGTGTAAGTATCGGATGTAAGTTGCGATAAATGCAGCTGAGCTGTTCGATTTTGCAGAAAAGAACGAATGTACGCCTGGAATCTTTTACCGAGACCAAGGCTGGCAATGGATTCCAGTATAAAGCGGTGTGAGACGCTGTCGAATGCTTTAGTGAGGTCTAGGGCGAGAATGCCACGAACATCTCTCGTTTTTGAGTCGAAGATCTGTTTCTTTAGTAATAGCATGACGTCTTGTGTTGAAAGGTGCGGACGGAACCCGACCATGTTGAACGGAAAGAGTTCGTGATCCTCTATGTAGCGCGATACACGATTTAGGATGACATGTTCAGCTGCTTTTCCTATGCATGAGGTTAGGGAAATCGGGCGTAGATTGTCGAAGTTGAGTGGTTTACCTGGCTTTGAGAGAAGGATTACCGTGGCCGTGCGCCATTGTTCAGGTACCTGGCCAGTTTCCCACATGTAATTAATGTCTTTTGTGAGTAGTGTGATGGCTTGGTCGTCTAAATTTCGCAACAGGCGGTTGGTTACCTTGTCAGGACCGGGGGCTGATCTGCTGTTGAGGTTGTGTAATGCCTCCCGAATTTCTGACTCCGTGAAGGGTTCGTCGAGTTCGGGTATCGTTTCGCATTCTATTTCTGGGTAGTCGGTGGGTTGTGCTGTGTTTAAGGGGAGGTGACGTTTGGAGATTTCTTCAAGAAAGGATGAGTTTGTTCCTCCCATCTTTTTGTGCGAGTGTAGGAGCCGGTCTATGGCATGACTCTGGTTGTTTTTTGTTTCGCAGTCGTCCAGCATGTATTTTAGGAGGTTCCATTTACCCCCAGTTCGCATGCGGCCGTCGACCGCCGAGCAGAGTTCATGCCATTGGAGTCGTGTGAGCTCCGTGCAATATTTGGCAATGTCTTGGTTCAGTATTGATAGACGTTTTCGTAAGCGTCTGTTTAGTCGTTGTGTTTTCCAGCGCGCGAGTATTGACGCTTTTGCCTCGAGCAAATGTGCGAGGTGTGGGTCCATTCTCGGGACCTCGAGTTCTGTTTGTATTGTTTTCGTTGTTTTGGCTATGTCTTCCTGAAGTGAGGTGAGTAGTTCGATGAATGTGTTGTATTCCTTTGTGTTGTTTTTGCGGAGGGTGCGGAAGGCATCCCAGTCCGTCAGCGTGAATGTACGGGGTGGGGCTGATGCGTTGGGTAGTTCGGTTCGTATGATGAAGTGATCGCTGCCCAGATTTTCCTGCGTATTGGTCCAGGTGTGGCCTGTGACGTTACGGGTAAATACCAAGTCCGGCGTAGTGTCGCGTTGTACCGATGTTCCAAGTCTCGTAGGGAATCGGTGATCTGTGATGAGTGTGAGGGACAAGTCGTCAATTGCTCGCGTGAGGTTAGTGCCTTTAGCCGTTGCCTGGGGGTAACCCCATGACGGGTGGGGGGCATTGAAGTCGCCTGCTATAACAAGCGGAGAGTTTCGCGCGAGCGTTGTGGCTTTAGTTAAGAGCGCGTGGAAGGACTGTCTGTAGTCTGACGGGGAGCTGTAAACGTTAAGGATACACAAACGTGATCAAAGAATTTTTCCAACTGAGACTGTGTAGAAACATAACTGCCTCCAACTTTCCTATGCGGACATACCCAGTTCTTTCAGTTACAAATATTGCAATCTTCTTAGTTGATTGGGCAACTGACAGCAATATTTTTTTTCTGTATGTCCCGCTGGACATGATTTATCTGGCAAAGTGTTTTTTCTGCTTTCGGAACTTAATGTTATTTCATCTACAAAGCGCATTTCCGAATGTGTCAGTGCTACTTACTAAGCTCTTTAATGCATATTTAGTTTTTCAAGATATGCTGAGTGAGTTGCCCTCCAGACTTGCATGTCATGTCTTGATTGATGCCTCATGTGAAATGAGCCATTAAAAATTACTTTTTTGTTGTGATAAAAAAGCCCAGTAATTATTTTATATTCACTGTAACCTTGACTGAACCATTTATTTTATTACGTAACCTTATTTATTTCTTTGTCTTTGAAAGTTCTTTTCATAGGTGAAATCAAGAGATTTCCTACTGTAGTACTTTATCGTACCTGTTTTCCCAAATACCTACCAAGTGTGATATTTCCTAGTGATACATACTTATGTTGATTATTGTTGTTTATAACTGATAGAAGTCATTAAGTAATATTGTAACTTGAGTCTATAGATTGGGGAACGTGGAGGGGGGTCAACGGTGAATTTTTTCAAATACATAGTAATATCTCCTTGCTTTATTTTTGTGAAGTTTAATAAAAAGAATATCTGCTGAGTTTGTTTTAAGACCACGATATGATTATAGCGACGCTGTAGAGAAGGGCTCAGAAATTTTGACCACCTGGGGTAATTTAAAATACACCCATCTCTAAGCAAACAGGTCTTAACCATTTCGTGTTTGATAAAAAAATGCGGCCACAGCTGGGCTGCGAATCTGCTGTCTTCAGTTCACTATAGGGTTACGTGAAGTGTATTCTGGTTGTGGGCTGTATATTTGCTTCTAATGATGCATGTTAAGTAGAACAGTTTGGTGCCAACCAGGCAGCTCTGCTAGTGCTCTGATGTTGTGTTTGTCGCATTCCTAATTTACTGTATACTTATTATTTAAGCATGCATGCGTTTTTGAACAGCTCTGTGAAGTGTGTTCTGATGTTGTTTATCATATTCCCTATTTTTTGCGATATATAAAGACTGTCGCAAGCATTCTGAGTAAGTTGTGAAGTTATGATTGTTCTTTCTTTTATTGTCTGTAAGGCTGCATACATTTGTTATTAGCCTTTAAATTACAAGTCACTGTCGTACACTTTGCATATCGAACATAAAACGGCTAGATTGGGTGTGGAGAGCCTAACAAAGGAGCCCATAGTGTTTTGAATGCCTTGAAAATTGCTTTGTAATTACAAGTTACTGTTGTGAAGAGTGTGTTTTAAAGAAATAAACGCAGTCTCTATTACCTAAAAAGATACTCTTCCTACTGTTAAGGCTTATCTGTTGATCTTATATATCTTCAGGCACCGACAAATGTACATTACCTGTTTGAATATTGTCAGCAAAATGCTCTACACTGTGGTATAAACGATAATAAATCAATACTTTACAGAGTTTTGTATACATGTCCATGTACATTTCAATTACAGCAGCCGTATTATGCCGCACTTTGCAGACGGTGCAACGGGCCTAATTTCTGGACTGCAGAAAAGGTGGCTACTTGCAGGGCACGTCCAGGACGGAGACTCTGAGGCGACATAAAAGCGGCGGCTAAATCGTGACAGCAGGGGGACATACAGGAAGGTCACAGATGGGAAACAGACAGGTTGCATCCTCATGATGCTTCGGGGAACAGTACAAAACACTTGCAGGACGTTGCCATTTTCATAAGGGTTGATCCCGGCTTCGGTGCTTTCATTTTGATGGAGGCAAAATAGTACAGGTTCGCGTAATCTGCGGTGTCTGTGCACGTTGAAGAACAATTGATGGTCTGAACTTACGGATCGCTCTACTACGGCATCTCTCATATTCGCATTCTCATTTCGGAAAGTAAAAGTTAGGAGTTGATAATAATAATAATAATAATAATAATAATAATAATAATAATACTAATACTAATAATAATAATAATAATAATAATAATAATAATAATAATAATAATAATAATAATAATAATAATAATAATAATAATAATAATAATAATAATATTAATAATATAATAATAATAATATAATAATAATAATATAACTTTGGTGTTATTTATAATAATTTTAGTATTATTAATAATAAGAAGAAGAATAATTTTGATAATATATTATTATTTTTTATCGAGGTCTCAGTGTACCATTCGACGCCCGTGCATTGTCAGCAAGAACGTCAACGCCCACCCGTAGCGCCATGCCAGTTAAACAAAGATGCACCGGCTTTGTGAGAATGCAATACAATACACTACTCCAGTAATGTGCAACCATTCACGTGGAGCAGTACTACCTCATAACATAAAATGCACATGCACAGAGCGGGTGCTGCGTATCTGTTTCGTATAAACCATAACAGGACTGACCTTACGCAACGATTCTGAACAAGGTATTGTTGTACGACGTTTGCAAAGATGTGGCATGCATGCATAAGACATAAAATAGTAAACGCTATGCATTCTACATAGAAGAATGCGCTCTCTGTTAAAAAACGAAAGGCAAAAGTAAAAAGTTCAAACAAGACAAAAGAGTTCATTTTGCCACCCTACAGTAAGTGAACGTGAAAATAGTTAGAATGGTTGTGGATGAAGTTTATGACGAGTGTCAAGATGCCATTGTACTCATCTTCTTAAAACGATCAGTAGAGCCTTGTACCTACAGTTTGTTTTTGGTTGTTCCGTTGTAGGGGTAGTGAATTGAAAGGGGCTGCCATATTTATTTGTATGTGAATGAGCAGTGTTTGTGAATGTATGTGGACCCTGTAGAGCAGCTGTGCCCTGCCCTACTATGATAGTACTAGAACGACGTACATACCTTTAAGGCAGCGTTTCAGTGCCCACGAGATGTGCTTATCAAACGATGCTTGAGTTCTGGCCTATGTTTCGCGCTCCATATAATACACATTCGGTGCAACACGTTGTGACAAAAGAAAAAACTCAAAGCATATCCATGGAGCGAATGATGAAGACTGGGCGAAGCTCCGCAAGGAATCTTCAGTAAACCATGAATTTTCCATGTAATTAGTCCAGTCAATCATCAGTAAAGACGTTAGGAACGCTGTGTGGGTATGACATGCCGATAGGCCCTCCCGCTCTCACGCGGTAGCATCCTGTCGGCGCTGCCGCACAGCTTCATGGCACGCTTTGGCCTCACGCACTAGCACATCGGGGTTCCGTTTTCAAGCACAAGCCGCCACCGCCTTGCGCGCACGCCGCTCTGCAGCCTTGTCCATCTGCCCACCTTCTAACCACGTGCCGAAATGGCTTTTGTTTTACTACACCACACCCCCTCGCGTGTGGCGCCGCCAACCTATGTGGGAGACTCATGGTGCGATTCGGCCTCCGATGTGGCGTGTGACGCCGCACGCCGCGTACGACAGTTGACAAAGCATGGGGCGAACGGCCTTCAGGGCTCAGGTTCCGCCAACATACGGCCCCTCAGCTTGCAGCTCGAAAGACATCCTTTCCTATTTAGTAAGTGCGAAATAAAGAAGCTCATGCAGCAATGCCTTGTTGTCTAATAACATCGCCAACAAAGCTACGCCTTCGAAAGCGACAAACATCGACACAGCCCATGTTTCATTATCAACTCCAAGCGAAGGCCTAGCAAGGCTGACGTTTTCGGTAGCACCGCTCTTTTTCTAACGTGAGCTCATTGTCGAGTGCTTCTTTTTAGCAACACAATAAAATCTAGTACACCTATATGAGGCTTTGATGCGTGCAACTGGTTTATTCGACAACTTCAATGTAAAAATCAAATGTGGGAACAAAGCAGGCCACTTCGCCAAGACCACCGGTATTTTTTTATTCCATTGACAACGGCGATATCCTAAAATACAAGGGCGATTGGTGCTATCGGAACGGCGAGGCAGAAAGTTGCGACGGGCGCCGATCAGTGGCACCTCTTGTCACGCTCCCACGCTGCCATTGGCTCCGGCCGCCAGACAGGCGTGATTGCCGCGCGACTACATTCTACAAGTTAGATGCACGCGCAGTGTACGAATCGTCACCGTACGCTGTTGGATCCTGTTGGACTTCTGTGAGATGCACCTGTTGGCATGAACAGCCGTACAGCCTATCACATCCGATTTCGCACCATAAGTCTCCCGCTTAACACGCGATCGCCAACGTCTTCGTGTGACGTCATTTCTAATTTCTCGCGCACTCGCATAACGGGGTTCCCTCTTCGAGAGCGAGCTGCTGCCGCCTTGCGAGTATCACACTAAAATTATTGCCATCTAGTATCTTGAATTCTCAGCATATATGCATTCGTTATATGTACAAGTACCGCTCTCTAACGACCACTTCAAGACCTAACAAGAGGTGGCTACATACACTTACGACGGGACGCACAACCCAGGCCTTAAGGAGCTTCGTCCCTAAAATAAACGTTTCCAGTTATGCCTCTAGTTCAAAACATTTAGCGTTTAGCAACGGTCAAGTATGAAAATCAATCTGTCTGCAGAAGAGCTTACATTTCGCTTTCACCGAAACAGGTTTGCTGCAGACGAGAAATCAAATGCGCAACCTAGTGCAAAATAGCGCAAAGCCGTTAACTGTGTGCAACTCAGTCAAACTGTGCACCTATAGCCTAGTATATATCATAATATAGCTATAGAAAACACTTCTCGTACCTTCTTTTTCGTGGCGTTCTTACATCGTCTTGTGACTCTGCCCTACGTGAAATTCGAATTATTACCAAGCTAAACTAAATATTCATTGCTCATCTGCACGTAACGACCGGCACGTTTATAGAACGGCCGGCGAAACTGAAAGACTTATATGAATGAACGAATGGTGTAAAAAATTTAGGGTCCTGAGAGGCTTGGGAATACGCTGTGCAGCTGGAATAAAGTTGTGTGGTTTACACTCGCCACGTTGACACCAAACACTTGTGATTTGTTTTCTTCTTTGTCATAAAGCTGCAGCACTTCCCTTCGGAGCTCCGTAATGTGAAAACGAGCTGAAATGCTTGAAGGCTCCAGATAGAGCCATTTGCAATACGCTGTGGCCCGCTCTGGTGAAATAAGACACCATCGCAGATTGATCCATAAGTCTTTATTAAAAGTAGCTGTGGTACTGAATGTCACTCAGGTTATTTTACGACTTTCAATGGTCTGAGCGCAAAGTTGGTCTGAACGACGAATGTATTCTTTCGCCCCTTACGTCAACACACTTGAACATATGTAAGAAGTGTCACCAAACATAAAAACTAAAGTGCTAGGGCTTTGTCATGAAAGAAATACATAGCTTTATTTTTTGTTGATTTGTAAAAGACATGTCTGCACAATAAAGACGACACTTCTCAATGCCAATCTAGTCACGTAGGTTAAACTGTGCCGGATCTGAACCTTCTGTCTTGTCAATAAAAGTGGCGTCCAATTTTAATTACATAATGCTTTTTAAGTATTGTTCTATTGTTGGGTACTGTTTGTTTGCTCAGACATTTTAGTTATCTTAAATTTTAGAGTTATTTTCTTTACCTACCTACTACTAAACTGATAGTGCGATTGTCGCATTTATGGCTGTATTGTAGGTTTATATGTAGAAATCTACTAAATGCCTCTTGCGAACTTGTCTTAAATGACACCAGTTCACAAAATTTCCTTATGTGTTCACTGTGCACATTATCCATATTTCACGGCCCGGTGCTACAACGAATTGACATTCAAAACTAATTGTGCCTTTTGCATGGGAAGAGTCAAAAGTGGCGACAACGCTATCAGAAATATGTCGTAGTTGGCAGATCGAGATGGCTACAGTGCTAAAAAGGAGTAATTTTCCGTGTGCGACAGATAAGCAAAACACAATTACGGCACATTTTCACAGAGTAATGAAGGAAAGAGAGAATGCCATGCCAAAAATGTCCTTTGCCAAAACAAAGTCTTGGCGTGTGAAGTTCTGCAATGTGTTTATTGCCTGTGAAATTCCAGCGTTAGGCAAGACCCATTCCTTGAATTATATCATTACCCTGACTCATCAATTTAGTCTTGTACGCCTCAAACTGACATCCCATATGTAGCGCTTACCAGTTTGGACATAAGAACGCGAACTCCTTGCGCAACCTTTACTTCATGCTTACCTAGGTGAAAAAGATAAAAGCGTCACACTTAGGATGCCTCATTACCTTCCATAGCGGTTGTGCTATCTTGTGCCTAAACTACATTACAGTCGTTGTGAGACTTGCAGCAACTCATCACCCTTCACAAATCAGCAGTCGTAAGCGCTGAAGTAAACCATCTACTAGTTCACAATTTCAAAAGTTTTGCATGCGTTGTAGCACATTTTCTCTAACGAATGGTGGCTCAAAGGAAAGAGCAAAAGCGCACCATAGCGACAAGTGTGAATTTTATGTCGCCTGCACTGCTGTTCTAATACAAGAGCCGCCCTGTACATGCTCAATTTGAACGAAACCACGTTCTGTAAGAAAACTCTCGAGTAGTTAAAGGGAAATGGGTGCTGTAACTGATGAGATTACTTAATGTACTTGGTGGCCGGGCAATCAAGCTATGCCAATTACTTTTTGAATTGTCGAAATCTAACGCACTTCATTCCACCATGAAAATCAGTGGTGCTGTCACTTTAGGATGCCGTTTTTTTTTGTCTTGCGGAAGAGATAGATGTCTAAGGAAAAGGCAGGAAGATTAAGCTGGTGGGAGTTACTGGGTCACCAATCCACACAGGGCACTTATGACAATGTAGTGTTGATTGCATTGAAGACAGGGTTTGTGATGGCATGCTCGGATGCAATTTTTCAAATGCATTGTCTGATTGCGAGAGCAACTTCTTACGGTTACTGTTGAGTTTCGTAGCACGAGAATATAGCTCGAGTACATGTTCTTCCACGAAGAAGCTTCACCGTACACATCTGTTTCGGTAGGTGGCGCGAAGAAAAACAACCTGTGAACTGTACCATCTTTTCTGAGATAAAAGAAATTCTGTAAATTAAATGCGCTGGTGATTATTATCATACTGTCTACAAATATTCAATTGCTGCTCCTATTTGTTCATGATACGTCTATTGTTACTGTGGTACTGAGCCTCGAAAAAGATATTGATAGGTTTGTTATTGCGCGTTTATTCCGCTTACTTGTGGTTTCTTTTCGGATTACGAAACAGCATGACGAGTATTTAAGGATGTCATTCATTGGCAGATTGGCGTTGGCATTGGCAGATTTGAGGATGTTAATCATTGACTTCCGGTAACACTTTCTTCTGCTCCATGAGGAGCAACTATATTCCATCGGCAGATTGAGAGTGCTCCCCGTGTGTTCCATTTGCAGATCTGGAGCACCTGTGTCGCGAGATACACTCCACGGAGCCAATTGTTCTACTCCGCAGAAATAGGCGTATTCAGCTGGAAGTCGCAAGAGCACCGTGCCTTGAAACGACGTCAATTCTGCGCACGCCAATGGACGCCAGTCATCTGAGTTGCGCCTCACGTCAGAGCTCAAGTTTTGCTAGCACAGCGTCGCTGTCCTTAGCGTGCTCACTAACACAAGAAGAGAGAAGCGCGCATTGCGTTCCATTTTAACCCTGCCATTTGCTCCAGAAGAATAGCGTGTGTTTCATTGGTAGATTCCGTTCTCTTGCCCTCTGCCAGAGAGAAATGCTCCGGCGCAGAGTTCGTCAGCCTCTCCGAATCTGCCAATCTGTGACACCATAAGAGTTGATTCCGTATAGTGTGATGTAATAATTCGCATCGTTCCACTTCCAAGCTGAATTTTCATGACGGCAACCTATCATCATACTACAAGGTGCATATTCAGGGGCGAGTAATAATAACGCAGTGGACGAACCGTAACGCGGCCCATCGTGATAGAGTGGCACGCAAGGACCAGCGATGCTCAGTTAGGGGGGCGGGGGTTCGATTACCATCCACTGCGGCATGGATAAAAGGCGGAATGCCAACGCCGCTGAGTTTAGATAACGGCGCTTTTTGAAGAACCTGAGGTAGACGAAATCAGTGCGAAATTCTCCGCGATCGCATGCCTCGTAATTATATTGTTAATTTGACGCATGAAATTACAAAATTTTTGAACTGAAATCTTCGACATCTTTACAATTAATTTTTCAAGACTTCAATAAGCATAGCAGAGAGGCCACCACAATAATAAATGTAAACACTGGCCACTCGTGAAGTTGTGCAGCTGTTATACAGCCAAAACGTTAGTAAATACTTGATTGTCGCTTCTAGGTCACTATAGAGAAAAAAAAAGCTAGAGGTTGCTGGAATTGCTACCTGAGCTGCGGACGATTTGTTGCGAGAGAAATCACTAAATTAAATGCTGTCAAACTTTGCCGTTAGTGTTTCTTGCCTTATTCGAGGTCCCGAGTTTTCTTGGAGCCAAGAAGTATGGACGAGATCATCGACGCCTCCTTCACCACTAAGCGGTTCACTGATCATAGGGCAGCGAGAATCCCTCCAAAATACTCAAACCTCGACATGTGAAACTGCTTGCCTTAAAAAATACTGATGTAGTGGGGAATTCGCAAGGCAATCACCAGTGGGAACATCTCTCAGTGCAAAGCGCGAGCGTGTATTGTTGCCCGTACCGGCTGTCTGCCTACTACCTGGCGTCGCTGTTAAACCACCTTGAGAGGTTGAAGTATGCTGGGTACGCAAATCTAGAACATCGAAGTTGGAAGCTGCCCGCTGCATCAACATTGCCTGATCAAGCCACCAAGCAAGGCGCCGCCCTGCAAAGCACGACCTAATCTCAACTGGTCATCGTGCTTACCGGCGTGCGCCAACGGGATCCCCCATTCTTTAGCGCTACTGATGACCAAGATCTGGAAGACTGGCTGCATCTGTTTGAAAAGATGAGCGCCGCCAACAAATGAGATCATCCCTCAAAAGTTGAGTATGTCCCATTTTACCTCAAACACGTTGCCAGCCTGTGGTTCACAAAGCACCATGCTGAATTTGCCACTTGGACCACTTTCAAGCTCTGTGTTTGATCGCCCCACAGTGCGCAAGTGGCGTACTGAACAGCGCCTACGTGGACGTGTGCAAAGGCAGGGCGAAAGTTCACAAGATATATCGAACATGTCATCGATTTATGTCGGCGCTTTAACCCTGAGATGACCGGACAAGTTCTCGCATATCTAAAAGGCATAGCCGATGATGCCTTTCAAATGTTGCTGGCGAAGGGCCCGAGTACTGTGTCCATACTGGTGACCATGTGCCAGAGCTTGGAAAAGATTCACAAAGTGCATCAGTTCGGAGGTTGGTGATAGCAGATGACTCCCTAGCTGCCCTGGCCCTTGGTGGTGACAGCACCCTGCTTGTGCATATAAAAAAATATGTATGCGAAGAGGTCGCACGACAGCTTTTGTGTCTTTCGTGTCTGCCGACCACCGAAGTACCAACGAACCGCCTAACGCCGACCATTAGACAGGCTATTCAGGAGCAGGTGTCCGAGGCGTTGCTATTGCTGACGTCCCCCTCTACATCTACATTTTTTGCCGCGCCACTGACTTTTGCGGCCATCACGGCAACGCCACCGCGTCGTCTGCCATTGTATACCCCGCTACCTGTGCGACTGTCCACCGCGCCATTTCCAGCTACATAGCAGCCCTCCGGAAATTTCTGGCGCACTGATGACAACAGGCCCATATGCTACTTTTGTGCAATTCCAGTTCACGTTGCACGTCTAAGTCATCGGCACTTCGTAGCGAACCCACAGGCACCAAGATACCCTGACTACTCGTTTCGGCCTCTATACCATGTGCCTCACGTGCCGCCTTAACTTCACGAACGCGACGCGCAAGCTGCTTCCGGTATCCAGCACCTCCACCACTTTGCAAGGGTGTTTAATAGCGACGCCAGGTAGTAGGCAGACAGCCGGCACGGACAAATACTCGTACAGTCCAGCGTCTACAGCTCATGCACACGCGGTCGCGCTTCGCACTAAAAGACGGTCCCACTGGTCATTGCCTTGCGAATTCCCCACTATACACTGAAAACAACATGAAATCATCCTTTCGTGCGAGAAAAACCAATTTGAAGACTGTGGGCAGGCAAAGCACGCATGTTTCGCAAAATTCTGCCAATCTTGTTAAAAAATTCTTGGAGGCAAAAAGCTATTAACACATTTGGTTCAATTTTCGGTGCATGGTAGACAACCAAGTTGGTCGAACTTTTCGAAGCCCTTCTGTACGACGTCTACCATATTTGTATGGCGATTTCGGAACGTTCAATCCCAGATATTATAATATGGTGTGAAAAAGGTGAAAAGGAAGTGTTTTTGCGTTATGGTATATCATAATATACGGTGGTGACGAGTATTCTTGTGGTGGGAAGGATTTTCGCCTATGAGCGAGGAATTGTCAAATTGTCAGGAATACTTTGTGCTCTGCCCTAGCGTGAAAAATTAGACTCAGTTGCATACCGTACGCCCTAAAAAGTGTTTGTGAAATGTACTCGAAATTTTTGCCGAAAGTGAGGGCATGTAAAATTAAGTTTGGTGACGTTGATTTAGCTTGAGTTAATGACTTTAAATGTTTTCTTTGTACTATAGCGCGCCGTTGCAAAACGCCTTGTATGTTTTCGACAGTCACCTTGACTGTTCTTGACTAATACCACGTGTAACATAATATGAACAAAATATGCTCATATGCTCAACAGTTCTCTATCAGCGGATAAGAACTGTTCCAAGTTAATTTATTTTCGTGGAACCCATACATGCTCTCTAAACTTCATACGTAGACTACTGATCTTACAAGAAACGTGAGACGTGCAAACACGAACAAAGTAGTGTCTTCTCTAGCTGTGTTTTGCTAAGATTTTTCCGGCTGAAATATAATAACTTATCAGATTTGATGTAGGGCTACTAACCTTGGAAGTGAATTTCAAGAGCGTCAGATGAAGTTCATGAGCACTTTTTATCTGAGGAAAAGGAAAATGCCGCGAAACATTGACTGACATTGTCTTAAGGATATTTCAAGTTTTTAAAGCTTCGTTGCGCTTCTCTGCGACATCTGCGTTTTGCAGACTGACTTCAAGTAGTGTCGTAATCGCCAATCTGTTTCTATCTATTCCTGTTGCTGTTCTGCGTTGAACAATATTTATCATCATCATGAACGGGCACACACTATCTTGGTCGTCTTCATCTTTATCTTCGCTCTGAAAGCACGTGCTCCTTGTCCGGGGTGGGTTCCAATAACTCTGATAGATGAGAGAACGATTGCATAGTGAAAGAACAAGAGAAATTCATCTCAACCAGAAAGTTTTCACTAACGCGATTCAAACCCACATACCCCTGATTCACAAGCATCGTATGATCAATCGGAAATCAAGTCGTGCTAGCCAATCATAAGATAGTGTAGTACAAGACCACAAGCACAGGAAAAGAGGGGGGGGGGGGGGTTAAAGGGCTTGTGGCTTCTCTGACATTCGGATAGAGGGGGTGTTAATAGAGGTAAAATAATAAAAGTAAGTGTTCTCTAAGGCGTTCAAGTAAGCAGCACAGCCCACCTCCCCCTCCCCCCCAAAAAATTAATACCCTGCTCTTGGCCTGGTATAGGATAGGATATAGTACAGCAGGAGGATACAGAAAAAACCTGTGTGAGAAAGAGGGGAAGGAAGATTGGATAAACTAAAGCAAAGCACATAAATAAATGCAAAGGCAGAAACGTAGGGAAAGAACAGGAACAAAAATGGGAAAAAGGAACTCAATTGGACACAAAAGTATATAGACAGAAGAAGACAGAAACAAAAAAAGCGGAAAACAAAAAAGATAGCGAGAGTGAAAAGTATAAACAGAAAAAAAGACATAAAATTGGGAATAGACAAAAGAAATACATGAAAAAAAATGCGGGGCGTATCTGCTGGCTTCGCAGGCTGAGGTCGTCGAAAGA
This sequence comes from Rhipicephalus microplus, assembly GCF_013339725.1. Taxonomy (NCBI): domain Eukaryota; kingdom Metazoa; phylum Arthropoda; class Arachnida; order Ixodida; family Ixodidae; genus Rhipicephalus; species Rhipicephalus microplus. The sequence continues at coordinate 45,222,030 of NC_051167.1, read as the reverse complement.
CGACACTCTTGCATCATGAGAGAAAGAAGAAACCATTTATTTGAACTTCTGCGTGGGGAAATCGGCGAATAGGTGGTACGTGAGATATGAACGCTGTGTAGCAGTAATTTGAACAAACGAAGTGTCTTTAGAATGCAAAGTCACTGGCAGGTGGCAGCAACCATGTAGTTTTACTTGAACATATATAAAAGAGCAGTTTTTTGTGGTTATGGTGTAAAATTGCCCGGACCGCGTAATTAGCACTGCGGTCTTTATCATTGCGTATCTAGCAATTTCGTAAATAAAAGACCACTACCTAATGACCCCGTATTGACGTTGTGTGAAAATATACGTAATATCTGTTATTCGATGGTAAGTATCAGCCCGTACGAATGCCAATATCAGGATAAAATGGCGGGTCACTTGGGGAGAAGTTGAACTTTTTCAGTTTTGCTGAATAAGGTGACCGAAGAAGACAGACAGACACACCAAAATTTCTGCGTCAAAGTCTCCTGTTAAAAAGGAGAAATTGAGGAAGCCGCCCCACAGTTTGGTCATTTTTGACAACAACAGAGAGAAAACGCCTAGTTTTTTGCTCGTCTAGGTCAAATCTGCTTTCTATATAATTTTATTCATTTCAAACCTTCACAAAGCTAACCGGTCTCAGAATTGCACACTTTCTCTGCCCGTCCATTTATTTATTTCTCTTTTACTTGACCGCCAAGTAGAGCAGTGTCTAGGCTACTCGGCTATTGACCCGAAGATCACGTTGTATATAAATGAAGGCATAGTGCCACCCCCCCCCCCTCGCACTGTGCGATGTCAGTGCAGGTTGAAAAACACCCAATAGTCTAAATTTCTAGAGCCCTCTACTGCGGTATCTCCCAGCATTATATCGTGGTTTCTACTCTAACTTCTTATATTTTGATTCTATTTCTTTTGAATTCTCATCTTTCCGATATAGGTTCGAGAGCCTAAGATGGCGGCCTAATTTCGGTGAGGGTAATGTGGGAAAACGCTCGTGTTCCGAAACGCGCAAAGAACTGTGCAGGTGCCTCGTAATTTACCCCTTACATCGTAATATTATTTTCTGTAGATGTTTTAAATTCCAATACCTGATGCCTTGAAGTGTTGCATGTTTTTTTACGTAGTGTCTACGCCTAAGTATCTTGAATATGTCGTTTCACACCGTTTTGTGCTTGTGCTATAAAAAATAACAATTTTTATATACCCTAAGGCTGCAATAGCGTTTCGTGTTTTCGTTTTGTGCTTCCTTGAATAAAAATAGGTATGTGTGTATAGCAAACGCTGAATGAGCAACTGTACTGATATTCAGGCAATCAACACTTTAAAAACAGGCAATTATTTGGAGAACAGCTGTGTTGCGGGTATATTTTGTGCCGCAAGTAACTCAACATAATTGTTTTTTTTTCGAAAGCACTACGAGCGGCATCTCTCTGAAATGGTGATTCCTCCGCAGCATGGCATGACGAAAAAATAATTTGCGGAGAGGGGGAAGGACGGGGGGCAACCAGCTTGGTGTGCTACCTCCTGGCTCCGCCACTAAAGCCTGGGGCAAAATCACCAACCATGCGGGAGCTCTGCCGGAAAATGGTTGCCTGCATCGCCACTTCATTTTGAAATACAACATTAAGACACTTCTTTATTTTTATCTCCACCATTGAGAACACATCGTCTTCAGTGCAGGTTAGGATATGAGGACCTCCACGCGCATAGTTCATTACGCACGTAGATTGCATGGCGGCCACAGAGCGAGACAGCGGCATACTGAGAGTGCGTCACTAAAACTTCTGCAGAACTCTCTTTGTCGATGATTACCGTAATTATTATCAGTGACACGTAATCGCTGTCATACTCGCAAGCATAATTACGAACCGATTGCGGCAAATGTACCGCTCTATAATTCAACCTAAGATCGCCCAGCCCTTCCTTTCGTATCTTTTTCTTTCAGCTCACATGGTTTCTTTCATTCGTGATACCAATGACGTGGAAAGGAAAATGAACAACCAAACACCCTGCACGTTTGAGCGTCCTCATGCGTCCAGCTTTTTTTGTTTTCGAAACAAAAGAGCTTGGCACAGTGGAGGACCAGTGGATAAACCATGTCGCTGTATATGCACGCTATTAGGTACCGCGCCTGTCTAACGAGGTGTGACTTGCTATGGTAACCTCGCATAAACAAAGTAGCATGAACAGCCAGCCATCAGCTGGTATAGCTGAAAGAGAGAATCACCATCGCAGCACCTTGTTCTCGGCAAGTGCGTGCTTCTATACACTAGGGGATAATTTGCGAGCATTATTCCTCTATTAGCTCATGAAAGCAGCTTTCGCTTTCACGTTTAATTTATTTTTGTGTTGTTGCTGTTTTATCTTTTGTCGGGCTTGTTACTGGAACGCAGAACAGCGCAACCTGCGGGACACTGAAGCACAAAAAATGCAGCGCTGAGTCGTTTTTTTGTTAAAGGGGTCGTGAAATGCTCGCTGTAAAGCGACAATGCGAAGCCACCGGCGTCCACGCGTACTAACTAGGTGACGTCATCATAAGTAATGCTTTGCCAATCGAGGAACGCGGAGCTCTTCAGTACTTGCGAGTGCGTGCAACTGGGACACTCACCAGCGTCTTTGACACGCAATCGGCGCTAACTTGTACTCTGACGTCATATTAAGCAGCGTCCTTGTCAGACGCGTATCGTGCATTGCAGACGCCGATGAGCGCCTCTTGCGCGTGCTCGATATGTCATAGAGTTCCGCGTTCCTGGATAGGCAAAGCGTCTATGCAGGTCCACTAGGGCTGGTGATACAGTTAGCGCATGTGGCTGCCGATGGTGCCGCATTGTCGTCGTAAAGCGACCATTTCACGACCCCTTTAACTGACGTGCAGTTTGCGCACACATTCCGTAATGTCTTGTGTGCAAATACCGTACTGGAGATCGTTTAACACGACTCAGCTCTCACTGATGAGGTAAACAGGATCGAAGGATCTACAGATCACACGCGAGCAGGTTGAAGGGTTGTTCGTTGGTCCACTCGACCATAACCAAAGGCCTTCATAATGAGATTCCCCTTCAGTATGTAGGTTAGTTTGGCAGAAAAATTGTTTGGAATGCAGTAACCTGAATGATTCGGGTTTTTCTGTCAATTCCAAAGATTCGGTCACAGATCGTTTGCCTCGAAAAGCTGCAAAAAGAAGTGTTTTGGGTATATTTTGCCTTATTATTGCAGATCAGTACACTCCAGACTGAATTTCTTGATGTTGCTGCCAATAAAGCAGCGCTGTGGCTGAAGCGAAGATTAAACAGCGAAGAATAAACGTGGCTGAAGCAAAGATTAAACAGCGCGGCCTATCTCCATCACCCTGAGACGCATGAGATTAGATCCCAACGCCTGTTATGGTGGCCATCAAATACTCAGTAAACGCCGAGCCTGCGTTTGAAAGGGTGTTCACGCGAGGGGTAAATTCACGGGGGGTATACCCTAGTAGCGTCAGATCGCTGAGAGAATTTCCCACAAATGTCCACCGCTTCCATGGATGAGGGGAACGGAGAGAGACAGTAGTATTACCGAGACTCTTCGGTGGCTTATACTATTCGTTCTACCAGCTGCTGGTGAGAAAACCATCATTGCGCTGCTGCTCTCAAGTGCGACAATGTGGCCAGTCATCTGCCCTAAATTATCATATATACCACCGCTCAAAATGTCCACGTCCTTCGAAGCTGCACGGGTAAGCAGCGGCCACTCGCTAATCCGTGACGTTTCAGTGCGATAGAAATTATATGGACCCTCTGGGCTTGATTTTTCTGCCGGTGTCATACACCGTAAATGTGTGCGTATATATATATATATATATATATATATATATATATATATATATATATATATATATATATATATATATATATATATATATATATATATATATATATATATATATGTGTGTGTATATACGAAAATGCAAGGAAGAAAATAATTCCGAAAAAATAACTTGGCACGCGGAATCGAACGTCCGACTTCTTGCTTGTGGGTGCGAGTCGTTAGCCACTGAGCCATGAAGGAGCACCTCCTTGAAGGTTGAAACGGCAAGCTATTTATATCTACCCAATGAAGCTGATGACGCCCATTTCTGGGGAACTAGCGTGTTTTCAGCATTACCAGAGAGATCGCGATATGTTCATGACGCGGCGGCGCACGCTATCTTCTCTCACGCATACTGATCAACAAGCACACGTACCCACAGATGCAGATGAACGCTTATTCGCGTTAATCTGTACCTGTGGGAACGTTTTATGGGTCATTTGTGTGCGAGCAACTACGGCGCACCCTTCGATCTGCTTCCCATTCTTCGTTTAACCTTCAAATTTGTTGCTAGCGCATACATTGCTTCACCTTTGCTGCAAAGCTGTGACTTTTGTGATGTGATTCACAATTCTCACTTCTCCACTGATTATTTATAGCACGTGTGAATACCCTTCGGAGTGAAAAATGCACAAGGGGAGGTTCTTGCAAGCAGCAGCTGTGACCTTTGATTTCACGTGTGCGGTCTCGTAGCTGGCACGCGTGTTATCTCGCTACCTCTGCAGCCGTGAGCGGGGAGCTCGCATATCCCACTCTTAACGCGGACAAATGCGCCAAGAATGACCCTGGAGCGACTCTTTTCTCTTATGCCAGTTTTGCGCACTTGTGAGAGATCGGAAGAGTTTCCTGCCAGCCACGATATGATTTGTGGGTGCCAAGGTTGAGAGCTCCGGAGTTTTTCACCAATCAGCTCATTTTGTTGAGTGATGTGGTAAAGTATGGCATAGCACAGCACAACAAGAGGTTGTCTTATGAAGGTGAGGATCCGCAGAGTGAGAGAGGGTGGAAAAGAAGGAAAAAAGGGGGAATTGGCAAATTGTAGCGTATTTTTACAGTTAAAAAAAAGATGTGGAGAAGGGCATTGAGGTGAGAAGAAATGATGTAAGGATGAGGAGGAGTAAAAAACTTCGGCAGATCCCACGTACCTAGAGAACCGACTGTATGCGAAGCATTCGGAGGAAAGGTGACCGTGTTGCAATTTTTTTATCGAGTGACACGTCAAGAAATGACGCTAAATATATGTAATAGTGGTACACGCACAGATATATGTTGAAGAATTGCACATGTTTATATAAACACTTGTTTGCACTTGCGCAACGATGCCAAATAAACCATGCGCATTGGCAACACCAGAAGCTGATATGAAGCGCTGATGCTCGTAAGGATGCTGGCCCTGGGCACTTCTACATAAATCAACTTCAGTGCATGGCAACTAACCACAATTGACATTACCCCACGTGACAGCTGTATCAAAGGAGTAAATATGTATTGTTTATAATAATGAGTAGGCAGCACTGGAACTACTATTGGTGTTTCACGATTATTGGCGTCTGTTTGAAAAGTAGTTGCGAGACCTGGCGTAGCTCTGTGGTAAAGTGCTTCATTGCCACGCAGAAGTGTTGGCTTCACTTCCAGCTGGGACCCTGTCATTTATTTATTGCACAGCATTTCTTAGCAAACTTCGGCGAAATTGAGCGTATCTATCTATCTATCTATCTATCTATCTATCTATCTATCTATCTATCTATCTATCTATCTATCTATCTATCTATCTATCTATCTATCTATCTATCTATCTATCTATCTATCTATCTATCTATCTATCTATCTATCTATCTATCTATCTAGCCGCCTAGGACTTTTAGCTCTCCTGGCCGTTTCGATAATTGTGTCAATAACAAACTTGAAATGGAATAACGTGACTGTATTAAGAACATAGCCGACTTGTCATAACATGAAAATCCTGAAATGTATGTCATGAATGTCATGATTTACATATCATAATTCTGCAGCTTTGGCGCTGGTTTTGTTCTCATGGCTTGTTATAAAACTGGTTTGGTATGACATGATTGCATGGCGAACACAAGCGACAGACCCTAACATAAAGATCATGACATTCGTGTCATGTTTTAACATGACTACATGCCACGCTCATGATTCGTTCGCGGCCGTTTCGCTAGCGTCACTTATACCAAATTTGGTATTACGGTACGTGAATGGATGACGAAGGTATGTGACTAATGCAAACATGATAATCATGAGAAGCGTGTCATGTAACAACATGAATACGTGCCATGCTCATGATGCGCTTGCGGCCGTTTCGCTAGCTTCACATGTACCAAACTGAGTATTACGGGACGTGAATGGATGACGAAAGTATAATACTGGTGGAAACATGAAAAACATCAGATGTGTGTCATGTAAATACATGACTACATGCCACACACATGATGCGCTCTCGGCCGTTTCACTAGCTCTACATATGCCATATTTGATATTACTTGACGCCAATAGATGACGAAGGTATGTGAGTGGTGCAAACATGATAATCATTAGATGCGTGCCATGTAAGAACATAACAGGTTGCACAGTCAAAGCGCCAATACTTTTCGACGTGACGCGGTACACGTGCTCGCCGGCATCCATTTTGTCGTGTCACGCCGGCGTTGCCACGCCAGGCGCCTGTCCTGTCATACTAGCAGGTGCGCGCCGCGCTGCGTTGTATGACGCATGCGCGTTTCAGCGCGTCTGGCGTCCCTCCGTCACGAAAAGAGGGAGACGCGGTGTTGTTAGGGTAACGCATCAGCCTGAAATGCAACATATCGCATTTCGCGCCGGTTGCCGTCGGGCCGCGCTGACGGACGCTGGTCGCACCTTGCGTCAGACTATAGAGTGCTCGCGTTTTGTTATAGTAGTGTCGCTGTGCCTAGCGTGCTCGCACGTCAACGCTACATTGGAATATATTAGACCCTCCGTGATGCTCTCGAGGCCGTTTTCCTAGCTCCACATAAAATAAATTTGGCGTTACGTGACGTCAATGGATGACTAAATATATGACTGGTGCAAACATAACAATCCTTACAGGCTTGTCATGTAAGAACATGACAACGTGCCCCGCTCACAGCGTGATCCCGGCTGTTTCGTTACCGCCACAAATACTAAATTTGGTATGACGTGACGTGAATAGATGACGAAAGTAAACAACACATCCAAAGATGATAATCATGATACGGAAATCATGTACGACATTATCTACATCGATATCGTAACGTTGTCTGATTTTAAAGTGACATATCAACCTTTCTCGTTCGTGGTTCGCATATCATCGATTTCTACTGTATATGGAATCTGCCAATATTTCTTTCTATTCGTCGGGTCAACGCTCCCGATGTTGCGTATTTGTTCACTCTCACGCGTTAAAATTGCTCATGTTTGTTCTCGTCGTTCCTGGCTAGATACTAAGTGTCAATCACCTGTGGCACATACCCGCATACCATCGGCACATACCAGCCCGTGTGTATGTGCCACTGTCTGGCGGGAAATGTTTGACGACGTACGCGACAAGATTCGGTTAATATTTATGTCATGACCAGCGCGTCATATTCGTCAAATCATTTTACCCTTCCATGCTAATTTGTTTCACTCCAAGTTCAGGAGGTGACCACGAAAGCACCCAAACGTAAACGGCTAGATAGATAGATAGATAGATAGATAGATAGATAGATAGATAGATAGATAGATAGATAGATAGATAGATAGATAGATAGATAGATAGATAGATAGATAGATAGATAGATAGATAGATAGATAGATAGATTTGCTTAAAGTCACCGAAGTTTGCTAAGAAATGCTTCGCATTTAAAGCAGGTCGTAAGGTTGGAACCATAGCAGAGCATCATAGTGTGATACAGGGTGGCGCCTGCGAAAGGGAAGCGGGATTGCGTGGGACAGAAACGAGAATAGGAAAGGAACCACATACGCTGTTCTCTCAGTATTGGGGCGGCTTCTGCGAAGCTGCAGTACTTCTTTCATTTAAACGTTGAGAAAAGCCACTGAAAATAAAAAAAAACGTTATGAGCAGCAGGGAGCGCACGTGCTATCCAACCTGATTATTACCGCTATTGGGCAGCCACCAGTGCTTAAAAAAATGGAAGTAAGCGAGAAACTGGGTGTCAGCTTATAAGTTCAATTTCAAAGCACTGTATTTATTCACCTTTAAGTACATGCTAAGGCCAACTTAATGACCACGGGTATCCTGTCTACGCGCTACATGACCGGCTCCTGTCCATTTCCTCTTCTTGATTTCAACTATGATATCCTTAACCCCAAATTGTTCCCTAATCCACTATGCTCACTTTTTGCCTCTTAAGGTTGCACCTACCATTTTTCTTTCCATTGCTCGCTGCGTCATCCTCAATTTAAGCTGAACTTTCTTTGTAAGTCTCCAGGTTTCTGCTCCGTAGCTAAGTACCGGCAAGATACAGCCGTTATATACGTTCCTTTTAAAGAATAGTGGCAATCTACGTGTCATAATTTGAGACTGCTTGCCAAATGTCTCCACCCCATTCTTATTTTCTAGTTACTTCAATCTCGTGGTTAGGCTCTGCAGTTATTACCTGCCCTAAGTAGACATAGTCTTCTACAACTTCAAGTGCACTATTACCTATCTCGAAGCGCTGCTCTTTTCCGAGGTTGTTCTACATTACTTTTGTTTTTTGCAGATTCATTTTAAGACCCACCTTTCTGCTCTCCTTGTCTAACTCCGTAATCATGAGTTGCAATTCGTCCCCTGAGTTACTGAGCAATGCAATGTCATCGGTGAAGCGCACGTTACTAATGTACTCTCCATTACCTCTTATCTCGAACTGTTCTCATTCTAGGCTTCTGAAAATCTCCTGTAAGCATGCGGTAAATAGCATTGGGGAGATTGTGTCGCCCTGCCTTACACCCTTCTTGATTGGTATTTTGTTGCTTTCTTTATGAAGCACTACGGTAGCAGTTGATTCCCTGTATATTTCTTCCAGGATGCATGTATATACTTCATCGACGCCCTGATTCCGCAGTGTCTGCTTGACGGCTGATAATTCTGCTGCATCAAACGCCTTCTCTTAATTAATGAAGGCTATGTATAATGGTTGGTTGTACTCTGAGCATTTCTGTATTGCCTGATTGATGTATGAATGTGGTCGATTGTTGAGTAGCCTGTTTGAATCTGTCAGCTGTTCTTCGCTTCCTTCGTATACGCGTATGAGACGATGGATAGTGTGTCTCTGTTCTGTTTTGGTATTGGTGGGATCCAAGAGAAACCTTAGCAACATCCGCCTTTGTGATGTTCCAATTCGGGTGCTCAGGTTCTTACGAAACTCCAACCATTTTTGCTCACAAAGCCTGCTGCACTGAAATTTCAACGTCTTTGTTGACCTGTGCTATCTTTTTCGGGATATTTCTGTTGTGTTTTTTCCTCCGCAATTTGTGTTGTAACGCTTTGTTAGTTCGCCACAGGTGGATTAATCTGTTATCGATGCGCTCAACTGAGACATATGTTTGTACTTCCTGTGTGGCTTTCCTGACGGTGTCTGTTATGCTCTCACATCATTGCTGAATATCTTCAATGTGTTCGGCAATCGTTTTTCTGATTTCCCAGAATTTATTCCAGTCAACTAGACGTCTCGTGTTACCCATGGCCGTTATCCTGTTGCTATTGGTGAATAGTACGTGCGTTTTGAATATTGGATGGTCGCTGCCTAAATCATTGAATTTGTTGTGCCATGTAGCCCCCGGGGCGTTTTAGGTTATTGTATGATCCAGTTTTTTTTGTCTCGCTGAATGCTTGTACCTATGCGTGTGTGAGCATGCGGGTCTGTTATCTGAGTAAGCTGTTCGTCTTGTATGCTCTACCATGACCGTTTCACTTTGGGGGTGGGGAAATCATATCCCTATGCCTCGTGTGCGGCGTTGGAGCCCCTGCCATATCGACCGGGGCGCTGCCTGCTAATATCACGCCCTGCCTAAATAGAGAGTGAAATTGCTGTCTGTGATTTGACGGATTGCTACATACGGTAAAAATAAATGTGCTGCTCCCTAATGCTTTCCTAGATAGAAGTTCTGTCAATATGTGGTTGTATACACATTTTAGATCATCGATTCATACCGTAATCTCCTTTCGTACTAGTGTAGTGACAGCTTTATTTGCTTCTTCGCGATCGGGACTTATTAGTATCTTGGCAGTGTGGTGAGACAAAACGTCTTTAGAAGTAAAATAACTTAGGGCTTGTTACCTTGTCGGATGTACTGTTGGATGGCAGATTTCGTAGCCCTGAATCCTCGACAGTTTCATTGCCACATGCGAAGGTGTCCTTTACGACGCCTCGCCAACGCTGTTCGTTATTTGTGTGGGGGCGTGGAAATAGCTGGGTGGATGAGGGGGGGGGGGGTCGGTGATTTTGTGGTAGTTGCCTGCCGGGGATATGGTGCCTGCGGTTGTTGGGGAATGTTTGGTACTGCATTCTCAAGGTATGGGGCTGTATGCGCGTTGTATCCTCCATCCAGCATTTATACCCTAGCTGCCAGTGCCGTCAGACTAACAGGCGTCTCATTGGAGGTTTCCAGGATCAATCTAAACACGGTTAATAACTGGTCAACTCTTTTCTTAATGCTATCTTGCCTTGTTTGTTGCGGAATGCTTTTTGGTTTAGTGCTTGGGGGATCTGTAGTATTCTTAGTTTTTGGCCTATCGTTTTAGTGGAGGGATAGTTACCTCTGTGCGATTGTCGGCTATGGGTGTTTCCACCTGCATTAGAACATTAGATATATAAGGGATTCTAGGTTTTAAGCATTCACGTTCCATAGTGAGGAATTCTATTTGAGCTTTCATCTGTTCTGTCATGTCTTTCATTCGTCTGTTTTTATCTTTAAGCCGTTCTAGCTCTTGTCTGTTGCTGTTATTGCTACCGTTGTTATTTTTAACCTCCTGAGTTTGTTCCGGTTGCAAGTCGCGAGCTTTATCTGCCCAGCTCACCTTGTTTGTTAGTCCCTTAGACGCCGATCACGACCTGAAACGGGGATGGGAGCTTGCAGGACTGGGGTGCCTTGAACCGGACCGGGATCTTGTTTGTTGTCGTTTTCAGGGCTCGATATCAACCGCTATCGTGGACGTCCTCTTGGTAGAGATGAGCTTTGCGTTTGATGTTCTCGTAGTCTGGCCCATTGTCTCTGTTTTACAAGGTAAGGTTTCTTGAACTTAGCCGTGCTGCTTTTATCGGCTGTACCGTGGTATTTTTTCACAGATTCGACAATCAGGGTCACATCTGTCGTTGTCTTTGGGGTTGTGAATGCCGCAAGCAGCACAAAGTTCATCTTTGGGATTGGGGCACATGTCACTTCTATGTCGCAGTCTGTTTCATTGCTTGCAGTAGTCAATTTGCTTGCGTTATAGTGTGCACGGTATTATTACTGCATAATAACACACACTCGACGGTACCTAGTTTACACTGAAGAGCAAAATGACCGTTGTAGTATTCCCCAGTATTCTAGCCTTGATGATGCTGTAGAGTTTTCAGTGATAAAGACAACCCTAATACAACCTGGGGTTTCTTCCACTGGGATTTCTTCAATGATACTCTTGGCTGTATTTTCTGGTGCTGTTTTATACACTGGCCCTTCATATTCGTTGCCTCGTATAGGTATTTTCTGGATTATTCTGCACAGCCCCACCGCGGTGGTCTAGTGGCTAAGGTACTCGGCTGCTGACCCGCAGGTCGCGGGTTCGAATTCCGGCGGCGGTGGCGGCTGCATTTCCGATGGAGGCGGAAATGTTGTAGGCCCGTGTGCTCAGATTTGGGTGCACGTTAAAGAACACCAGGTGGTCAAAATTTCCGGAGCCCTCCACTACGGCGTCTCTCATAATCATATGGTCGTTTTGGGACGTTAAAGCCTACAAGTCAATCATGGATTATTCTGCACAGGTCTGCTCAATCAGAATCTGGGGTGGTAACTACTATGATGTTCTGTGTCTTGTTGGGGCATATTACATCGAAGTGCTGGACTTCTGGTGGTGTAGCCGTGCCTTCATGTATTCCTCCGGTTATATCCATTGGGCCGAGTGCGGCTACGCGTAAGCCTCCTGTAGGTAAGATGACAATTTTGTAGTCTCCCGCTGGAAGTTTGGGCATTCTTTTCGCTTTTTCGATGCGGTTCATTCGTACTTCCTGCGTTTTTCCTTGAGTGTTACCAAACACGATTGCTACCTTGTTGTTAGCACCAAGGCAGCTGTCAGCGTCCCTGGCCGATCTGTGTCCGGGCTTTCGACTACGTCCGTATTGAACGGTGTGCCAGCCTTCTTCACTCTCGGCAGTGGCTGGCGATTCACCACCATCGTGTTGTACATCTATCGTTGTCGAATGAGCGTCAGTGTCTTCCGCGTCGCCTGCCGACATGGTGGATTTTATTCGGTTTACAGCGTCGGCTCCCTGAGGAAACTGCCCTGCTTTGCTAGGCTTAACAGTGTCTCATGTGGTGAGCACCGAAAAAAGGCACTAAAAATGCGAAAAATGGTTGGCGTACCCTGCCTTTAGTATCCTGAGAATCTGGATGACGAGGCGAATTCTTCGATATCACTCTGAAAATTGTACGTGGTGATTTTCACTGCACAATTGTTTATGAAAGCAGAAGCCGACGAGAAGCGCGTCTGCACTCGTCGGCGCTTGTCAGCGTCCCCCCACCCCCCCTCGGCGAAACATAATTTTTTCCAGAGTTTTTTTTTAGCCGACATGATGAAGAAATCTACAATAACTTTATCGATCGTTTCTTTACTCGTCTAGTTGGAAGACCTACACTAACTTCTTATTAGTGTTTTTCTCAGTTGGTGTATTCCACATCTGCGACCCCTCAGCAAGCTTTTTTCTTCTAACACTGTGTTGCACTGCCTCCAATGTTACGCCGAATTGCATTGAGCTCGTACAAGCCGCTCCTTCAGCCTCGTTGTTTAGAATAAGTGGTGAACGATTTGGAGTGCTTGGCACTCTACTATATTGCCGTCCCGCGGGGCTCACACTTGACGAGCCCATGCTTACAAAAATAAACCAAAACCATTGATACGCTCACAACAAAAGCTCAACGTAAGAACGTGTATGCTGCCTGAGAGCAATGGTAACATACTTCACCTTAAAAGGTATCCGCGGCTGCCCTAGCTTTCTTCCAAGTTTTGGACGCATATAAACGTATAGAAATATTACCTGTCGCCGCATGGATGGTTAACCATTACGCAGTTGAATGCTCTTGATAATCTTTAAGGTAAAATAAAGAAGCGCAATGTACAAATTATGTGTCTTCCTGATATTCTGATGGATAAATAGAAGAGAAACAGATAGAGAAACAGAAACAGAAGACACTCCAATAGATTCTATCTTGCGATAAACATTGGAACCATATGTTTTAGCTTTGCTGGCTAACCATCTGCACTGAGTTGTGCAAAGCAGCTTATGACAGAGTTCAATCTTGTGTGCAGCGTGACTACCCTCATTGCGTACGGGAAACCGCAAGCCCAAGCATTGCCAGAATGTGGGCACGCACTAGCACGTTCCAGCCTGGGTTCCACACGCACCCGCTGCAGCGCGGCTGTGCTTGGCTTTCTTGATGCGGAGCCACAACCTCTCCCCATGAAGAGCAAGCCCATGAGCAATCGCGAAGCCAGACGCGCTCTCTGTCCATAAAAAGAGGGTGCCACACCATGTCATAAAGCCAACCACCAAGGCGCTGCAAAAGGTACGTTTGGTCAGGCCATAAGGGACTGGGCGAGACGCTGTGGCCTCTCCTCCTTACACTCTCTCAGGAATGATATGATGATGTCGGCACACAAAATTCTGCGGAAGTGCGATGATTCCATGCGTTGTATCCGATATTGTCACCCATTGTCAGATTCGAAACACTTCAGGCACCACTTTTACTGATCCATGCGGAGCACGTGTGTTGCATTGGCACACTGAAAGTGCTCTGTGTATGTTCACTTGGCAGATCCGAAGCAGCTTCGTTGCGAGATCCAATCTCCTACAAAAACATTTGCTTGCAAGAAGCGGCAGATTCGACCGAAAGTCGCAAGTGCTCGTGCTCTGAAACGGTTCCATCTATATATATGGGCGCACCAATGTACGCCTGTTGCATCGGTTGCGCCTCGTGCCGAAGCTCACGTTATGCTAGCGTAGCATCTCTGTTCCTAGCTGGTCTGCTCGTGCAAGAACGTGCGCGCATCGCGTTCTATTTTGACCCTTCCATTAACTGCTGAGGGCGAATGTGCGTTTTGTTCTGTTGCCGTCAGCCAAAACAGAGTGCTCTATCGCAGAGTTTCTAAGGCAGTCCGAATCTGCCAATGAATGGCAGCACTACACAGAACGCGTTGGCACGCGCTAGCACGTTCACGCCTGCATAAGTGGTTTTATTTTATTTATTTATTTATTTTCAATACTGTTAGCCTAATCTAGCTGTTACAGGGTGAGACAGTTTACAATACAGAAAACGTAAATGCATACAGCATAAACATATCGGAGTAGCATAGCATAAACAGCACAATTGAAACTAAAAAAGACAGAAAGACAAGTATACACAGCTAGTATAAAATTTACGCAAGACAACCACGCTACAATTATACATAATAAGAATTTTGATAATACCCCCTAATGACTGAACTTATTCGCAGTTGTTGTGTGTAAAGCTGTGGCAATAAAGTTTCCTTTAAAAAAAACTAGAGGGGACACTGGCGCTGAGATCATTCATCGACCATGGGAATTATGATTATGACAATCATTTGCCTTCGTGCTTGCGGGCGGTGAACATACTTGTGGCTCCATTCAATGCTGCGTTTCGATTTTGTTTCGAAGGAAAGAACAAACTGTTTTTCACTTCCTCACCCAATTTGAAGTGGTAAGCCTAAAATAATATGGTGGGGAATCGTAACGGCCGAAAATTTGTTGATTGTTGTTTCTTGACGAAGCAGCTTCAAGCCATGCGAAATCGGAACGAATGTAAAGCACGAAGACTAGGAAATCCATGCCATATCCATCATTCACATGCTCGCTGAAGCGCCGTGTGCTGCAGCTTCCGCAGACACTAGCGCCAGAGTAGCCTCTAGTTTATATTTAGGAAACTCTATGGCTGCGGCCTCTACTTCTTACTCAATCTCTGGAATCACGTGAAGGCGCTCGGGAACGAGATTCTGCAGACGTGCGACGACCCCACGAACTCCCGCATGGCGTGGCGATAAACCCGCGTGGCTTGCTTTATAAAGACGTCGGGACGAGTAACGGCAACAGAAACTACGGCGAATTCATGGTGTGCTCGACTTCCAAGGACGTCTTCACATCGGGCAAGGTGCCCGTGATGGACGGAACTTTATGTTAACCCATGCACTGCTTCGCATACTAGTTTATTTATTCATTTATTTGATTCATTTCTGTTATCTCAAAGGCCCCAGTTTAGGAGTTTTACATGAAGGGTGGTCAAAGAAATCAACATAACAAAGGTTTGACAACTTCTTCGAAGAGTATCGAGCTGCTGTGGTGCACGGTACTGGCAGGGAGAGAGTTCAAGACTTTGGGCGTCAGCACGAAAAAGGACAACGAGTGAGCTGTGTTCCGAGCATGGGGCGCGTAAACGGCTTCGGTGTGGTTGAGCCTGCTAGAATAGAGATGAGCTGAAATGATCACAAAGGTACGAGAGGTAGCACGATAAAATTTACAAACAAGACAAATGCGGGCAATTTGGTGGTGAACAGCAGGGTTGGGAAGGTCAATACGAGATTTTAGTGGTGTAATGTTGCTGTTATATGAGCGATCGGAGAAGATAAACCTGCTCGCACGATACTGAAAACATTCTAGTGTTTTAATCAGTTTACATTGGCAGGGATCTCATATGGCGAATGCCCAGGTTGATTTACCTTTTTGTTGCTAGCCAGTACTCTAATTATGAGTACTAACTTTCGTCGCAGTAGAGTGTTATATGTTAATAAGTTTACTGAAGATGATAATGATATATTGATTCGTGGAATTAAACGTCCCAAAACCACCATATGATTATGAGAGACGCCGTAGCGAAAGGGTTCCGGAAATTTCGACCACCTGGGGCTCTTTAACGTGCACCCAAATCTGAGCACACGGGCCTGCAACATTTCTGCCTCTATCGGAAATGCAACCGCCGCAGCCGGGATTCAAACCCGCGACCTGCGGGTTAGCAGGCGAGAGCCTTAGCCACTAGACCTCCACGGCGGGGCATACTGAAGATGGGGCTAAGCGTAAGTTCTGGCGTAGGTAGCCAAGTACATGGTTGGTTTTGTTCGTTATATTGATGATGTGGGGCATTCAAGTGAGATTAATGGTGCGTTCAATGGCGAGCTATCCATAGGAAGTAACAGATTTGATAGGGAAGTTGGAAAGAAGGTATTGAGGCCCATGATAGTCTTTTTGCGGGGAAAAGAGAAATGTGCTATAGACGTTTAGTCCCATAAGCCATTTTGAGCACCAATCATTTACGTGGTTTAAGTAAGATTGAACCTTCAGGATGTCGTTATTGTTGTCAAATGCCGATAGATGACGCAGTCGTCAGTAGATAATCTGGTGTTAGATGACATTTTAGTAGGCAGGTCAATGATATATAGTAGAGAGAGTACATGGCCGAGTTCAGACCCCCGAGAATCCACCGACTTAACGAGAGGTGACTTAGAAGAATGAGTGTTTAGAAAGACAAATTATTTTCCATAAGTCATGAAATCTTTGATTCAATTTAGTACAAGTGGCTGAAGGTTCAGACACAACAGCTTTAAAAATTCTTTGATGCGGAACCTTGCTAATGGCCTTCTCAAAATCCAGAAATAAAACACCTACTGGTATGATAACATCCATGGCGTAGCTAATTTCTATCATAAATAATGCTAACTACGTTTCACAAGAGAGTCCTTTTTGAAAACCTTGGATGCTGGTTTTGGTGAATATAATCAACAGAAACTAGAAAACTAGCTACGTGTGAGTAGATGATGTGCTCCATTAGGGTTCAGAAAACACATATCAATAACATGCGTTGATAGCTGTTAGGGGAAAACGAAATGCCATTTTGGGGACAGGAATATTCTTTCCTGCTTTCTAGTTCTGTGCACCACTTTATTTGAAATTGACGGCTGAAACTTGCGCTGAAAGATGACACTGCATTCATAGTTTGTACTTTTCTGTATTTTTGACCTCGTGTTATCAACTCCTGCAGATAAAGATAATTTAAGAGGCTCAGTGGCCCTTTCAATTCCTGTAGGACTGATAAAGAGTTCAGACATGTGCGGATGCTCAAAAAATAGAATATGAGGCAAGATATAGTGAGTGCGGAGGCTAAAAAAATAGAATATGTGGCAAGATATAGTTAGGCTCTCCAGTGAAAACAGAACAAAATGCTTCGTTCAGAACATCTGGTACACTGCAGTAGGGTATCAAGTAATAATACTGATCACGAAGCAATACCCAATTGGCGGGATGCGGGTTCACTAGTTTCCAGAAACCTTTTGGCTTATTTTCAGCATGTTCAAAAGGGTAGAAAAAAACACGCTTTGTTTTAGCAACAAGACGCCCATTTTTTTTCACTGTCACGGTATTTTTGCCAAGCGAAAGGCGCATTCAGTGATCTTGCATGACAGAATTTGCGTTGTTTTTCGTTCGTCATACGTTTCAGCGATGAATTGAACCACGGTAAACCGGTCCGCTCGGTAACTGTTATGGTAGGAATATAGTTTTTTGTAGTTGCTCAGCGTTTTTTAAAAAATGGCATCAATTTTCCTCAACATTCCTCTTGGAGAAGTCGCTAAGAATTCCTGCACAAGAATTACCCAATTCGCCATAATTGCGTCGTAGTTACCATGGTCATAAAGCGTTATCATTTTTTAATCTTTGGTGATGGTGGCAGCTGATACTTTCAAGTTACGAAATGGCAACGTAATCACTCAAGGAGTTAAATATGAGAGAGATGTGACTTCATTAGCTTAATTGGTTAAGAATAAATCAAAAAGACTCGACGTATAATTTGTCAGGCGTGTTCCTGTAGTAATACCTTGCGATAAGCCAAAATTTAGACAAAATATACAAAATCATTTCCAATGCTTTGTTTAGCTGTTGTTAATGAGAAATAAGACCAACTGATAACAGGAAAATTAAAATCACATACTAAGGTTATTTGTGCATTGTTGTACCTTTCAGTAAGTAAGGGAAGCACTTCGTGGAATTCACCAGTAAAAGATATATCAGTTTGGGAGGACGGTAGCAAGTTCTTATGATATGGGTGGGTAAGATAAACTACAATAGATGAATAACAGCTTCAGGCGAGAAGAAATTTCCCCCACGCGGCAATGAAGATGCCGGTGGGTGGCAATTATGACACCGCCACCTTGCTTGATATCACGATCCTGGCTAAATTTGTTATAAGAGGAAAAGGACAATTACAATGCACTACTTTGGGTAGATGAATGTAGCCATGTCTCTGTCAAAGCTATAAGGTCAGAGTTGGTGGTATCGATGAAGTTTCGCAATGTGTCGAGTTTCGGAAGCAGGCTTCTTATGTTAGTATAGATAATGCGCAAGCCCTATAGAATAATAGGCTTCTTCTTGAGGTTGCTGCTTTCTAGCTTTGATGTTTGTGGGATAACTTTTTGAGTAACATGGTAAAACACATAAACTCAATTATCGGTAATAAGTTTGTTGTGACCGGGTTTGTATGGAGCCGACCTATCTTTTTCAAATGCTGCCAGATTTTTACGTGCTATTCTGGTGTTTTGCGAGTAGTCTTCAGAACTGCTATTCCTTGAGAATTTCAGCTTTCTGGCGCATAAGCGGATCTTTTTTTTGTCCCTATAGTTACTAAGACGTGCTATGATAGGTCGATTGTTATTTTGCTGAAACCGCCCTAACCTACGTGCTCCCTCAAAGGCTCGGGGTTGAATGGTGATGCCAAGGTTAGTTTCAACGGCATTTATCACTAGCTTCTCTGACTGTGCCCATGTCTCACGTTAAGCATCAACCATTTCAAAGAATGCAACAATATTTCGCCGTGATCTGTCTTCAGAATCATCTAACCTTGTTTGAAGGTTGGCGACGTGGTTTGTTATTACATAAGTTGTTGTGCGAAGGCTGCCAATATCCGGAGCAAGTTGCTTTATCGAAAAACAGTTGCTTTCAATCTTTGACAATAGTCCTTTTATTTTGAATAAGACTTGTTCGTTTTGGACCAGTGTGGCATAAAGTGACTTGATTTTAACAAGAAACTTCGCCTGACTTGATCGCACCTCTTCTAAAGCTGTAATAAAGTCAGCAGTATGTTGTGTATCACCAGATCGCGTATTTGCAGTTATCATAGTTTCCCCCTAGAGGGGGGGGGGAGGGGGGGTGTAATTTTCATAGATTTCTCGATGTCCTGCCTCCTTCCTTAGCATGTGAATGCAAAACTCAGTAAGTGTTTTGGCACCTTCTGAAATTTAGTTATGAATATTGTCATCTAACCCCCTCCCCCAGCTTGCTCTCGGAAACCAGATGTCGTTCATCCATTCAAACTGTGCCCCACTACTTTACTATAACAACGCCTTCTGGTCCATCCACTTGTGGAGCAAGTGTTTATAATTTAACTTGGTCTTTTGCAGATTCATTTAGACTTCGCATTTACGCTCTGTCTGCTGCTCCTAACCAGAACATTAAAAGTTTTAATGCTCACCGTCCATCAACAGGGTGAATTCGTGCGCCGCAGACACATCTTGATCTTCCTGAATGATTGAACAAACAGTCAGATAGCGTTGCAAGTAAACGAAATCCTTTCCACATCTCGTATATTGGTCAATAATAAAAAAGAAGTGGTTGATTTGTTTAATTTTACTTTCTATTTTACCTCTCAGCTTTGTCTAACTCCGGATACCCCCTTCCGGCACAGGCCTCTTGAGGTGTCCTCGTAAGACATTTATGGGCTGGCCCTTTGATCTTCTTTTCCTTTCAATAAACACATAAAGATGATCGAGAACCATGTCAGATCAAATTTCAAAAATGACAAAACCAAAGACTTTTTGTCTGTTATAGCTTTTATTCCATGGTTATGCCTTAACAAATTGTGATGGTCATATTGGGCGGTTCACGCACAAAGTGCTTGGGGTCAGTCACGTCTGTATTCGTGGCGAGATCAACCTATAGGTGGCTGGACCGTCGCCACGTTTGTGTGTATAGGCGTTCGGTGGTGCATGTGCAAAAATTGGCAGTGGCCCTTCACTGCAGGTGGTTTGAGTCTATTGTCAGCAAATAAATAGCGTTGAATGCATCCTATTCGTGATATATGTGACATCTGCTGCCACATGGATGCAAGACTACCAGATAACGTTCCTATTCTTTTGATAGAATCGCGATTTGCTGAACAATAGGCCGCTGACCTTTGGTCATCGTCGTGTTTTCCATGGTGCTAAGCGTTCTTTCTTTTTGGATGCGAAGTAGACAAGTTGGTCAGATATTGTCAGTAGGGTAAACGTGCGTGGCCGCAGCGACAAGGAGCGGCCCCATCCAATATCTCGCGCAGCGGTGGCACTGCTGTCGCTTTGGCATCGGTGAAGGAGCGTCGTCTGCTACCTCTGTATGTGAAACATCGAGAAAATTGATTCCGAATACGCGTATTTTAGCTAAAGCACTAGATGAGGCCGAATGAATACTGCTAAGTAACAGACAAGATCCGCGCCTGTACCTATTAAATGTATGAATAATTGTGAGCCTGCAATGAATCAGTGGGTGATCAGGGGGTGACACACTGGGCCGGTGCCGTGCTTCCCCTCCCCTTTGTTCCCCAAATGTTTCCCGCTATTGTATACAGAGCCAAAAGTGACACTGGACCACACTTGCCTGTCTGGCACCCACTTCAGATCAAGGTAGTGCCTTTAGCCCCCGAATAAATTCTGCCGGCGCCTTCGCAATGAATGGCGTTTATCTGCACCTTCAGGGTTTTATCGATTCTAAGTGAACGAGCCTCTTATATTTAAACATAGTATAAATTGCGTGTAAGAATATATTTCGAAATGGTCATGCTTTTTCTTTTTTTGGACAGCTAAGGGAGAACAGACAGGCCACACTGACACCACAACTCTGCTAGGCAATATATCGGTGAGCTCCCAGAGCTCACAGCTGGCACAGTGGACACAATTGTTATATATTTTATGCAGAGCTGCCTTTCATGCACAAACTCTTTGGATTGTAGCCAAAATTATCTCAGCAGTTACGAGACAGACTTCGAAAATGAAGAAAGAAACAATAGTACTCAGTGCTAAAGACGACACTAAGAGACTGCTTAAAGAACTTTTCGCAAAAAGCTATTTCGCAAATTGTGTTTCACATGATACACGACGATGAAGCATGGTTGAGTTAGTTAACAGTTTAACATAGTAAACATGCCGACCTGCAGCACGACGGGCTGTCGAACTGGCTATACCTCCGAGGGAACACTTGCGATCAGCGTCACTTCTTCAAAGCCCCGAATAACTCAGCAGCTGTCAAGGCCTCAACAGCTGCTATTCCACAGCAAGCCTTTTCCAGGTTATAGTCAAGACCTATATTGACAACCTTAATTTTGAACCTCAGGATCTAAAAACTTTCTACGAGCACATTGTAGGCGAAAACGTTGTCAGAATTCCACGAAAGAGGTGGGAACTTAAGTTCGGTGTTGTTCCTCGAAATTTCCAGAATATTCCTGCACCCTGGTCTGAACCAGCGGCATTAAAGTGCAAAAGCAAGCTCTCTAAACCTATAAAAATCATGAATTTCAATAGACTGGAGTCGTTAAGTGGTGGCGATTAGTCTGGCGTTAACACGGAAAACAGTGATGTTGACGAATCTACTGGCGTCCACTCCAATCCAGAGTTGTGTCCAAGGGTGGCGACTTGGTTTTCTGCATAACAAGACTGTGAGAATAACACACAAACATTTATTGATTTAGCTCAGTGAAAATTGAAAGCTTTTCTTTTGATCAGCTAGGATCCTTACGTGACCTGGTGGAACAAATCTTAACCACTCGCTTTTCCTTACAAGGCATCATCTGGCAGTGTAAGTATTAAAAAGGTAATTAGAGGAATTAGTTAAGGCGAATTTATGCCAGCGTGTGATTACCACTGTGAGAAACCTAAATCAAGCATTATGTTCACAGCGCCAATTTCTTTATAATCAAATATTGCTTCCAGAATACCTTGTCTACGAAAGCCCCTGCCAAAATAATTTTCAATTCACTGAAGCCATGACTTGCGTATTAGCTTAGCTTAATCTCTTGAAATAATTTGTGGTTATACTGGGCGCTAAATGTTATTGATAGTGCTGTGCTGCATCATTCAGAGTGTCGCCGGTCACTCAAATGGTACTTTTTCACTCAATATGCGCTGGAACACAAGTGCGTCCTAAGAATTGGCAGACTTTCACTTACCTACCGCTACTTCAAACCGTAAACGTAACAAATGGCACTTAAAAATTAGGTGGCACCAGTGCTCTTCTACGTTTGCAGTCCATAATTCTTTAGTCTAATACTGTCGCCATACTTTGTGCGCAACCCTGTGTCAGTGAGAGTAGGAAAATTCGCGCGTGCACAGCTGGGTATTCAAGGTGCGCTGGCCAAATCAATATTTTATGCATCGTTCTGGCAGCTCAGATATTTATGTTTGCTTCGGTTGTGTAACTTTGGTGTGCAGAAAATAGGATCACAGCAAAAGCTAGAGCAGTGCCATCTCTGAAACCCGCTGGAGAGCATTTTCGGGCTAATAACGCAATTACACTTGCAAAGTACGCACTACAATATTGATTTGATGGCTGACGTTGATGAAGAACTATGCTGATCTGTTTTTAATGGTTTGGAAGGATGCAATGGCCCACTTATATAGCAATCTATAGTGCGATGCCTGGTTACACAATTCGATTTCAGGGGCCCTTAGTTGTTGTTTTTGCACAAAAGTGTTTTATGCCGTTGTTCACCACGGCTACACTGTCGTATTTTGGGCACGGATAGAACATCCAAAAATGTGTATACACAGATTGCAAGGAACACACGACAACGTGAAGTGCTGCAGCGGGGCGTCGAATGAGTGACCTCTTGCTTCTATGCGCGTGACGCAAACCACTAAGCTACACAGCGTACGTTGCTGAGCTGGCTAATGGTGAGCTCCTTATACATGCCATGTACCGTCGGCAGTCCCTGGATTCAAAACCTTCCGCGCGTCTTCGACATCAGTAGCAATATGGCACGAGGAGCGCCCATTGGGCGCACTTGCTCTAAAGGTAGTCGCACCATGCTACCCCAAGCCTTGCTATGCGCACGCGTCTCCTTATGGCGTGGTCAAAGTACGTAAACATGTTCTCCGGCGTGGTTGCTTATTCATGTCGGTGCAAATCTCGAAAATCGAGTGTTTCGGACCTGTTTGCTTTCCCAATGAGTTTACTTTGAAGTTACAGTGGTTTAAGTGAGCACTAAGGCCATTTCGCCCGTGGCCGTGGCTGCGTTTATGAAAACAGTGCGGCACCCTCACACGATGAAAAAAATCGCGGCATATCATCAGATTGAATGATGGTGAGTAGGGCGAAACGTCTGTCCGTTCGTCCCTCTCTCCGTCTGTTCGCCTGACCATTCGCCTGTCTGTCTGTCTGTCTGTCCATCGGCTCCTCTCACACGCATCCGACGGAAGGATGTATGCTTCGCCCCACTCAACATCATTCACTCTGTCGATATGCTGTAGGTTTCTTATTGCAACAACACCATCTTTCTTCTTTAATCCTGAACTATACGAAAACCATTGGCACCATCTAGCAATATTTCCGAAGATATATGCACACAATGCCATCTATTGAGCAATTCGTAACCTAGAGGTGACTGTAATATACTACCTACACCCGAACTACATAGATACGGAGGATAGAATGACCCACATCGTAAGAAGCTGAGCCCCTAATAAGAATTACGACAGTCCGTGCTTAGACTGTGTAGACTTGTGCGTTCGTTTCAGGCTTCTATATTTGTTTGAGCAGCATGCCTCAAGTGTAGAAATGTAACAACTGTTTGTCTGTGCTCATCCAGTGTATTATCAATTCGTGCGTGCTTTTTGCTTGAGAGGCACGCTGCAAGTTACGAGCTGCTTGCTGTAATTCGCGTAACATTGCAGTTCGTTATTGTGGCGTTATATTCTTTCACCCTTGTGGCAAAACCATGCACAATTAACACACAACTACATCTGTGAAGACACGTTTACATTCTTTTTATGCTCATTGCTGAAAGGAAGAATTAGCCAAGTTTTTCTCTTCTAACGAGCTACATTACGTAGAATGACGTGGTTACTTCCTAACATAGCGCTTGTAAAGGCCTTTTGTGCTCAGATGTTTCTGCAAAGACACGGCTCTGTGAAAAAACTCTGGGCTGCCATAGAGAGGACGCAGGTCTGAAACATGTTCCATCATCAGTATTTCTTCTTAATTTTTTCTCATTTCTCGCGACAGCGGTTACGGACAATGACGGTGGCTGCGGTGCACTGTAAACGCAAACTAGCCAAATTGGGCGTTTGAAGGGCGTGATATTACGTTTATTCGCACTTTTAAACCCAGAGGGTGTAACAAAAAAAGAGTGCTATGGTTTTGCAACCTTAATTTTTGCTTCTTTAGGAATTTAGGTGGATAAATAAGGGGATGAGAGAGGTAAATTCATGATATGACATCATTCGTCACAAACTAGACCACCAAAAAACTCCGATTTCACCTCCTCTTGAAAATTTTAACTTTATTTTTTTGCCGAAGCTCTCTGCGATTTGACTTCAGTGCTGGCCGACCTGCATTCTGCTGTGCTGGCAGATGAAGTGCGTTGTCACACGAATTCACAAATTTGTCAGAATGCTTAACAAATTCTCAACGCGCTAATCAATTCTTCATATCGTCGAACGATATCTGTTGTACGGTATGCTGCAGAGGGCACACTTTAGAAAGTTGGGCTTGGGTTCAACCAGCACTGCGACCACAGGATAACGTCGCTTATGTTCTTTTACCATCAAATCAATATAATGCTGTTGGAAGAGCCTGCAGACTTCCGATGCAGCTGATCGCCACCGCATGCACACTCAGTTTACCCTTTTGGATAACGTATCGGGCTGCCGCGGCATGCATCAACGCACGGAATAAAACCAGGTGTTGAGGAGACCCGCAGAAAAACATTGGCCCCGTACCTGCATGGATTCTGCAAATGCCGTCAAAAGACGGTAGTCTTGCGCGTGAAGAAAGTGAAGAAAACATTTATTTGAAGTTTTGCGCAAGAAAATTGGTGAATGGTATTCTGGAGGCGCTGCATTAGAGTGCCTCGAGCGTGCAGTGGAAGCGAACGAGCGCATTAAGTCACGTCGCACGTTAAAGATGCGCGCCATCTGGCAGTTTTTTTTAAAACAAAGTGCGTGGCTCTGAAACGGCTGTGCGCGCCCGTCTTAGAGGTGGTAAGGAGTAGAACGCAAGACGACGGGTAGGCAAAGCGTTGACATAGCGTTGGACGGGCAAAGCGTTGAAAACACTCGCCTTCTCATGCAAGCGTTGCATGGTAAGCGCAGCGTGATAAGCGCTATGGTCCTTAAAGTTACTTATGTATGCATTTTCTAGTAAAAAACGCACATGCAGAATATACACGTGTTGTTGTGGTGCCCTAGACATTCGCAGTAATTGCTTTCAATTGACATGTGCACAAGTATGAACGCTAAACCTTGCGCAACATTGGTAGGCGCTGCGGGTGGAGTAGGCCGTTTCAAGACCCGGTACCGTTAAGAGTGGACAAATAGACAAATGTACAGACAGACAGACAGACAGACAGACAGACAGACAGAGCAAAATTTTTATGTCGAAGGTCCTCAAGAAAGACTACCTTCTTTTAAAAAAAGAAGTAAAAAATGGACGGAACTCTACTCAAGCAGCCGCTACGAAGCGAGACGATATGCCCTTCGACCGATCTCTGCTTCGACCTTTGAACAGCGACGGCACCGCGCGAGAGCGGTAGCCGCGCACGTGGAGAAATAAAAAAAACACGCAAAAAAGAGCCATTGAAGTTTCGAAATGCCAGCGGAGATTACGAGACAGCCCCAGTTACGTGGGTGAGTGATAGCGAAGCGAAGCCGTCACGGGATAACGTTCGTCTTCTGAGCGACGTATTTGAGCTGCACGCCTATGTGTCGCCGTTTTGTGCGCGTGTTTTGTGCTGCAGCGTTACTGTGGTCTCGTCACTGGACGTGAAATGTGGCGTTTGACAACAGTGAAACACGCCGCAAAGCGAGTGCGATGATGTGGCAATGGCCCTGTGACTCAAGTGAGCATGCCAGCATGTCGCTGTGTACAACCAAGCAGCTTATGGGCGCGCCGCGTTCGTGGCACAAACAGGAACACAAATGATAGGTAATACTTAAGTTTCCTCTGTTCACGTATCCTTATCGTCACTTGAGCAGCAGTAGAAGGCATTTTGCATTTTGAGTTGCGTGAAAAGAGCAATGAAAAAAAAAACAGTCAGTGAGCTCACTTATTCATGGTTGGTGCATGTTCTGAAACTCCTGTAAATATCTCAGAAGCGTTGCGCAGCCAGGCAATTCAAGCGAGTGCACCTTAAGAAGGGATAGTTTCGGCGGCATAGTTTCTTCGGTTACGACAAAGCATGAATGAAACGGTGCTTTCAGGGAGTATACACTCAAGCAAAAACAAACAACCACTGCTATCGTGCTTTCATTTGATGAAGTGTGCATTAAGGCTAAATTTGTTTTCTATTTATTCTCTTCTTATGCCCAGGATATGAGCTATAGAAGAATTTACGATAATAATTTTGCAGTGTTCACATGGACTGCGTCGATAAAAACTTACATTGCATATCAAGGTACAGTAGCACCATAAGATTGCAATAATCTAACTTGAAAGATAAATTATGTTAAAAAGACATAATCATGACCATATGATGTCACAGGCATGTGGTTAGTGACACCGTGTTTTTGAGGAAGCACGTACATTTTATGGAATTGTCACTAACATATCACAGTAACATGTCAGAAGCTGTCATTGCCATGATTACATGTAAATATTTGTAGAAATTAGGAGATGTGTCACTTATACTTGGCTAATTTTATTGCATTGATATCATTCAGTTGAATATGTTGAACCTTGTTATTTAGTCACCTTAGTCCTTCCTTTTGGTTATTTTGTTTTTAATTTTGTTGCCACAGTGCTTGTGATCAATACAGAGCATTCTGTCTATTGAGACTATTGCTGGCAAAGTATAAACGGCTGGTATTGTGTCTGCCTCTTCTTTTTTCATTATTACAAGTATGCTGTCTATTTTTGCCAAGAATCAATAACAAGTTTCACATTCCTTCACATTGCTTTCACATTGCTTTCACATTGCTTCACAATAAGCCTCACATTGACAAAGATGTGTACATTTGAGATAATGTGAAAAACGCGCCTGTCAAAATTCATTCCACTGTTCACCCCAAACTTAACACATGACAGGCTTCTGCCATCCCCCCGAGTAAATCTTGTCTCTTGAACATCAATGCGAGAAGCTTTGGAAATAAAGCTAGTGAACTCGAGTCTGTCCTTCTAACCCATGATGCTGACGTGACCGTAATATCGGAGACTTGGCTTCATGATGGAATATCCAATTCTGATAGTGTTCCCCCTTCCCATCACATTCATAGGCGGGACAGTTTCGCACGGCAGATGCGTCGCTGTTGTTCTTAGGTGTAACGTAAATGCTGATCCTTTAGATCAGATTGATCAGATTGATGGCCATGAAAGTTTTTGCCTGCGTATAAGCTATAATGGAAGTTATTTATTTTAATTGCAGTTTGCAGGGAGCCTAGTGCCGATTCCTCCTTCTTGACTAAACTATATGATCATATAATCAGATTCTCTATAAGTAACAGTATTATAGGCGGAGATTTCAACCTTCCATATAATATCTGGCTCTCTTCATCTTCCACCTTTTATGATTAGGGCATGCTTGCGGAAAAAACTGTAAAAGACTTCAGTAGGTTCAATGACGAAAGTGTCATGATTGATTATTTAGACTTCGAACTCAACTTCACCGATAACGATGTCCACTTACTAAGGAACAAGTTTCAAACAATTCGCCATTTCTGCATCGGTAACTTATTCCCATGAAAACGAAGAAAGTGCACCGCGCAAACCCGTGGATCAATCGCGATATCATTCATTTAGTACGCAAGGTCAAAAGGTTGAAAAAACGTGAGGTAAACAATTAGTTATCCAAAACCCTGTGCCAAACACTTGCGGATAAAATTCGTGCGAGTAGGAAATTGTTTTATTCGACCACCTTGCCTAATTTTATTAAAACTAAACCTTCAAACTTTTGGCGTCACCTAAATGCGAGAGGGCGTGACGACTATAATAGCATGAAAATCGGAAACCAAACTATAACTGATAAACAGCTGACTGCGAAGGAATTTGAATGTTTCTTTCAATCCGTTTATTCGGATTCAGTGTCTTGTGATGACATTGAAGAGATACGTACGTAATGCAACCAGACTGAACTCTGGCTTTGTCAGTTATGAAGGAATAGTTGCAATGTTACTTAATCTTAAATTGAAAACCTCTGAAGGCCCTGATAAGATTCCAAACATGTTTCTCTATCGGTATGCAGAATCCATAGCTGAATTTCTAGTCGTTATATTTCGTCTTTCTTCTTCTGAAGGTGTTGTCTCTGCCAAGTGGCGTACTGCACGCACAGTTCCTGTTTTTAAAGCTGGCGATCGAGCCATTGTTACTATCGCCCTATTTCGCTTCTCAATTCATGCAGTAAACTCATGGAGCATATTATTTCCAACTATCTGGTCACCATTTTAAATTCCCGCAATATTTTAAAACCCTTCTAGCATGGATTTCGTAAGGACCTATCTACTACCACTCAACTCGTTTCTATTATGCATAATTTCTTTTCAGTTCTCGACAAGTCCAGCCAAGTTGACCATAGTATTCTTAGATCTAAGCAAAGCATTCGACAGGGTCTCGCACTCATTTCTTCTCTATGAACTCAATACACTTAATATCCCGCATCTTCTAGTAAAGTGGATTGCCTCATATCTTGAACATGGAACACAATTTGTTGATGTCGGTGGTCATGTTTCAGATCTTGGATCAATTAACTCCAGAGTGCCTCAGGGAAGTGTCCTGGGGCCTTTATTATTTATGGTAAATATAAACGACATTACCTCATGTGTGCACGAAAGCGTTGGTGTTCGTTTATTTGCGGATGACTGTCTTCTGTACAGAGCTGTTGAATGAACTAATGACCAAGTTACCCTCAACGACAGCTTGAATTCAATATCTAACTGGTGCGACATTTGGGAAATGAAGCTAAACAAAGCTAAAACGGTGTACATTCGCATAACTAATAAAAAATGTCCTCTTATGTTCAATTACTCTGTAAAGGGAGTCGAAATTTCTCCGACCAAACGTTTAACTATCTCGGCTTAACATTTACAAACAATCTAACCAACCTGGTCAATGCATATCGACAAAATCTGTGCATCAACTTAGCGTAAGCTTGGCCTCTTACGACCCAAACTAAAAAATCCCCCTCCCATGTTAAACTTCTTGCCTATAACACGCTAATCAGGCCTCGTCTTGAATACGCGTGTATGGCTTGGGACCCGTATACTCAAAAACACATTAACAAACTTGAACAAATTCAGATGCTGGTGGTATGGTTCATATATATTCGTTCCGCCTACATGACTCACCTAGCTCTTTATTGCAAACAGTCAACATAATGACCTTACAGAGCCGCCGAAAAATAACAAGACTACAATTTCTTTATCAGCTTTGGAACCATAAACTTGCACTCGACCTCGCTCTTTATCTAAACCTTTTGTCCCATAGACTCACCAAGAAGTTTGTACCAGCGCCATTGTCACAGTTTCTTCCTCCGGTTCACCCTTTTAAATTTACCTCGATTTTTGCACGCACAAACAATTTCCAACATTCCTTTTTCCCACGCTATAATGTGATTGGAATGTCTTACCATCTGATACCTTATTATCAAACATTTTTGCTCAGTTGTTAAACCAGCTCGTAGAATAAAATTTGTAAAGGTGTCTTTATCCTGCAATTGGTTTTAAATATCTAGTTTTGTAATAATCTGAGCTACACTACTGCGTATTATCATTGCTGCCTTGCTTCGCTGTTTTTGGTCATTATCTTCTTATGTGCCATATGTTTAAAATACGCACTGAATAATCCTCTCCTGTTCTCTGGTGTATTCTTCAATTGTTCACTACTTCTTTCTTCTTGCTGCCAAATAGTATTTCTTTTCTCCTCTCTTTTTTATCTCGTTTATAACTGATTTTTCATCATTGTTATACTAAAAACCACTCCTGCTTAGGCCGCCCAAGGCCTGTAGCATTGTATAAATAAATAAAAATAAATAAGTCACCCTATCAGATACCTGAACAAAATAGCTGGAGTTGATCAATAAGCTAGTGTTCTACATGTTTCATTGCAAAGGGGTGTAATTGTTGCTGTTTAACGTCCACAAACCATCGTATGATCATCATTGACACTGTTCTTGGGAGATACAGAAATTTTGAACCCCTCCAGCTAAATATAGTGCACATAAATCCAAGGACAAGGGCTTCAAGCATGTTTTCTTCATCGAGATTGGGTTTCATAATAACATGCGAATCTTACTCACAATTGCATCCATATACTACAGTTATAACTACACTGAGATAAAAAAACTGATAGAGCAGTAGCGCACAGGACGAGAGTTCACTTTGAAGTTGTTCTGAATTTCTTCGACATCATGTATTCTCCACTCTGTGTATTTTAGGCGAAAAATTTACAAGGGACCTCTTCAGAGCATCTGAGTTTTGCACTTATTTCATGTTTTGTTAGAAAGTCTGCAATAGTACTGTCAAGTCTGAGCCAGTGGTAAGGCAATAAGTTTCATGCATACACAAAGCCTAATGAACTCTTTGTGCCCTTTTCAGGAACACATTTATAGGAAAGCAGCCTGAGTTGCTCACCCACCTGTATGTGTACAAGACAGTGTATTGGGGGAACACTGCTTTGTGTCTCACTCTACACTAACTCGAACATTTCATACATCTTACAGCATTTGGGATAATACTTTCACAGTGTTTTGTTATACGCACGGCGTGTTATGCGTGGCACTGCATGGAACCTGTCCAATAGCGTGCCCATTTGAGAATTTCGCACTGTTAGAAACGACACTAGGTGGAACCGGCTTTATACAACAAACTTATTCCTAAGATGGACGTTTGGACAAAATGATGAGTAATAAGAGTTCAAGAACAAGCGAAAAAAAGGCCTATATCTTGGTGAAATGAAAATAAAACGCACAGGACGATGCGCTACTATAAAGGAAAGTGTGACGTCAACCACAAAAAGATACACACACATTGTACGAAAACATTACAAGATGAAAGAATCATGCAGTCTCAGAAGGAGTATGAACGTGACTAAAATAATCATACATGTGGTAAACTTCGGCCTGTAGTACTGCGTTGCCCTGTTCTCTTCATTTCTGTTTCTATGTTGGTTTGTTATCACAGTTCTTTTATTACCTATGGAGTGAAGTCTAACTGCTGTATACTCTGTATACACTTGTGGTCAAATTAGTTTTAACCTCATGGTATGCCAAACTCTAGGACACAATATGCTAACCACCATCTGTTATATAGAATAAGTTTCAAATTTTAGGTCTTTGATTGCTCACTTTCAAGTTTTATGCAGCCCAGGTGGCTGGAATAGCCTTAATGTGGTAGCCCCGCCGCGGTGGTCTAGTAGCTAAGGTACTCGGCTGCTGACCCGTAGATCGCGGGTTCGATTCCCGGCTGCGGCGGCTGCATTTCCGATGGAGGCGGAAATGTTGTAGGCCCGTGTGCTCAGATTTGGGTGCACGTTAAAGAACCCCAGGTGGTCAAAATTTCCGGAGCCCTCCACTACGGCGTCTCTCATAATCAAATGGTGGTTTTGGGACGTGAAACCCCACAAATCAATCAAGCCTTAATGTGGTAATTAGGCATAAGCCATGAAGTGAGAAATGAAAGATGAAAACTTTTTAGGTTTCAGATGACATTGGTTAGCATGAAAATATTGTAAACATTTATGTACTACTTATGAACAATTAAAGTATCGGTGTATTACAGCTGTGTGATGATGCCGACAAGTTCCCATGCACAGGTGATTTCAGAAAGTTACGTTATTCTTCAAATATGTGTGAGTAAACGTGTGAATTCATATACGAATGAAATGTTGTTATTTTGTTGGCATGAGTGAACATAGTTGAAACTCACGGCATGCCCCGCCATGGTGCTCTAGTGGCGAAGGTACTCGGCTGCTGACCCACAGGCCGCGGGTTCAAATCCCGGCTGCGGCGGCTGCATTTCCGATGGAGGCGAAGATATTGTAGGCCCATGTGCTCAGATTTGGGTGCACGTTAAGGAACCCGAGGTGGCCGAAATTTAAGAGCCCTCCACTACGGCGTCTCGCATAACCATATGATGGTTTTGGGACGTTAAACCCACAAATCAATTAATCAACACTCACGGCACGCTAGAATTCAACACTAAAACGCGCACTGAAGCACAGAAAGGACGCATACGAGCGTGAACTAACAACTGTTTATTAGATGGAAATATGACAAACATATATAAAGTTATATGGAAAGAAAAAAAAAGAAAGAGCATAAACCTGCGCACTCCCCACCACAAGAACGAAAGCATCTGTGCGACATCAAATCCGGCCTTGTCAACTATCTGAAATACCCACGTAAAAAGCATATTCATCTTTGGACAAATCAATACATGGTGCACTAACACGCCTGTCTTCACCAAGCATGCGCATCATGAAAGCTTCGACGATTTCTTTTTCTTTAGTACCTTTGAATCTTGATAATATAATGGTGTTTTCAAAGTTTGGCTTACAATCACACTTCATGCAATGGGTAGCTAAGTTACCGGGGTGAGTAATGTGCTTGCAGTTGTAATCATGCTCGCGTAAACGGGAATAAAGACACCTACCAGTTTGTCCTACGTACCGATTTTCGAATGGCAATGGTGTACCTTATACAACATTTTTTTACATGGCACAAACGTATTTACATGCTTAACAGAACATGTATGGTTGGGCTTCTTGTTGTTGCCGTTTACATGGTGGCAAAGCGAAACTGATTTGTGAGGTGCTGATTGATATGTGGCGTTTAACGTCCCAAAACCACCATGTGATTATGAGAGACGCCGTAGTGGAGGGCTTCGGAAATTTCGACCACCTGGGGTTCTTTAACGTGCGCCCAAATCTGAGCACACGGGCCTACACCATTTCCGCCTCCATCGGAAATGCAGCCGCCGCAGCCGGGAGTCGAACCCGTGACCTGCGGGTCAGCAGCCGAGTACCTTAGGCACTAGACCACCGCGGTGGAGCGATTTGTGAGGTGCTGTGAAGGAAATGCATATGCCATGCCTACTTGCAATTTTTTCAGTCCGTGCGAAATACCGTGAACGTAGGACATAATAATAGGCCTCTCTTTTGACTTCTCTTTTAATGCTACGTTCGTTTTATATGTGCTGCGGACAGTTTTTAAGAGCCTGTCGGCCAAGGCAGTGACCAAGTCATCAGGTTAATCGCTGTCCCCAAGTCCATCAGCTGCCTTCATCAAACTTCGTGCTACCATGTGGTCACATGATTTTTGGCAGCTGTTAAACAAGCATGCATACACGATACTTCAATGTGTCTTTTAAAGTTATATTCTAGCACGTCGTCAGTGTCAACAACCAACTAGCCCCTACTGTGGCCTCCATGAATGAACACTTTTACAAATTTTTGTAAGTGGATGTACAACCAGCTCAACAGGTCTCATTTCGACTTATTTGCAAAAAACCTAACTTATCATCATATCACACAAGTTTTTATGCTATATGTCAAACTAATGCAAAAAAACATGCCTACCTGCATGGCTGCATATTTCATAAAAGTAATGCTAGCTTATTGTACTAATTTGCTAACCTTTATGTATAGACGGACACCAAGTTTCTTGTACATCCCATTTCTTTGAATTGTGCTCAGCCCCGTCGTGGTGGTCTACTGGGTAAGATATATATATATATATATATATATATATATATATATATATATATATATATATATATAGTAACAGTAACCGAGCCCATATCAGGGTACGTAGACAAATTAATAGGCCACATTCCGTGCACTCTCGGGTCGTACGTAAAAGACACCTCACATTTTCTTCGAGATATTGCAGACCTGCGCATTCCGAAACACTCATACTTAGTTACCCTTGATGTGTCTTCACTTTATACAAATATTCCCCACGATGATGGCATAGCGGCATTAAAAAACACATACACAAACCATAGACAACCTGACACCCCAGATTTCTCTGCCATCGCAAGCCTCACAAGACTTGTATTAGAACTGAACTCATTCGAGTTCAACCAAGAGTACTTTCGACAAATCAGCGGCACCGCCATGGGTACCAAACTCGCACCAAACTATGCTAACATTTTTATGGGAGAACTAGAAACCGAATTTTTGTCCCAAACTCCCTTGAAACCACTCCTATACAGGCGGTACATTGACGATATTTTTCTTATTTGGACTCACAGCGAGGATGAACTGCTAAACTTTATCGATACTTACAATACTGTGCATCCAAACATACACTTCACACACACCTACTCACAAGTAACCGTAAATTTCCTTGACGTTACCATAATAATAGAAGATGATAAACTTTCCACAACCCTCTACCGCAAACCAACAGATCGACAACAGTACCTCCATTACCAAAGTGATCATCCACGCCATTGTAAAAACAGCATTCCATACGGCCAGGCCCACCGTTTTAAGCGAATTTGCTCAAAAGACACTGACTTCCACGCGAGCTCACAAAAGCTTAAACTCGTGCTCGAAAAACAGAAATATCCTCCACATGTAATTGATGACGCTATTCAAAAAGCTAGAAAACTTCAGCGTGATGACCTTCTGATGAAGCGGCCACCACAACACAACCTGCAACAGACACACCTATGTTTAACATACAGCACGAATTTCCCCAACGTTAACAAAATCCTTAAACGACATTACAACATACTGGAACAAAGTGAACGTCTAAAACGTGCATTCCCATCGGCTCCTGGCGTCGTTTACCGACGAACACGCAACCTCAAAGACACACTTGTAAACTCCCAAATCAATACTTCAACTTCCGACAGTTCATGCCGACCTTGTCTGAAGCCTCGATGTTTTGTATGCAAAGCGATGCGAGATACAAGCAAGGCAAGCAGCACACAATCCAACTTTTCAATTAACATACGAGGAAATCTAACATGCGATTCCCCTAATGTGGTATATCTACTTGAATGCAACGTGTGCGGCATGCAATACATCGGACAAACGGAAACACCCTTTAGGATTCGTTTCAATAATCACAGAGCCCACGCGAAATCAGCGCCGAATCTACCTCTATCAAAACACCTTAACCTTCCCGGCCACTCCTTCGACAAATTGTCAGTCACACTTTTAGAAACAGGATTTAAATCAAACCGGGAACGTGAACAACGTGAATCATACCTCATACACCGATTTAACACCCTCGAAAAAGGCATAAATGAAAGTCCGGGTACACTTGCAGCAATCAAAGCACTATAATATATACATATACATTTATATGTGTATATGTACTTATGCATATGCGCATATGTATGGGGGTGTATGTGTGTATATGTAAGTTTATAATTGTAATCATAACAGTTCAAGATTTCGCGGCACTGTGGCGGCGACGAGGACTGGACAACTACAAATATCTTTGCGTGTTTCAGTGAACCACTGTCGTCTATTTCTATTTCTCTGAATAACCGAACAATAGTTGTAAGCCCGACTTGTCGAAGGGTCACCGCATGCACAACTAAAAGCCCCGAACGTGGATTCCCAGAACAAAATGCAATCACTTCAAACGCCCCTTCTCGCCTTTTGGCAACCCTTCCCCGATTTTGGCAACAAAGCCCGACATCCACATACACAACTAAACGCCCCGAACGCGGTTTCCCAGTACAAAATAGCAATCACTTCAAACGTCCTTTCTCGCAGTTTGGAAACCCTTCCCGCATTTCGACAACAAAGCCCGACATATAGAAGGGCCACCCCATACACAATTAAAACCCCCAAACGCGGATTCGCAGAGCAAAATAGCATTCAAAACGACAGACAGCGCCTTAAGAAACATTTTCTCCCGCGCCGACTTCCTGGAGCCTCGGAACGCTGTCCCCGACGCCGAATTAGTGACGGTCTTTAAAAAATAAAAAATAAAAAATAATAATAAAAAAAGCAGTTTTCGCGACACGCAAGCCCTTACCTTAGCCAGGCCCCGTCTACAATAAAGGGACCGCCACCAAACTGCACTGAACGCAATACTAAGAAAATACACACTGACGACGCCACTCGCGAAGCACAGTGGAACCTGGAACTTTCTGGATATCCTTTCCTCTCTCGTTTTTCAAACTCTTTCTTTCTTTCTGTTTTTTTTCGTTCCTTCCCTCTCATTTTTTACCCAAAATACTATAAATGTGAGCGCAAACAGAATGTACCATGACTCCTGATGAAGGCCAGACTCTGGCCGAAACTGTCGAATTAAACACTTCCGTTGTTACCGTTCTCTTGGAGGATCTACTTGACATATATATATATATATATATATATATATATATATACAACGGAGCAGTTTTTTTTTGACAGTGTAGGCCAGAGTCCAGAGTGTAGCTGGAACTGTCGAAATATTCTCTTTCGTTGTTAACATTCTCACGGAGGATCTACTTGACTATTCGCAATAGTACAGCCACTCTCACCACTGCCCCGCCGCGATGGTCTAGTGGCTGAGGTACTCGAGCTGACCCGCAGGTCGCGGGATCCAATCCCGGCTGCGGCGGCTGCATTTCTGATGGAGGCGGAAATGTAGGCTCTTGTGCTCAGATTTTGGTGCACGTTAAAGAACCCCAAGTGATCGAAATTTCCGGAGCCCTCCAGTACGGCGTCTCTCATAATCATATGGTGGTTTTGGGACGTTAAACCCTACATATCAATCAACAGATTGTGCTTATATTGTTGAGGTTGTGCACTGGAAAGTGCACATGTTAGGGTGTGCTTTGTTGACATTTTTTGCTCTAGTTTCATTTTGCTATACTGTGGTGAATAATATATAATGCTTGGGCTGTGCTGTGTATGTTCCTAGTGTTTTGTGTTAGGTATAGGTGCTGTATGCAAATATGCAAATATGTATATGCTTACGCTGACATGACAACTGATGCTGTTATGATTCGAATAAAAGCAAGTAGAGCAGATGTTTTACTCTTTAGAATTATTGTGGAAGATAAATAGGTGACAGGCAAACAGGCAGCAAGTTTTCACTCTGTTCATGCAGAAATTAGTGGGTGCTTCATAAATCGTGGCATAATTGAAGTGACTTGTTTTATAAATAAAGTTCAACATAATATGCAGGTGACAACACAGTGCTACAATGAGTAGAATATTCCAGTTTTGTGTCTATTTACTACAATCCTCGAGGTTTTCGTGTTATGGCTACAAAATGCTAAATGGCAAAGAAGCCAACCTGTCTTCTTCTGTGCGTATGGTATACTATCAATTAAAAAACAATTGTTTAAAGAAAAAGACCTGTTTCGCAGAAGAAGACTGTAACGCTGCATTTGTTTCTATTTCGTGCTACACCGTCTGTACAACAGGGATGTCAAGTACACGTGGTTATTTACAAGGGCGAAGTGCTTGGTAATTAACTTCAATATTTAGTGGGAGACTTGTCAACTGCTAATTTACGGTGGTTGTGCTTCACATAGGGGAATACCTTAGACGTTGCCTTTAATGCATTTGTTTAATACTTATCAATAAAGGTTGATTGGTGAGATTGTAGGTAGTGAACGACTGCTAAATCAACAAAATATTGAGTTTGGATTTGAGAACCACAGAGTGGCGAGCTAAAATAAGAGTTGCGAATAAGTGCTAACTGCGGATATAGATTATTGTTCAGCAGCTCATAAGGCGCTGCTGCCCTTGCGTTTGGCTCCTGACAGTGCGCGTGCAGTAAAAGCACTTAGGGTAGGCGCTTTAAAGTGTCCTCGTAACTTTGGCACTTGCATGGGCGTGCACATAAGAGCAGGGGGGGGGGGGGGGGGCGCGATCGCCTAAGGAAGGAGTGCAGAGTTCACTCCATACATTGACTTAGTGGGAAGGGTGGGCGCTGCGACAAACTTTCATACCTTCCCTCTCCCGCTGAATAGGATTCCTGTGCACGCTTATGAGCATCCCCTTGTGTAACTTTAATTTTTATGTGCTA
Organism: Rhipicephalus microplus; assembly: GCF_013339725.1. NCBI lineage: Eukaryota > Metazoa > Arthropoda > Arachnida > Ixodida > Ixodidae > Rhipicephalus > Rhipicephalus microplus. Next base: position 45,183,765 of record NC_051167.1, on the reverse strand, counting down.
TGGGAAACGGTGGCGTTGGTGAACGCGCCGGTGGCAGACGATAACGATAAACGATGGCACACTCGCACTCAGCGGCTGTTCATAGTAGTGGCGTCAGAGTCTTGAAATGACAGAGATGTTGCTCAGTACTTCGTCCTCATCTCTGAAGATTCTGTGCAGTGGCGATCCCAGACATCTATCTACACTGGAAACACAGGTGGTCTCAAACAACTCGGAACACGCCGATTCCACAGGATGCGTCAGGTCGAGGCACAAATACCGAAACTTGTTCAACAACATATGCCCATGGAATGCACATATGTTCGACCATCTAAAGATAACTTTTGTCATGCAGGTATTCACAATTTTCGGGCGAGTGAAGCATTGTCGATGTATAAAGAAGTGCCTAAATGAGCACACGTTTACCATTTTTCTAGCGGCACTAAACGACAAGTCGAATAGTTCGAAGCCGAATGTGTTCACCATTGCCTGCATGACACCTTTCAGTTTAGGCAGTGGCCTTGCACAGACGCTGACACATGCCGCTGCTACAAGAACGAAAGTTTGAAGTGTCAACGACGTGTTAGTAGCCGCTCTGCAGATAAAAACCCCTGTGATAAACTAGACAAGCTAGTGGTGGCACTGCGGTGTATTGAATATTGTGTTTGCTTTCAGTGCGTGTGGTCGCGAGTTTGATTCCTGTGTCGTGCGTACTTGTATGCAAATGTCATGTTTGTGCCTGAATGCATGGATGTACTTTTTCTAATACGTCCCTGCGATGAATAATAGCAATAAATGTCTCTGAAACTCTAATTTTGTGCATGAATTTCTTTTGGCCACGTATAAAAGTTTGTTTTAAGGCTCTCACAAGAAGCATAACTTCCGCTGCGCTTCATTCAAGCCCCTAAATCTAGTTGAAATAAAACACCAACGTTACCTCCTAAATTCCCTGTGTTAGCCCCATTTACTTAGTCAACAAATCTTGTTAAGCCTTCTGCCAACGCAAATCGGCCGTGTATCTCAAAATCGGAGCTATTTTGTTGGTGATACACAGATAGCGAAGCTTCAATACAAAATTCTAAATCAAGTACGAGCTTTACCTGTCAATGATAGAGTTTAAAGGAGCAGGCTGACCACTAGAAAGATTCGAAGTGGGCGGCTTTCGCTTCAACAGACGCCGCCATCTTGTTATACGCATCTCCTTAGCATGCTGGTGTTCAAACAAGGAAAACAAAACATCCCAGAAACTCTACACAAACACCGCAGACCAAGCGTGTTAGCTGAAAAGCTCATTTTAAAGGGCATTTCACTGGTTACCTTTGGGATGCACGCCGAAACACGAGCCAAAAACACTCTGAAAGGCTAGAACGTGTTTGCAGTACGACAGACAATTATGACCCCCTTGTGTGGACCTCATGTTATCGTTCGCTATAAATTGGAGTCAAAAGACTCACGGCAAGCACGCTTCATGGCGGATCCCCCGCGGTGGGTTGCACCAGTTACTAAAGACCGACCGACCGACCGAATGGGAAGAATACGTGATTAGCAATTCAAAATGTTTTAATAAACCATCAGGATTACCTAGTGATAAGCACCGTAGTCCCACGTTTTAGCTTCGCTCAAGCAGCTGTACGGTGGGCTACAGCGGTACATACAACGCGAGAGTACTAGAAATCGGGAAAGAAAATGATGGCTGCAAAACGACCGTGAAATGTCGAAAGCTCTACGCAAACGACGGCGTACCCGAACGAGGTACGAGCGCTTGCTTTCAGCACTAGTTTGCGTCTCTAGGCTTTGGAAATCTACACCTTGCATGTGACTGCCTGTGGTTGACCTCGAACCTATGTGCCCTGAAAAACAACTTAAAATGAATCTAGCATATCATTAAGCTAAAACCTAACAGTAGCCTATAAACAACCAGATCCCAAAACACCAAGCTTCGCTGTGTAGAGCGTTGTGCGACTTCCTGCGAGCTTCGTAATTTGTTTACCTGACACTGATGCTTTCTCGATAGTGCGCTTCTCCGCGCCCAGCCATTTGTGATGCTAAAATCGCCTTTTGTTAAGGTCACTTTTCAATTCACTTTGCAACACTTAATTGTTGCGTTCAATTGTTGTGTTTATTTGTATTGCGTGTGAGCGTTGTTGTTGACAGTAGGAATATAACTGTTGCTCTGCTATGTGCCGAGGATGAAAATCTAGGTTTCAGTATGGTGAAAGGAACAAGTTAGAAGGAAAAGTCGTGGAGGATCTTGACGCAATAAAAAAGAAGCAAAGAAGAAGAAAAAGGGGAAAAATACAATTAAAAAAGGAGGATGGCGAAAAGAAGGAACAAAAAATATCAAGAAGTCGACAAAAAGCGGATTATAAAACACCAGAGGAAAAGAAAGAAGGAAGGAAAGAAAAAAGTGCAATAGAATAGGAAGAGAGAAATAAATAAAAATATAAAGAAAATCGGTCAACCACGTGAACCTTCCGTTTTGCTCGACCCTTTTGCCTGATAAGTGAGAGGGATTAAATTTTTTCTTGCAATGCAAAGGTAACATGTGACATTTTCACCCATCTGCAAGACAAGTTCTGTCAAGACTACTGGAAAGCTCTTCTACTCGTAGAACATAACAAACATCTCATACTAATTCAACAACATATTCGAAACGTTAGGTTGGAAGGATGCGAGATTAGCAAAAATTTGCCAAAGCTTTAGCTACCCTCTAAAAAAAGAGCAAGTACAAAGGGTGTCCTTTTGTCCCACAACAATAATCATCATCTATATAGCGTTCCATCCTTACGCTATCGCCCCGCGCCCGGTACATTCCAGTCACAATCGACATGCCCATTATCAGGGTTACATTGCTTTCTTTATAGGAAGTGGCCAGCACCGAGTTTTCAAGAAATGAAGCGCACGCAAGCCTGATGACGATGATTGTTTTGGGACAAAAAGACACCCTTTTTACTCGATATTTTTTTAGAGTGTAGGAGTTTAGCTTGCGTAACCAACTACGTACTCTTGGAAGCCTACCTTGCGCTGCACAAGAGTAGCGCCTAGCCTGACACCACTAGCGCCTGTGAGGATCTCTGTGGGCGCACACGAGTCATAGTGCCGCAGATAGGGAAGTAATTCAAGGAGGTGGCGCAGTTGAATGAAAGCATAATCACCGACAGGAGACCACGGCGAAATATCACTAGAGCCAGCCAGGATGGCCGAAAGAGCGATAATTGTCGTGAAATTGCAGACAAAGTACCGCATAGAGGAGCAAAGACCAATGATACTTTGGAGCTGCTTCATGCTAGTTTGAGAAACGTTGGAACAGCTGCAAGTTTGCCAGGGTCAGAGAGAACGCCGGGTTTCGAAACCACATGGTTTAGTACCGGAAGCTTTCGAGCGGTGAATCGGCACTTCTTGAGATTCAGTTGCAGTCCTGTAGCAAAGAGACAAGCTAGAACTCTCTCGGGGCAGGTGAAATGGGTAAAACGATTGGTGCAAAATATGACAATGTCGTCTTAACAACAAATACAACTATTCCACTTGAGACCTCAGAGGATCGCGTCGATCAATTGCTGGATAGTAGGTGCATTGCAGGGGCTGAAGGGCATAACGATGCATTTGTATACACCAAAACGCAGCAAGCTCAGTGATTGTTGCCATAATGAAAAGCGTGTGGCGCCATCTGTTGCAAGTGCGGTGAAGCAACACCCTCAGCTGCCACGCGAGCAGACGCTCTGCAAATCAAACGCCAAACTTAACAACCCGAGTCCGGCTGTAAGCATGTTTTGTGCTGATTATATGCTTGAATTTTGTGTTGATTTCGTGTGAAATGTCGAGGAGACTTTCCACGACCGTCTGGAATGTCTGCAGCACGTACTATGCAGACTGCGGAAGCAAAATCGTGAGGTACGTATTATCCGACTGAAAGAAACGCGAACAGCGGAAAGCGTTAACTGCGGCGTGGTTTGGCTGCGACAAGGCACAATTTGTGCTGGAACAGGCGTCAACGTATTGCTAGAATCTGTCTCCAACTTAGGCTCATGCACCGCACGTGTATCAATTGCCAGTCTCGCTGGACACTCGAAAAACACACATGGTGCAACAGTGCCAGCCAGAACAACATTTTAAAATGCTGCGGTGACGCCGGCCCAAAGCACATGTAGATTACCTTGGGGACAGTGAGGGCAGGTCGCAGTTCAACCGAGTTGAAAGCCCTTATTTCCGCGCCATTCACGCCTCTTTTCAACGCGATAGTGTGTCGTTACAGTGGTAACAAACATACGCGGTAGGTAAATCCACGCGTGAGTCGTAATACGTATATCCTAATATTAACATTTGATCTGCGGGGGGGGGGGGATTGTTTATGATATAAGAAGAAAACGAAGAGATTGATTGATTTGTGGGGTTTAACGTCCCAAAACCACCATTTGATTATGAGAGACGCCGTAGTGGAGGGCTCCGGAAATTTTGACCACCTGGGGTTCTTTAACGTGCACTCAAATCTGAGTACACGGGCCTACAACATTTCAGCCTCCATAGGAAATGCAGCCGCCGCAGCCGGGAATCGAACCCGCGACCTGCGGGTCAGCAGCCGAGTACCTTAGCCACTAGACCACCGCGGCGGGGCAAGAAAACGAAGAGAAAAGTGAGCCTCGCATACTGTCTGCATGAGGGTGCAACACCTCAGCAGTAGCTCACAAGGGTTGGGGGAGAGGAGAGATTACAAGTATATGAATAAAGGTGTAGAGTGAGAGAAAGAGAGATTAGGTAATCCAGAGATTTACGACATATCGAGGGGATAGGAGAGATAGGAAAGATGAAAACACGGTCACAGCAGTCCGAGGATGGGGCACCACTTGCGAGAGCTCTTGCCGGCGTCAGGAGATGGCGTAGGCGATTCCAATAGGTCAGAGCTACGCTGTCGTCGGAGATCGGCGTCAGAAGATGACGTAGGGCGTGCCCAGTTGGCCAGAGCTACGCTGACGTCGGAGATCGCGAAGGCACAACCGGTCAGCACGGAATCCAGCGAGCAAGTCCACATGTGACCTGCGAAAGAGTACGGCAATAGATTTGTGCCGCATACTCCACGCGTACTGCATGCCAATCGCTGCTGTAACGTGGAACAGCTGGAGTCGCACTTGATTAAATGCAGTAAGTATACTTACTCGTACACTTTACTGGGCTCGTAGTTTTTTCTGTCGGATGCGATCATATCCATAGGCGGCGGAGCTCAGCGTTGTTTGTTGTGGATGGAAATCTGTGCAATCCCAGAACACCGCCCTGGCACAATTCCCGCAATGCGCTGTGAACTTCACAGGCAGTCCTCAGCAATCTCTTTCTCTTGGGCTGGTTGTTGTCGCATCACATGACAGCGCGGTCGTACGCAGATGACATTTTATAAGCGGGAGCAGCTTGAACAAGCGCGTTTTCGCTCTTTCAACTCCAAGAGCTACTGCTTGCTATGCTAGCGAGGCGCGCCTTGGCAGTTACAAAGAAATTATGGAGTCTCTGGGAGCGAGGGTATAGCGCCGAAGGCACCTGGGCGCGAGATAGGCGTGCTCTCGTCTATAGCCCGTCTGGCGTGACGAAAGCTGTTTTTATTTTTGATCGCCCTCAGCCGTGGGTACCTGCTAGTATCCAGAGTGCAAATGAAAAGACGAGGAGAAGTCAGCTCTCTGTGGGCAGTCTAGGGCATCGTCAATGAGCGGCAGAGGAAATAAATCCTTCCACGTGATTCGTTTGAGATGCCTGCAATGAACGCAGAACCTGATGGATCCGTCTTTTTTCTTTACCACCAAAGCCGGAGAGGCCCAGGGACTTAGACGGTTGAAATATGCCAGGTTTGAGCATGTCCTGGACCTGTTCATCAACGACATGGCGTTTGTCAGAGGACACTCAGTATAGACGCTGTCGCATTGGGACCTGTTGGCCTGTAACATCACGGTGATGTTCTGATGTTCAACTTAAGGAAGGCCGGTCGTGATCGAAGAACTCTCAAAAATGCAGGAGGAGCTTGAGCAGCTGTTCCCGCTGTGCAGGCGTGTGGTGGGAATCAACGGATTTGCGGAATGTCCAATAGAAGCATCAGTATCAGTTGCAGGCGTAATGTCACAAGTAGGTAGTGATGCTTTGTCGGGAAGCCATTGGTCTTCGAAAATGAACTCTAAATGCTCCAGCTTCTCGGAAAACTCGCCGCATAGTAGAAGATACGGGCAAGCAGAGTCGTTGCACGCTTAAAGGGTCATGGAACCAATCACGAAGGTAATGACCGCAAATGGGAGGACAAAAGCGTGCGCTAGCTATAGACGGTTGAAACAGCTGACTGAAACATGGTTGAAAAAGCAGATGCTTGAATTGGCCGATCAATTCTTGGAAGTGCAAGAAGGCACAAATATTTTCAAGTTTAGGAAAGAGTCTCCCAAAAATTTGAGAAAACTGGCACCTGAAGGAAAGAAGCGTACACACGAGAGTGTAACGCGATGCTTTCTGTGTAATCGAGTCGGTCGTCGCGTTAACAGTTGTCGAAACAACTTTACGCATCCCAGTGTAACAAAATATTTTAAATGTGGTCAAACTGGAAACAAGGCACACGCATGTCGTAATGAGTTGGAAAGAGCCCACCATGTCTCCTGTGTGGATGCGCCACCAAAAGATGACGATGAAAGTGCCAACCACGAACTTTTGGGCTTTAAAAGTGGGAAGAGACTTCCTATAGTGGGTGCTCTAATGACATGGCCAACAGGTGTTACAAAGGAAATGCCGACACTGCCTGGAAAAGTTGTGGTCAAGAAGATTACAGTGTTAGGCGACACCGAAAGCTGTACTGTTATCGTGCAGAGGAACTTTGTTACGAAAAAGCGAGTTAGCAGGCAGAATTAGGCCAGCTTGCCCAACTGACGGTTCAGTTCGGATGTTCCCTGATGGGGTGATGGAGGTTGAGACAACTTATTTTAACGAAAAAGTTACTGCCTGTTGTATGACAACCCCCCTGTACAAACTCATCATCGGAAACATCATCGGAGCGCGAGAGTCAAACGGAACGTTCAGGGGAAGACTTGAAGAGGGAGCCTTGATTAACACAGGAACCACCCGCGAAGTGGAGAGGCAGTGAAGGAGAATCCCGTGAAGGATTCCATCCCGGGTTGCAGGTGAAGCATGGTGACGAAGAAAGTGAATTGTGAAGTCATCATGGCCGAACGGATAACATGCCGTGCAGGTGAGACTGCAACAAAGTGACCGCCATCAACAAAGTTTCAAATGGTGAAGTCGGTCGTTTAGGCTTAATGTTACGCCGTGCACAAGCTTGCAAAGAACCAGCCACGACAGCATGAACGTGATGACACCTTAGCAGTGTCAAAGGTGTCAACGATGGCAGAGACACCACCTCAGGTACCATCCTCCGAAACGGCTCAGCAGAAGAGAGAGAAGAAAAATAAAAATTTGGCGTGAATCGGCATGTTACACTGCAAATGTCACCGAAAGACGATAGTATTGCGTCTGGATAGATTCAACAAAACGTTTAGTTCTGCGCAAGAAAATTGGCGATTGGTATTCTGGAAGCGCTGTGTTACAGAGCCTCGAGCGTGTAGCGGAGACGAATGTAAGCATCCAGGCACCTTAAGCCCGAGTGCCATCTGGCAGTTATCTTCGAAAACATAGGCGTGCGCGCCCACGGAGAAATATGTGTGCCAGTCTCAGAGGTGATAAGGTGTAGAATGCAAAACGACGGGCAGGTGCCACCACCGGGTCGTCGTAGCAAAGCGTTGTAAACACTCACCTTTTTGAGCATCGTGTTGCACTGTCAGCGCAGCGCGATAAATGCTACAGTCCTTAGAGTTACTTGTCTGCCTCTTCTAGTATAAAGGCAGACATACAAAACATCGACGGGTTGTTATGGCACCTCAGATATGCACAATAATTGCTTTTTAATTAACAATCGCAGAACTATGAACGCTAAATCTTGAGCAATATTGGTTGGCGCTGTGGATGGTGTTGGCCCTTAGGTGCCGTTTGAGGTATCGATAAGGGTGCACAAACAGACAATTGTGCAGACAGACAGACAGACCAAACTTTTTCCGCTGAAGGTCCCCAAAAAAGAATATCGTCTTTAAAAGTGATCTAGTAACCACCGCAAGAAAAGGCGCATGTGCGACATGAAGTCTACAGCATATAAGGGTTGAGGTTAAACGAGATTGTGTTAGAATCTGTTAATACTGAATGTGTTGTATTATTGTTATCCTGCGTCGTGCATGTCATGTGAGCCTACGTGTCCGTTGCGGTGACGTTATGTGATCGATATGATTGTATACTTGTTGTAAAAGTAGAAAGTTGTGCGTTTGGATTGCTCAAAATTTAGGACACAGTGTTGTACTCATGTACCGTTCGTTATATATCATGTGTTGTGAAATTGAGTTTCAACGAAAAATATTATAGGTGTTGTGTTGTGAATGTGACGCTGCAGAAGCGATGTACCGTCTTATGAAACTTCTAATTTAGCTGTTTGTTCGTGCTCATTTGTTTGGTTTTCAATTTGAGATAATATTCTCAATGTGTGGGGCAGTGTCACAAACGAGTGGTCAAAAAATTGCACGCTTCCCAATTCTTACTCTTATTGAAATTGAGGTGCCAGATTGACGCGACAAAAAACGACGAAAAGAAGTAAACGGGCATCAAAGGGCTCTTGGGGCGCGCCCGCTCTCGTCCTCGAAGTCACCGTGCTACGCCGATCAACCTTCTCGCATCCATCACCGAGCGACCTCCAGAATCATCTAGAAGGAAAGCGTGAGTCACTCCCTACTTGCGTCACGTGTCGCGGATAGTTCTAGAAAAGTCTCGCCTCTTCACAACCTTTGGCTGTACAGCGAGCCTATCAACCTTTCACCACCCAGGGCGAACGGTATTACCGAGCACGGATTGAAGAAAATTTTGCTCCAGGGTGCGTAAAGCAGGAGAGGAAGAAAATTTGTGTTAGTATGCGTAGGTGAGGAGATGAAGAGAGCTTTCCGCCATCGGGCAAAGGCCTATGTTTTCAGTGACAAAGCAGGAGATGAAGAGGTTTTACACCTGCGGGTGAAGGCTTTTGTTACAAGCAAGCCAAGAGTGTGTGTTTACCGCAAGTGTGCGAAGGCGCGTTCTGCAGTCGAAGCACGTCAGTGGCCGATGTGTTACCGGCAAAGAAGTTTTCTTATTGGAGTGCGGATTTGTTGACGCGAGGTATGAGGGAGATTTATTGATTGATATGTGGGGTTTAACGTCCCAAAACGTTCATATGATTATGAAAGGCGCCGTAGTGGAGGGCTCCAGAAATTTTGACCACGTAGGGTTCTTTAACGTGCACCCAAATCTGAGCATACGGGCCTACACGCGAGGTATGAGGGAGAGGAACATCGGGAGCAAGAGAACGAAAATCAGCGCCGGACTTTGAGTGACTGGTTTCTTGAAGAGAATCATTCAGTCTTTGTTTTAAGAACTTTAGACTGAACAAGTTTGACTTTTTTTGTCTTTAAGTGTTTTGGTTAGTGCATGAGATTGCAATTTAGCGCATGTTTTCTTTTTGTATTCGTTGTTTTGAGCAATTTCGCTGTCTTGTGCACCCATCGTTTAGAGGAGCCTGTATTTGCAGACGTATTGTATAGGATTATTACCGAGTGTGATGATTTGTGTGTTATTTGTTCTGCTGTATTGGAGAATATATTGTTACGAGAAGGAGACTAACCCGGAGGGGTCGTCAAAAATGTATTTACAGCTGGTTAAGCGCGCGGCACCAGCCACAGAGATTATCTCGCGCCAGTCTATATGCTTCGTCTTCTTCATCTCCATGCACTGGGCCGTAGCATGATCCTGGTTGCGGGGCAACCGTCCCGGTGCTTTAAAGGTCGTTATCTGACGCATTCTTGTAGGGCTTGATCCGCGATACGTGTACATTATCACTTGGTTTTTGATGCCATCAGCTGAGCGTGAGCAAGCTGACCGGAATGATCGGCTCGTGCAATCGCGTCGCGCGCTGTTCGATGGTGGACGAGGTGTGAGCTGAGATAACTGTGTCTAGTGGTAAAGTCGGCTCTCTTCCGTACAATAAGTAGAATGGCAAAAAAATCCGCTGTGTCGTGACGTGATCAGTTACACGTGAAAGTTGCATAGGGTAAGGCAAGGTCCCAGTCTCGGTGGTCGGGCGACACATACATATCAAGCATATTTTTTAGACTGAGGTTTATTCGTTCCGTGGGGCCGTTTCTTTGAAGGTGGTAAATGGTTGTCAGTGTGTGTTGCGTGGAACAATAACGCAGAATGCCGGCTACGACTTGAGATAGAAATGTATGGCCATAGTCTGGGAGGAGTTTTCTTGGAGCACCGTGAATCAATATAACGTCCCGTAACAAGAAGTCAGCGACGTAGGTTGCGCAGCTATTAGGGACAGCTCGCGTAATAGCGTAGTGTGCAGCGTAGTCTGTAATCACGCCTATCTGTTTTCCAATGTTGATGTGGGAACAGGACCAAGCAGGCCTAACTCAACACGGTAAAATGGTTTCGCGGGTATGTCGATTGGTTGAAGATGGCCAGCGGATGGCAGCGACGGTGTTTTACGACGTTGGCATAGGTGACAGGTGGCGACGTATCGGCGTACCGAACGAGCAAGGCCCGGCGAGAAGAAACGGCGCCGGACGCGTTCGTACGTGCGGGATACGCCAAGGTTTCCAACTGTGGGAGCGTCGTGAATTTCGGTGAGGACACAAAGCGCAAATGCTTAGGCACAAAAATGAGAAGGTAGGGCCCGTCTGGTCAGAAATTGCAGCGGTATAGCACACCCTTTTGATTGACAAAATAGCGGACGGAAGCATCATTCGGAGAGTATTCCGTATGGCTGATGATGTCAAGCAGCACTGAATCGCGCTTCTGTTCTTCCCTAATGTTAAGGAATTCGGACACTGACAAGATAGAGTTCTCTGTGGAATCGTCAGTGTCCCCATGATCGTCGGCAGCGTACCGGGAGAGGCAATCGGCATCATGGTGTAGGCAGCCAGATTAGTAGACCACCGAAGAGTAAAACTTTTGCAGGCGCAAAGCCCAATGACCAAGACGGCCTGGTGGATCTTTCAGAGAGTTGAGCCCGCAAGGCGTGTGGTGGTAGGTAACTAGCGAAAATGGGCGTCTGTATAGATAAGGTTGGAATTTCGCCACCGCTCATACAAGAGCCAAGCACTCACGCTCTGTGACCGAACAATTACGTTCATGGGTGGATAGGAGGCGGCTGGCATATGCAATATTGCAATGATGGCCATGTTGTTTCTGAGCCAGCACTGCACCAATGCCTTGTCCACTCGCGTCTGTATCGATTTTCGTAGGCGCAGCAGGAATGTAGTGTGCCAGTATCGGAGTAGTGAGAAGAGCTATGAGAGTCGAGAACACAGAAGCCTCTTCGGAGCCCCATGAAAACGGGACGTCTTTCCTGAGAAGCTGCGTAAGCGGCCTTGCTATGTGCGCAAAATTTTTCACGAAGCGTCGGAAGTAGGAACATAGTCTGATGAAGCTGCGTACATTCTTCGCAGATTGTGGTACAGGGAAGTTTTCTGGCGGCGCTGATTTTTGCCGGGTCTGGTTGTACACTCTTGGCGTCTACTAAATGGCTAAGTACTGCTGTTTGATGGCATTGAAAGTGACATTTGGACGAGTTGAGCTGCCATCCAGCGCGCCGGAAGATACCTAAGATGGCTGAAAGGCGCTCTATATGAGTTTCAATTGTTGGTGAAAAGACGAGGACGTCGTCCAAGTAACACAATTAGGTGGACCATCTGAATCCTCTGAGCAGGGAGTCCATCATTCGTTCGAAGGTACGTGGAGCACTGATATAGGCCATCAGGGGTGATGAATGGCTTCTTTTCACGGTCTATTTCATCTACCTCTATCTGCAAGTAGCCGGAACGAAGGTCTATGGAGGAAAAAATAGTGGGAACTTTACAGGCAAGCAAACGCATCCGCCATTCGCGGCAGAGGCTACACGTCCTTTTTGGTAATTTTGTTGAGGTGTCAATAATCAACGCAGAAACGCCATTCACCGTCTTTCTTGTGAACTAGCACTCCAGGAGAAGCCCAAGGACTGCTGGGTGGCTCATTGATGTTCTTGGGGAGCGTTTTGACGACCTCACTTTGGATGATGACTTTGGATGATGTGACGCTCAGCCACCGGCACCTGATATGGGCGCCTATGAAAGGAATGCTTATTACCAGTGTTTATGTGGTGGGTCATACCAGTAGCTTTTCCCAACGGACGGCCACTGAAGTAAAAAAACGTCAATGTAAGGCGGCAGAACTCGGTGGAGCTCGTCCGTCTGCTGCAGCGTTAAGTTGGAAGCGATCGTCGACGTTATAGCGCTATCGGAGCAAGTGTCCGATTGATGTTGAGCGTGGGGATCAGAAGGAGCAGCCATCATAAAAACATCTAGCGCATTGTCTTCTAAGGTGCGGAGCAACGCCAAAGAGATCTCTTGTGGCAGCACTTGAGGTGTCAAGCTTAAGTTGACAACTGGGAGGCACGTAGAATTTCATGCGATGGACAAAATAGTGTGTGGTAATGTGATGTCGTGGTTTATGAGGACATCTGGAGATAGGGGTCAGAACATAGTCACCGTCGGGCAGTGGTGGTATTGAGACGAGCTCTACGTAGGATAGTGTCTGTGGAGTGAGGCGCGCATGTCCCGTTGTGCAGTGGCGACTCGGCCGTTGTGCAAGAGGTTCTATTGCGGGCAAGTGTAGACGCAGTGTACTGGTCGAACAGTCTACGAGGGCAGAATGTGTGGACATGAAGTCAAGGCCTGAGATTACGTTATCGGGGCATTTATCAAGGACGGTGAAGAGAACAACTGTGTGTCGATCCACAATGCTTACTTGAGTTGAGCACATTCTATCGATATATGCTATTCCACCATCCGCAACACGGACGAGCTGAGTGGTTGCAGATGTGAAAACCTTCTTGAGCTTCCGGCGAAAATTACTCGTCACCACGGAAAGTTGAGCGCCGGTGTCGACAAGAGCAGTGACATATACGCCGTCTACTTGTACGTCTATAAGATTCCGTTTTGTGTATATTGTCAAGAGAGGATTTTCTGTCAGTCCGAGTGATGCAGTGCCACCGCCGGGGGCTGCAACACTTAGTTTTCTATCGGGAAACCTTGCAAGAAGATGGGGGAAGACGGTCAGCGAGGCTGTGGAGAACGAGACTGGCACCGCTGAGCGGATGAAGAGCGGATGAAGAGCGGGAGTAGTGGTGTTCAGTAGCAGGTTCCTGAGCAAAATGGTCACGGCTGGTCTCTTGGTGATACGCAGGACGTGCATGGAAGAGACGAAAGGAGGATTGAGCAGGAGGACCACAGTGACTTCTGTAATGGCGAGAAATGTGGCCAATTCGGTGAGACGAGAAGTAGATCGGCTTGTCATTGTGTGTTTGCCATGCGGACGGATTACGAAACGTCGAGGGAGAGCCTGTCGGGAAGGAACGTGCAAGCGTGTGTTGGGGCTGGAAGTCGGTGCAGGGAAGCGGTGAAATAGAGTGAAATCTTAGGCTGGCAAATTCGTGCCGAACGCCTGCTTGAATGAGAAGCAACGTAATGGGGGAGAGGGGTCAGGGGATGTTGGTTTCACCTTAGGTGGAGCAGCCACTTCAAGTTCCTGCCTGACGAGTCGCGTCAAGTTGTCACATGTGTCTGGTGGATATGTGTCGAGACACGAGGACGTTGCAGCGGTGTTCGGAAGGCGCTGGAACTGATGGGAGATGCGCCCGCTTTTAGCTAGTTTGGACCGGCGGCATCCTTGATTGATCGCTTCAACAGATGACACATTGTTGAATACGAGCTTGTTGAACGCATCGTCTGTGATACTCTTTAGATTATGCGCAACGTTTTCAGGCTCGGAGATGTTTTCGTCAGCTTGGCGGCATAGTGAGAGGACAGCCTGAATGTAACTGATGTAGGACTCCATGGAAGATTGTGCGCGAGTTATCGAGCGCTAGTCGACAACTCATTTTTCGTAGCTTCGCGACGACCAAAGGCGTTGCCAAAAAGCTCGCGATTGTTTTCTTTGATGTTTTCCCAGCTGGTAATGTCATGGTCATGGTTGTCAAAGCAAACACAAGGGGTTCTGTTGAGATAAAAGATGATGTTTGTGAGCATAAGTGTGGGATTCCACCTGTAAGTGGCACTCACGCTTTCGTAGAGGCGTAGCCACTGGTCGACGTCAGAACCCTCGCGGCCCGAGAACACACCAGTGTCTTTGAGGGCAGGAAGCATCAGAAAAGTTGCTGCGGACGTTGGGCTGACAGGCCGGGCAGAAGGGCGGGGGACCGGGGAGGATGAAGTCGATTTTTGAGTGGTCTTGTTGAAAGCTACGAGGGAGCGTCCGATTCGGAGTTCCGTGGCGAGGACGGGGATCAAACAGCTCCACCAAATAAGGTACGAGAAGGAGAGGGTAGTCACAGATGTATATACAGCCAGTTAAGCGAGCAGCGCCAGCCACAGAGATTAGCTCGCACCAGTCTATATGATTTGTCTTCTTTATCTTCATCCACTGGCACGTAGCAATATTTTTGTGTTGTTATCAACTCTTCGCTTTGACTTGTTCTTTGGGAAGTACCAGTGCACAAACTCACGCGACGAAGAAAAGAGACACAAACAAGCGCTTTCAGCGCTTGTTTGTGTCTCTTTTCTTTGTCCCGTGAGTTTGTGCACTGGTACTGCCTATAGTGTATCACCAAATAGCCCAACTATCAGTCCTGCTTGTTCTTTAGACCACAGCCACCCAGCGTTCGCTACCGTGCCAAATAGGACCAAATCTGAATTGTTTGTGCTTTCATGGTGCAGTTCGGGGGGCTTATACGTCTGCCCTTAGATTCAGCCCGGCCATCGCCTCCCTAATTAATGAGACAAGTGACGCAACCACGACCTTAAATTTTGGTGTGCGTTGTAAAACTCCAGATAAATTACATGTATCAGAATTCAGCTATGAAAGCGTGCCTTGTAATCATGATTTCATTATAGCACACCAAACGCCAGATCATATCTTTATGAGGTATAGTGGTGTGGGTAACGAAGTGCTGACAAATATCTAACGCCTTCCTTTATGTAACAACAAAACAAAATTCTTATCAGTTCAAGTTTCCGCAGTTGGTATGCGTTATTCTCCGCATAGTATTTGACGATAAGTTAGCTTATCCAACCAAGACATATTATTAGCTGAAGGAATAGTTGGTCGGCCGAGATATTTTATAAAGCAGAACACGATTACACACATAAGTTTGATGCACTGCAGTGTTTGCGTTTGTGTAATTTTTATGTGTACGTGACCTTGCACTATGTGTGCTGTCACAAGTCAAATAACGTCATTTTGTGGAATAAAAAGATCGTACAAGTTTGATTGACAAATGTCTATATGTGGTCAAACAGCTATGTGACGGTGGAGTGACGCATTACGGTTTCCCGGTGCCTTTAACATTGCATTAATGGGCACAGGGTGCGTGAGGTACACCTACTATCGTCACTTCCTGGAGATTCATGCCCGGAAGATGTGGTTTAGGCTGACCGTTTTGCTATAATAATTTAAACGTGGTATACTATGCACTAGTACAGATAATAAATAGTGTTCATAGATACGAGATAAAAAGGCAAGCGAACAACTTTTTTATCGGTTAACAATAAAATCACCACTGCATTTTATTACGGTGATACAAGCGATGATGTCTTATCAGCGAGCTGATTGCAACGCGCGAATATCGTATTATTCCACATCAGCCTCACGTGGAAGTGGAGTTCATTGACACATTTCACACCGAAAGCTGTATGGGATTCCAGCGACGTTCACGTGCAACGCCGTAGTTCTCTGCCGCTGCCACCGCCGCTACCATTATCCGTCACTACTACCACACAAAAGAGGAAAAAAACCTCAGTAACTAAAAAAAACACCAAGGACACAGTGGGATTCGAACACGGGTCGGCAGTGTGCCAGCCCAGTATTCTGATACTGAACCACATTGGTTTTTTAGAACATCAAAGGAACAACCTGTCATCACAGATTGCGAATAGCGTAACGAGTTGGCCATCTTGCTCCAAACCATTATGATAGATTGTTCTTGATTACTTACTAGCTGCGGTGCATAGCGGCTTCAGACATGATTCTACAGGCATAATAAATGTGCAGTGAATGCCATGCTTCACCGAAGAATGACAAAGGATAGCATTGTGAATGCTTGCCTACAACACAAAAATTGTGATAATTTAACGTAAGCTGGGTACCCAGCAAATGTTATTGTAGCAGTTAATTAAAGAGTGATTAGAAAAGGCTCTGAAAGGCCGCTCTCGGCTATTGTTGAGACTTTGCTGCAAGGGCAGCGTAGGCCCGGCATTTTTTTCTCACTTTTTTTAGTCTAAATTGTTAAGACGGGGAATTTTCATCTGTGCCCTTCTCTCATACAGGCTTTTTGAAAGCGCTGTTCCTTCTGAAGCGCTTTTTGTCTGTGTGCGCTCACTGGCTACGACGAGCACGCATCACCACCTTCCTATAGCTGAGAGACAAAGCAAGTAGAAGACAGGAGCACCAAGGTCATCGCACCGGGACCTTCTCGCACTACTTAGAAGCTCGTCGTTTTCATAACCATGCTTGCCTTCACGAACATCTATTAGCTGAGAGATTCGCTTGTAGATGATTAGAAACAGGTTTTCAAAAAGAGTTGAAAATGTTTTTTTCAGGATGTCACTCATTTCGATTGTTTTCTCATTCTTGAGGACAACGGCGAAGTCGAAATGGTCTTCAAGGTGTTTCTAGTCAGCGATCACCTCGAGTGGCCTTTCGCCATGGTCACACTCACTCACGTCAGTGACTAGAAGAAAGATGCCGATACGCATGACTCGCTTTGAAGTGGCAATGAAGCCAGTCACTGGAAAGGGCAAATGGTGTGGCCATCGAAGCGAATCATGAAACTATAAATTTGTTTAACTGAATGTTTTTATTGTAAACAGGAATGCGTACGTAAATACTGAGCTTGAGCGGCAGTGATTGCAGAACAGCTATGTGTGCGTATTCTGATTGTTTTTTTGTTCTCGTTGTTCATGGAAGTGATAGGTATGTTCACATGTTACTCCCATTTCAATGTGTGACTAAGGTATCTCCTTTTGCATATTTCTACGATGTACCTAATGTCTTGTCCAATTTGGAATAAATTATTCTGATCCTGATGTGCATTGTATTCATTTATTCCGTTACGGCCGTTTAACTGCCATAATGTCAGTTATCCAATAAGTTTTGAACCAGATCCCCAATTGTTCCTTGGCGCCCGTACCGAGCAAGTTTTCTTGTTCATTTCTCTTTCAACTCGACCTATATGGCACACGCTTTTTCGCTATTTCCAGCAGTATTGACGAAGCTGGTTGTGATATCTAACATATCTTATCCGGTTCTTATGTTTTGTGCTTGAATGAAATTCGTGTTTTTTGATGCCCTGATACATATAGCCATTGATTTTTGTATTTTAAAGGTTGCAACTTTTCCAACCAAAGAAGAAGTTATAGAACTTATCGATTCAATCACGAAAGAGTACAAAAAATTGAAGAAGAGAAGTAGCTGGCAGATTTTAAACACTATGGAAATTGAACTCGTGGGAAGCAGTCCCCCAGAAGCTTCATTTGCCACATATCCTGGCTTTTAGTGAAATCTTATCATCCCAATAAACGTATTTATCATAAAAAACTGTCTAACTTTTTTCACTATTTTTTGTGTCACAATAAAAAGCGTGCCATGTGAAGTATCTAACCTTGTAGCAGTTTTTCTCGAAAGTGTGTACAAATTTTTGAAAGAGAATTCTTCGATCTACCTTTAGTTTCCTTCCATATGTGCGATGAATGCTTACAAGACTGGTCAGTGGAGTCGATGACAACTGCACTTCTGGTGAAAGTCGAAAGCTGAAGCCGCGTGCGATTTGCACGGGCTTCATCAAGTTTTGTTCAATATACTTTAGTGTTCGTTTAAGGTACGCACACACTTTTTTGTTGTTCTTACGATCAGGGGTGGAGGCCATGCTCGTGTTTCTCTGCCGTTTGCAAGCACTGCCATGCAGGCATGTATGCAAATGAACACACCCCCAGCAGCACCGGGTGGCTGTTTGAACGCGTGAGAACAAAAAAGAAAAATTTAGCCTCTGGCACAACCTAAAGGTGCTTTAAGTGCGTTAAATACAGTTTGAAGTCATAGATGTCTGTTTATAAGCAAAGTATGTCCTGCAAGGATTTTTCGTCCTATCAGCAGATTGACCAAATAGCTGTTGAGGGACACCAGCTCTCATTTTTTGTGGAGTTTAGACATAAAGTTAAAATTCTAATTCCATTTTCACGGCACATAAGCATGCGCTTCGCCGCCGATGCGATGAACAATCTTCTCATTTGCGCTACAATGAGGAAATGTTATCAGAGTGAGGGACGGTTGTGGCACTGTGCTTATTTTGAGAGAGAAAAAGAGATAATAGAGAGGAAAGGCAGGGTAGCTTGCCGTCTACACCGTGGTGTTGCTTGTCGAGGACTGTCGTAGCCTATTTACCAGCGCTTGTTTCTTACTAATATCGCCAAAGATAGTAAGTGATACGTTTTTGCCTTGTTAAGCACACTCAAACGAGCCTTATACACTCCTTTTCAGTTACCCTGTAACTAGTTTCAGCGTTTTTTCCCGTGCGAACTGCGTAGGTTGCGACGTATATTGAGCAGGCCAGCTTTGTTGAGCAGGGACAATTCCAAGCACGACGTCGCTAGCGTCTGTGTTTACTTCGACTGGAACCACTGGCTACACCGGTTGGCTAAAAATTGTGAAGAATTTTATGGAGGTTCGTCTGGTGACGTGGCGTAACTGAAGGGACATGGAATGCTTGGGACCTAAACAAGAGGTCGGCATCATTGCGTGGAAGCTGGGTTAATGCTAGCACGATAGATGCGAAATTGCACACAAAGTGCCGTAAATATGAGCATAGACCTACAAAACAGTTCAATTGCTCCATGTTTGCCGGTTTGCGCCTGCGCGAAACCCAAAAGCACGACTTGCTGTGAGAACAGAAGAAAAAAACACAGCATATCTGCATATTCACGGAGTGAATGATTATGAGTGGGGCGAAGCGGTGGAAGGTTTCATAGCTAAACACTGAACCAGCCGTGAATATCACCCACTACATAATCAAAGACGTGACAGACACTGTATATATTTATACAAGAAATTTTAATATTGGTAAGTGGTGGCTATACGTCGCTTCCGTTCCCCCTTCTATACAACGGCTTTATGGTCGGTGAAGTGATGGATCAGTGATGGGGCGTAGCGGGATGTATGCGAGGACAAAGTAGTTGGCAGTCTGCAAAGATGGCACTCTAGGCGGTCACTTAGAAACAAGGGATAAACACAGTGGGAAAATCAGTGGTTCATTAACGCGCACCTGGATACAAGTACACGGTAATCTTGCATTTAATATTGTCTACTTCTCAACAGTATTGCATTTTTGGTCGATGAAGTGGTGAATCGATGATGGGGTGTATATATAGTGGAATGTTTGCAAGGTAGCTACATACACCAATGGAGGAAGGGCACACCCACACTGTAAGGAGCTTCACCCCTAAATGAACCAATTGAGAATGTCTGAGGGCCCACATAAATGCCAGCAGTTTGGGAATAATACAGGTAAGCGGTAGCTATACGTCGCTTCCGTGCCCTGTTCACTATACGGGCTTTATGGTCGGTGAAGTAATGGATCATAATGGAGAGCAGCGGGATGTTTGGGAGGATGAAGTAGTGGGCAGTTTGGAAAAGTGTAACTATAGGCGGTCACGTCTAAACAAAGGGTAGACACAGTGGGACAATCTATGGTTCTTTAACGCGCACCTGGATAGAAGTACACGACCATCTTACATTTCATATTGGCTACTTCTCAACAGTAGTGGCTTTAAGGTCGTTGAAGTAATAGATCGGTGATGGGGTGTAGCGGGGTGTTTGCAAGGTGGCTACATACACCGACGGAGGAAGGGCAGACTCACACCCTAAGAAGCTTCGCCCCTAAAACAAAGAAAGTCTGTCATGTTTGTAAACATCGTTACTTAAGATGATGCGCTTTTTGTAGAGAAACAGCGTTTCTTAAGGTTATTTTGAAAACCAGTATTGCTCACTCAAGCAGATGCTTAGAAATATCTTGCGAGGGAATTGCGTATTGGTTGCAACATCCAGCATCTCAATCAATCGTGAGATTGTTTATTGGTGGTTCAAAGGCAGTATAGTTATCAGCGATGAGGCAGCGTGAGGAACTGTTCAGAAGAACAGCAGTGATCAGAAGCACGAGTCTGTGAGACGAGCGTCGGCGGTGCTGCCAAGTGGAGGTGCACCCTCACAAGTCTCTCACTAAGTCACGGTTTCTGCCTCTTTAGTCATGTACATTACCGTTTCAGAATATTTAGCGACAATATAGTTTTTCTTGGGGACCTTCAACGGAAAAATTTTGGTCTGTCCCTCTGTCTATCTACCTGTACATTTGTCTGTTTGTCTGCCCTCAACGATACTTTAAACAGAACCTAACGGCTGACCCCAGCCGCAGCGTGCTTCAATATTGCTCAAGATTTAGCGTTCATAGATGTGCTATTGTGAAATGAAAAGCACTTATTGTGCATATCTGAGGTGACAGAACAACACGTTGATGTTTTGTATGTGTG
Source organism: Rhipicephalus microplus (assembly GCF_013339725.1). Lineage (NCBI taxonomy): Eukaryota > Metazoa > Arthropoda > Arachnida > Ixodida > Ixodidae > Rhipicephalus > Rhipicephalus microplus. The sequence continues at coordinate 45,163,093 of NC_051167.1, read as the reverse complement.
CCTTTATACTAGAAGAGGCACAGACAAGTAACTATAAGTACCTTAGCGTTTATTGCACTGTACTGACAGTGCAACGTGATGCTCAAAAAGGTAAGTGTGTCCAACGCTTTGCTAAGACGACACGGTGGAGGCACCTGCCCGTCCCTTTGCGTTCTACACCTTATCACCTCCGAGACAGACACGCATTTTTCTCCGCGGGCTCGCACGCCTTCGTTTTCGAAGATAACTGCCAGATGGCGGTCGTGTTTAACATGCCTCGATGCGCTCGGTCGCCCCCGCTACACGTTCGATGCACTCTGACGCAGCGCCTCTGGAATAGCATTCACCAATTTTCTTGCGCAGAATCCCAAATAAACGTTTTGTTCACACTTTTGACGACATTTGCAGTGTACCATGCAGATTCGAGGCCAATTTTTTCATCTTAAATATTTTGTGTGGGCTCCTATCCACAGTCTTAACTCTGCCAGATGTGTTAATTCAGTTATTATTTTCAGTAATTTTAGACAATAATTTCATAGAACATTTCATTCTCTTTACTTGCCATACACATGCATCACAGACTCACACATCATACATCATCAAAATGAAATTTAAATTGTCTGAAATCAATAGAGCAATAGCTTGCGCTACATTCTGAATCAGGGACTGGCTAATTGCCGACTATACTACGAAAACCAGGCGAACAATGTCCGGTTTCTAGTTATATCAATTGCTTTAAGCGGCACCTCATTAGAGTCTACGGAGCACTGAATAAATCTAGCTTAATTTGAGTTTGATATTCCCATAAGAAGTATTGTTGCATAAATCACCCCCAGTTTTTAATCTCTTGTGAACTCGACAGCTCATTCGTTTGTTGTAGGAGCCCGAAGCCGATTTCCTGATAACACCAGTCTCGTCGCTTGTTGTGTTAGGCAGCGAGATGCCATAATCTCGCCCCTCGACGAAAGAAGAGACAAAAGCCAGCGTTTTGGCACACCGCCAGTCTATGGAAGTGTTCCAGTTACCTCAGCAGAGACGCAAGATAACGGAGAAACTGATGCCTCCGTTGTCACCTTTTTTAGTCGGCGTTGTAAACCTACCTTATAGCCCCCAAATTTCTGGAGTCCCTTTATATCGCCGCCTCAAGTATGCCCTTCCTGAGTGAGTGGGCATAGGCTTACGCCTCGCTTAGCTCAATGTGGCAAATGTTGGGAACATGTTGAACGATCTTAGAGTTTGAAAAAAAAAGGAGGGGGGGGGGTGGCCTGACGGCATATCGCTCTAAATGGCTGAGCGCCATAGCGAGCCATTGTCACTATGTTCAGCAGCGAGAGGTTGAGTTGTTATCGTCGACATGCTTGACTCGAATCGATCAGTAGTCAAACAAAAAGACTTATTGACTGAAAAGAAGCTGTTCAGAGGTTTTAGTGGAGTGCAGCCGAGTGTGGTGCTCATCTTGTAGCAACGCGGGAAATAGACCTTTTAATATTTCATTTCATTATCACCATTTTTTGTGCGGCCAACACAGAACTTATTCTATAGTGTTTGGAATGCAGAGATAATGGCTCATCAGCTCGCATGTGGTTTGGTGGCGTATATAAGAGCCATTTTATTTTATTCGTTCAGTGGTTGTGAATAAGCGCTGAGCTTTATCGAAATAGCAGCATACGTATCAGCGTTTTTTTAACCAAAACCTGATTTTCTGCTGAGGTGGAAATATTGGTGTTGAACAATCATCACCAACATATGTACAATCGACTGACCCTGAGCCCTAAGTATGCGATGACACAAATATCAGCTGCACTCATTCTTCTCCTACGAGCACTTTTGGGAGATTGCTTACTTTCAATTTTCCAAAGACTCAGAAAAAGACTTTTATATCGCAAATATGTGAATCCGGTTCAGATAAATCGGTGTTTTAAGTACATGCGACAATATATCATAAAGTTAACGAAGATGAGCACCAATTACCTGTAAGTATAATACCGAAAGAATGTTCGGAAGCCCCGAAGTGCGAGATATAGAGAATGTGGTGTAGTTTTTTGTTAAGTGAAAGTTCGAAAGTTGACACAAAAAGCATTAAACTTATTTTACGTTAAAATGTTGAACAGTCACATACGTTCTATATAACAGTTTGTTTACAGTTGCGTAACGATGCAAAGAACGTGGGTATCACCAATACCACAAGTGGTAAGCTCATATGCAAATCTAATGATTAGGATGGTAGTAGGCCTGACTACTGCATACCTACTTCAGTGGATGTCGATTAAGCATACTACGGACCCTGGCGCTAACCCAACGTGACGCACGTATCGTAGGAATACATATGAAATGTATAAAAATATATAGTCAACACTCCAACCATAAAAGACGTTTTACCAACAGCGACCATCCGTCCGTGCTTTCATCTGTGTGTCCATTCGTTCATCCATGCATCAAACAGACAGACAGGCCGAAGAAGGACAGACGGATAGACGCGGCCAGCGGGTGATTTACAGTTCGCCAACAACACCATCCGAACCTTCGCCCCTTTCATCATCATTCACTCTGTGGATATGCTGGCAGGCGGTGACTACATACTTGCATACATACAGGTGACAACCGACCCACGCCTTAAGGAATTTTGCCCCAAAAGAGAACGTACCTCCCACAGTCACCAATACTGCGACTTTCGAATAACGCGTTCGATTTTATACCGTTGAGCTGCGGTGGGTTTCCTCCCTCTGTGCATTTTATGGGGTATATACGCGTACCTCAACGTGGGAGTGTCAGTAGAGTGCACCGTGTAGCCATTACGGCGAGTGTGGAACAGCCCTTTTTTGCCTGTTAGCGTCACGTGGCGTCATCTTTTTACGAGTTGGCAGCTTACCAATATTTCCCCGCATACTGCCTGACTCGGTCATATCTGCCAGAAGGAGACGCTCATTCTCAATAAAGTTTTCAAGTGTAAAATAGGGCTCGTTTTTTTTGTTGGACGCAATATCATTAAGAACTAATGCATAACGATGCCAATAAAACAATAGGGGGTGTTTTCAGAAGTAATTGTAAGGTAAATGTGAAAAAAAAAAACTGCACGAAAAGAGAACTTCCCACTGGCAGTTATCGGTCCTTGTGTGATGCGTGACGATAGAAGGCAGATGAGTCCATTTTTTTTTTGTTGCGATGTACTGCAAGAAGGGAAAGCTTGCGTCCCTTGTGGTCACTAATTTTTGTTTTACGCTGCCTCTCAAGGAGACGCGTTGTCACCCTTCATGGCATTGCGCACTAATAATGGAGACGTGTCTCTGCAGCATTATTGCAAGAGACGAAACGACTGCTATTCGCAACTTTCACGACATATTGGTGGCGGAACTATACATCCCACATGGCTGTCGTTGAGATGATTGCCCCGAAAGAGACGATAGCGGAAAGTACACTTTTAGTGAAGACTGCAAATTTTTGCGCTTTGGTGGTCGTTGTATTTATGTTTATTTTGAGAAAGTAGGGGAGCAGTGGCATATCATATTGAGCAAATAAATGCCGGGTAGCCTATTGAAAAGATAAATATGCGCAAAATTGTATCGTATCGAGCCGACGAACTAAGCGCAAAAACTGCTAACTTGAAAATTGCTGTACTCGTGCAGAAAATGGGTGCTGCATACATTAAAGAGCCTTGGTTATTTGCCTGGTAAATTTAACCCTCTTAACCCCTGATGGATGCCCCGCCGCGGCGGCCTAGTGGCTAAGGTACTCGGCTGCTGACCCGCAGTTCGCGGATTAGAATCCCGGCTGCGGTGGCTGCATTTCTGATGGAGGTGGAAATGTTGTAGGCTTGGAGGTGGAAATGTTGTAGATTTGGATGCACGACAAAAAACCCCAGGTGGTAGAAATTTCTGGAGCCCTCCTCTACGGCGTCTCTAATAATCGTATGGTGGTTTTGGGACGTGACACTGCACATATCAATCAACCCCTGACGGATTTTTGGGGTGCTATTTTAAACGGGACGCTTAAATTTCCTCCCGGTGTATATAGGCTGCGAGCATCGAAGATCGCAGTGAAATCTCTCGTTTTTTAATTTCTACTTTACCTTTAACGTGACAACCTCAAAAGGTTACGGTAATATCAAAACCGTTCACAGCTTTGAAAAAAAAATACAAGAGCGTGAGAACAAGTAGCAGCTCTTCTGTCTGAAGCTGGTTCAACACTTCAACCTCAACAGGGCTTCCGGCCGCCACTGCTCAGCGGCGCCAGAGTACATTGAAGTTGCGAATAGTGGTTTTGACTCAAGCCACGAAGGGATGACAACTATGAGGCGTGCTTTGTCCATGTAACTGTGGCTTGTTGGGAGCAAAGAAATAAATATGATCAGTGGCGAAGCATTCGGTAATGTACCTGCATACCACCGTACGTGTATATATGTATGTATGTATGTATGCATGCATGCATGCATGTATGTATGTATGTATGTATGTATGTATGTATGTATGTATGTATGTATGTATGTATGTATGTATGTATGTATGTATGTATGTATGCATGTATGTATGTATGTATGTATGTATGTATGAGAGACGTCCCCCGCTACGCCACCGATTGCAAAAGAGAGGGAAGACCACTCAACCCCTTTGTCTATTCGGTTCCCTCTTGGCTATGTGTCTCAATCACTTCCCACATACAGGGATCCGTGCTGGGGCCAGGAAGTAAGAGACGCTACGACCTGTTTCTGTTTACTAATTCATTTAAATTATTACTAACTGCAAACATCGTATACCCGCGTACATCAACCACTACACAAAATTATAACTTATTATTTAGACATTCGCGACATTCGACACAGGGCAGGCACGTGAAGAAAGTAACTGCAACAATACAAGGGTATACATATATAAAGAAAACACGCGACGACACAAATCATGAATTGATAAATGAATAAAACCACGCAATGTCTCAACGCGCCGCTTCCCTGCGTGCAAAGCTCGACTAAATAGGATGCATAAAGTTCGTCTCACGAATGGTCCGTGTTGTCAGTCTTCCTCGTCTTCGCCATCTTCTTCGTCTCTCTCAGCGATTTCCATCTTAATCTTCTTTCATAACGTCCCGCAATCACTCGCTTTCTCGTTTCCCATCTCTAACTCTCATTCCTCGTCATACCATTCCTGCTTCAGTCATCATCTCATCGACTCTGATCGCTATCTCTTCACACCGTTATCTTCATTTTCCATTCCGCCTATCTACCTTCTCGAGCTCATCGCATCGTCTCTCTGACTGCCCCTCCCCCCCCCCCCCTGTATCGTCTCGTAGTCCCTTTTTGTAGGACCCGAATCCATCCCTCCGTGGCACCTAACCAATTGCCACTGTTGACACGACACATTTCTCTGTCAGTCAGAGTGTATCATCTTCGACGGCCGCCCCCGCGGCCCACACCTGTAGAAAACCCTCTCCCAAACAAAGCCGAGCAAGTAACATTGTGCAAACTCAAGCTTCAGCGAGAGAGACGGGTGAGCTGTCCCAAGACACTTTAATTACGGGAGAACAATGGTCCCGATGCTTTCGACAAAGTGCGTCGTCTGAAAGGCCAACATTCGGAGTTTGCAGTGTTGTGCCGAAATGTTTTCGGCCGAACCAATTGCCTCGGTTTCTAATACTTGATGAGCCGATGTCCAGACCAAGTCTCAACGTTTCCATGCAGCTCTGTGTCTCCCGCGAAATTCTGCAAAGCCGCCGCTTCTTCGTCATTTAACGCCACGGGTGGCCATCCACGCAGAACGCAGTAATGAGCCCTGCAGCCACGAAGGCTGACGGAAAATCGGACCGGACACGGCACAGGCGCTGCGGCAGGGTCGCATTCCCTAAACCAACAAAAGGTGCTCTGCTGCTCCCCCATGCCACAAATCTGAAGTGTGCGCGTGGAATATTGCCACCGTACACTGTCACACTGTGTGTAGACAACAAGGTGCCGCCCGGTTCTCGTGTTTGCGCGGAAGGAACCCGCGAGAACAGTAGAAATAATACTTCCAGGTACTCTTCTCCAGAATGCCTATTCGTTACACTGAAGATTTTCTTTTCCCTTTTTTTATGCGTGGTTTTAAGAAACGAGCGAAAGCATCTTTAAAGGTACGGGGTTCAGTCTGTGTTTGTGGGGACGTCACATATGTATGCATGTATGTATTGCGGGCACTTCTTCGCACAGGTACTTTCTTCTTACATGATCATCATCATGAATGGTTGTCGTCCACTTCTATTGTGGGAACTTGGCCTGCCTGTGTTCTATGCCTCAGGTGTGGTCGTATCCTCGTGTCTTCGGGACCTGTTAGAGTTTGCTTTGCGCGTTGCGTCATGAATGATAGAGAGTGCTCAGCGATCTTCTATACTCTGCCTGTTCGCTCTGCTTCCTGGAGCTTTGCTCAGGTCGCCGTTTATGCCTGGTGCCCACTAACAAGTATGCTTCAGGTTCAGCCAACTGTCGCTCCTGCATCTACCGTCATGACCCCAGCCAGTGCAGCCTAGCCAGCGTGTATATATATATATATATATATATATATATATATATATATATATATATATATATATATATATATTTATAATTAAGAATAAGGAGCACATTTACGAAAGTTTGATAATTGTTTACTCTGTGTTTCGGCCGTGGCACTGCCTTCGTCAGGATTAACAGAAATACGAGTGTGTGGCCGCTTTTATGTGCAGGCATGAACACGTCAGTACAAAACACGTGCGATCAGCATGTGAGTGTCACAAAAATTCTTTGAAACAGCCTTGACTACACTACAAACCATTAAAATCTAATGCAATAGACAGGATTGTGGGCATGTAAAAGGCAATTGTAACATTCACCATTGACGACGAGAATCACGCATGAAAAAAAAAATATGTGATAACCTTTAGGAAGTATATCATACGTAAGGGTTGCTTCTTTAAATATTTCTCAAACTTTCGGACGTCACGGCATCGTAGAAAGGCATGACACTTTGCCTACGCATTCGTTAATGCCAGATAACAGACTGTTGAACTTGTGAATCAAGAACGATTCTGGAATTTCGCGATCATGGTGCGATTTAAAGCCCGATTCTAATAGTGTCACCATAATTTTGTCAAACGAATGACCTGGTTGATGACAATGCTTGGACAATGGAAGATGTGGCAAACTGTTTACGTGTGATTTGTGGTTGTTGAAACGGATGCGAAAAGATGTCTCGGTTTGACCGATGTATTGCATGTGGCAGATTGAGCGTTCAATAAGTAAATGATGTTGCTGCTATCGCAGTTTAAGTCCCCTTTAATCCTAAGTGAAAAGTTAGATGCCGTGCTTTTAGCAACAGTCGCAGTGGTCATGTGCGCACACACAAACTTTACATCGCGTTTTTTTACAGGGGTGACAACCAACGGGAGCAATGAATCTAGTCTTGGAAGAAGTTACCATATCGCGCAAGTTCCTTGATCTTCAATATACAACCCGCGGTGATTCAGTGAAGATGTCCTTAAGCCGATCGCTCTGTGTCAGTAGGTTGTAATGCTTTCTGAGTATATGCGACACGTTAGGAATAGATGCAGAATGCGTTTGAACGAGGTTGGTTCGGGAAGGTGGCGCTAATCGCTTGTCTTTACTGATGAGCTCTTTCCGATCTAGACATTTGGCCCATTGGAGAGCGTCGTCAATTATTTGTGAAGGATATTGTTGTTCAGTTAATGCTTTACGGAGCTGGTCACAGTTGCGAGTGAATCCCTGTTGTCCGAACAAATTCTTTTAAAACGGATAGCTTGGCTATAGGAGATACTTGTTTTGCAGTGTTTAACATGGCTACTTTTAAAATGAAGATATCTTTGTCGGTCAGTGGGCTTCTTGTATAGGTTTGTCGTTAGTTTACCATTGCTTAAAGCTACATTGACGTCAAGGAAGTTTATGGTGACAGGTGAATAAGAGTGGGAAAATGAGATGAATGGTTCTACTTTGTTAAAGTCTGCAATGAAAGAATGTGATGCCGCTTCACCATGGTGCCAAATTAAGAAAATGTCGTCAATGAAGCGTTTGTAATAAAGTGGTTTAAGGTCACGAGTGGCGAGAAAGTTATTTTCTAGAATGCCCATGAAGATGTTCGCATAATTGGGACCTATTTTTGTGCCCATCGAGGAGCCGCTGGTTTGAACATAATGTTCACCGTCAAATTCAAAGTTGTTAAGCTCGAGTATCAGTGATAAAATAGTGCCCAAGGTGGAACCGTCGATGGGTTTGTCATTTACCGAGTCATTGTATGCTTGGAGTACAGAACGAATCCCGTCCGCATGGGGTATATTTGTGTACAGTGACACCACATCTAGTGTGACCAGAAGAGCCTCTCTCGGAACACGCATATTTATATAGTCACGCAGAAAGTGATTAGTGTCCTTGACATATGAAGAAAAGGTAGGAGGAATTGAACTAATTAAGCTGTCTGCATATCGAGACAGGCTTTCCGTAATGGTTCCTATTCCTGAAATTATTGGCCGGCCTGGATTATTTTGTTTATGAATCTTAGGAAGCAGATAAAATCTACCAGCTACCGGACTCAGGGGGACTAAGGATTTAGGCACAGTTTCTGGAATTTCATTTTTTCTTACAAGCTCTTTTAAAGTTTCTTTTGCTTTAGTCTTGAATTCCTCGGTCGGGTCGTAGCTCAAATGTCTGTAAAATGTGTGGTCATTTATTTGCCTGTGGGCCTCACGAAGGTAATCAGCCTTATTCAATATTACGATTGCTCCACCTTTATCGGCCGGTTTGATGACGATGTCGTCTCGGGAAGCCAGGGTCTGGATCACTTGTTTTTCTTTGTCGCTTAGGTTCCATCTCATTTTCCCACTCTTATTCACCTGTCACCATAAACTTCCATGACGTCAATGTAGCTTTAAGCAATGGTAAACTAACGACAAACCTATACAAGAAGCCCACTGACCGACAAAGATATCTTCATTTTAAAAGTAGCCATGTTAAACACTGCAAAACAAGTATCTCCTATAGCCAAGCTATCCGTTTTAAAAGAATTTGTTCGGACAACAGGGATTTCACTCGCAACTGTGACCAGCTCCGTAAAGCATTAACTGAACAACAATATCCTTCACAAATAATTGACGACGCTCTCCAATGGGCCAAATGTCTAGATCGGAAAGAGCTCATCAGTAAAGACAAGCGATTAGCGCCACCTTCCCGAACCAACCTCGTTCAAACGCATTCTGCATCTATTCCTAACGTGTCGCATATACTCAGAAAGCATTACAACCTACTGACACAGAGCGATCGGCTTAAGGACATCTTCACTGAATCACCGCGGGTTGTATATTGAAGATCAAGGAACTTGCGCGATATGGTAACTTCTTCCAAGACTAGATTCATTGCTCCCGTTGGTTGTCACCCCTGTAAAAAAACGCGATGTAAAGTTTGTGTGTGCGCACATGACCACTGCGACTGTTGCTAAAAGCACGGCATCTAACTTTTCACTTAGGATTAAAGGGGACTTAAACTGCGATAGCAGCAACATCATTTACTTATTGAACGCTCAATCTGCCACATGCAATACATCGGTCAAACCGAGACATCTTTTCGCATCCGTTTCAACAACCACAAATCACACGTAAACAGTTTGCCACATCTTCCATTGTCCAAGCATTGTCATCAACCAGGTCATTCGTTTGACAAAATTATGGTGACACTATTAGAATCGGGCTTTAAATCGCACCATGATCGCGAAATTCGAGAATCGTTCTTGATTCACAAGTTCAACAGTCTGTTATCTGGCATTAACGAATGCGTAGGGAAAGTGTCATGCCTTTCTACGATGCCGTGACGTCCGAAAGTTTGAGAAATATTTAAAGAAGCAACCCTTACGTATGATATACTTCCTAAAGGTTATCACATATTTTTTTTTTCATGCGTGATTCTCGTCGTCAATGGTGAATGTTACAATTGCCTTTTACATGCCCACTATCCTGTCTATTGCATTAGATTTTAATGGTTTGTAGTGTAGTCATGGCTGTTTCAAAGAATTTTTGTGACGCTCACATGCTGATCGCACGTGTTTTGTACTGACGTGTTCATGCCTGCCCATAAAAGCGGCCACACACTCGTATTTCTGTTAATCCTGACGAAGGCCGTGCCACGGCCGAAACGTAGAGTAAACAATTATCAAATTTTCGTAAGTGTGCTCCTTTATTCCTAATTATATTTGCACCAGACCCACAGAATTTCTTTTTTTATTCATTTTGCTACGATGGGTCCTGGAAAAGCCCCTCCGAAAATTGTTGACGTCAAATACCCTACGAGTGCCACATCGACAGCCATTTTGGGTGACTCGCAGACAAAATACTTATACCAGCATTTTGATCCGCTTCATGCGGGTACACCAGCCTTCATCTCTCAGAGTGGTGCTACCATCAGTGATGTAAGTTCACTATTGGACTTCGTGCCTCCGTTAACGGAAACGCTCAGCCTTCACGTAGGCAGCAATGACATCCCAAAGTGTTCCGGCAACGTGGCTTTTGCCAGGTACCGCGAGATGCTGGATATCGTAACAAAACGGCGCCCCGCTATAAGTCGAATATACGCAAGCCTGGTCCTGCCACGATCCTGCAACCGCCGTCAAGGTAGCAGAAACGAAGCCTTTGTGCAACGTTGCAACAACTCTGCAAGATTTTTCAACCAGCTCCTTCAGAACTTTGGCCAACGTTCAAAGCTGGTATTTCACGTCGATCATGGATTTGAATGGCTCCCGCCATCTCGCGTGCTCGCAAGTGACGTTCTCCACCCAAGTTTCGAGGGCTTACGCTACTTGCCTGTCATTTTCGACAGTTGTGCTTCAAAAATCCACGTGATGCGTCATCGGCTGCTTCGGAAGACTACACAAGCAGCGGAACTATTTGTAATGTGCTTCGTGCCACGAAAGCTCGTTCTCACGACAATCTTCCGTCATCTGAGAGAGTGGCTGCACCCTCTGCTAGAATGCCACCAAGTGGTATCGAAGCGCTAAAAGTTCGCTCAGTGACAGGGCGATCAAGTGCGACAACAGCAAACAACATACTTGGAAGCAGGGCACCGACAAGCAAGCCAACGACAAGGCGGCCATCGACCAGCAGGGCTTCTGAGAACAAGGCCACGGCGAGAAATGCAGTGAATAAGTTGACACTAACAAAAAAGACATTGCCAAGCTGTGTACCTTCAACCAACGCAACGACCAGCCTGACAACGAGAAACAAGACACCAGCAAGGACAATTACCACGACGATGACAGACAAAGCAGTGTCTTTTTACAGGGTTATGAACAATCCAGTGAGCAGCAAGGCAACACCGGCTGCTTCTCCACCTCCCAGCGGTGCCACGTCGTCCCAGTCAAGGTACCAATTCAGAAGCAAGTGGCCTGATCCTACCCAAGCAACCGAATGACTACCACCTAGCCGGAGTAAGACTCCCTTTGGGGATGCCTCAATGCATTTTGTGAACCTTAGAAAAGTGACCGAAAAGCGTATTCGCTGCGACCTGCATGCTTCCACCTTAAAAATGAATATTGCTACATCAACAGTACCTAAAAGTTTAAGCCTTAACTTAAGGCCTGCTACGTCAGAAATGACTAGCAATAATCTCTCCAGGTGGGACAACACGCTCAAACAAGCGTCTCTGGAACTCACGTGCATTGTGACTAACCATTATGAGTCATCCGGAAAACAGCTAAGGAACAAAGAGAACCAACTCTTTGCTACGCGGAATTTCACTGCCGAAGAAAGACCGTCACTTGATAACTACAGACGAAAAAAATTCGCGAGCTCAGCGACAAAAAATATAAAAAGTCTATATAGGATAACATTTGCACAAGCGTCAGCACTCTTGATGACGCAACGTCTTCAGTGCATTCGTCCTCCGCAGAAGCTGGAAATATAGTAAATATTTCGAGTGCCACGTTATCGGCTGAAGAATTGAGCGTTCTTTCCCGTGGTTTGAACTTTTGTCCTGCCACTGGAGGATACAATGAATTCCAACTAATCAGTGACTTACACAATTTTGAAAGAAGCACGCGTTTACGCGAATACTTTCATAATCGGCCTCCATCTATCAAAAGAGCATTTTTTTCTACCAAGCACTGGACTCCCCCTTCCCGAAGGGATAAATGTCTCGATATTTACATACGAGCAGTGCAGCGAGATGTACTCGAAGCATACAAAAAGCAATCGCCGTTTCACCACAATTTAAGCGACAAAGAAAAACAAGCGATCCAGACCCTGGCTTCCCGAGACGACATCGTCATCAAACCGGTCGATAAAGGGGGAGCAATCGTAATAATGAATAAGGCTGATTACCTCAGTGAGGCCCACAGGCAATTATATGACCATACAATTTACAGACATTTGAGCTACGACCCAACCGAGGAATTCAAGACTAAGGTGAAAGAAACTTTAAAAGAGCTTGTAAGAAAAAATAAAATTTCAGTAACTGTGCTTAAATCCTTAGTCCCCCTGAGTCCGGTAGCTGGTAGATTTTATCTGCTTCCTAAGATTCATAAACAAAATAATCCAGGCGGGCCAATAATTTCTGGAATAGGAACCATTACGGAAAGCCTGTCTCGATCATTGACGACATTTTCTTAATTTGGCACCATGACGAAGCGGCATCACATTCTTTCATTGCAGACTTTAACAAAGTAGAACCACCAATCTCATTTTCCCACTCTTATTCACCAGTCACCATAAACTTCCTTGACGTCAATGTAGCTTTAAGCAATGGTAAACTAATGACAAACCCATAAAAGAAGCCCACTTACCGACAAAGATATCTTCATTTTGAAAGTAGCCATGTCAAACACTGCAAAACAAGTATCCCCTGTAGCCAAGCTATCCGTTTTAAAAGAATTTGTTCGGACAACAGGGATTTCACTCGCAACTGTGACCAGCTCCGTAAAGCATTAACTGAACAACAATATCCTTCACAAATAATTGACGACGCTCTCCAATGGGCCAAATGTCTAGATCGGAAAGAGCTCATCAGTAAAGACAAGCGATTAGCGCCACCTTCCCGAACCAACCTCGTTCAAACGCATTCTGCATCTATTCCTAACGTGTCGCATATACTCAGAAAGCATTACAACATACTGACACAGAGCGATCGGCTTAAGGACATCTTCACTGAATCACCGCGGGTTGTATATCGAAGATCAAGGAACTTGCGCGATATGGTAACTTCTTCCAAGACTAGATTCATTGCTCCCGTTGGTTGTCACCCCTGTAAAAAAACGCGATGTAAAGTTTGTGTGTGCGCACATGACCACAGCGACTGTTGCTAAAAGCACGGCATCTAACTTTTCACTTAGGATTAAAGGGGACTTAAACTGCGATAGCAGCAACATCATTTACTTACTTGAACGCTCAATCTGCCACATGCATTACATCGGTCAAACCGAGACATCTTTTCGCATCCGTTTCAACAACCACAAATCACACGTAAACAGTTTGCCACATCTTCCATTGTCCGAGCATTGTCATCTACCAGGTCATTCGTTTGACAAAATTATGGTGACACTATTAGAATCGGGCTTTATATCGCACCATGATCGCGAAATTCGAGAATCGTTCTTGATTCACAAGTTCAACAGTCTGTTATCCGGCATTAACGAATGCGTAGGCAAAGTGTCATGCCTTTCTACGATGCCATGACGTCCGAAATTTGGAGAAATATTTAAAGAAGCATCCCTTACGTATAATATACTTCCTAAAGATTATCACATATTTATGTATTTTTTTTCATGCGTGATCGTCGTCGTCAATGGTGAATGTTACAAATGCCTTTAATATGCCCACAATCTTGTCTATTGTATTAGATTTCAATGGTTTGTAGTGTAGTCACGGCTGTTTCAAACAATTTTTGTGACACTCACATGCTGATCGCACGTGTTTTGTACTGACGTGTTCATGCCTGCCCATAAAAGCGGCCACACACTCGTATTTCTGTTAATCCTGACAAAGGCCGTGCCACGGCCGAAACGTAGAGTAAACAATTATCAAATTTTCGTAAGTGTGCTTCTTTTAATTATATTTGCACCAGACCCACAGAATTTCTTATTTGAATCATATATATATATATATATATATATATAGTAGGCAAAAAAGGGGCGACGAAACTTTCGTGGAAGCGTCTTTACTAAACGTTTTCAGCTGGTGGACCAGCCTTCGTCAGAGTAATGTGACAAGGTTGTCACATTACTCTGACGAAGGCTGGTCCACCAGCTGAAAACGTTTAGTAAAGACGCTTCCACGAAAGTTTTTTTGCCTACAATACGTCGGGTCCAGCGTGAATGACGTTCAAAGAACCTGGTATATATATATATATATATATATATATATATATATATATATATATATATATATATATATATATATATATATATATATATAGAGAGAGAGAGAGAGAGAGAGAGAGATAGAGAGAGATCCTCCGTGAGCGGTCACAACGTGGTTTATTTCAACGTTTCGGCCTGGAGTCTGGCCTTCATCAGGATTAAAGGTACAGTTTGTTGGTGCTCAGTTCATGCAATCTCAAATCAGAGGGAAAGGAAAGAGGAAAAAGACAGAAAAAGAAGAAAAAAGAGAAAAGAGAGAAAGAAGAATATAAGGTGGACTCCCCTCGTGCACCCCCTTCCAGTCTTCCTTCCACATCCCCCTTCATCTCTCTCCCCTTTCTCCCCTTCACCTTTCTGATGTCAGTGGTCTGTGTATGCTTCCTTTCACTAACCGCGGCCAGACTCGACTCCTCCGGCGCTCCCCTTACGGCCTTCGCATTGGAGCGTTTTGCTGCCTGCCGCCGCAAGTTCGGGGTGGCGCTGCTAGACCACTGTTGCTCAATAGACACAATAGACCACAATAGACAAGGACGAATCAAGTGGTGCAATGGCTCCATTTTCACAACAAGAGTGGGAAAGGGCTGAGAAAAGGGTTCCTAGTAATACATCAACAGGCCCAGATGGCATTCCAATTAGGCTGATAAAGACATTAGGTCCGAAGTCTAAGCAGGCTTTGAGAGAGGCAGTGAGCACAATAATAATCGATGGTGAAGTTCCCGATGGATGGAAACTTAGCAGGATGAGCATGATCTATAAAGAAAAGGGGGACAAAGCTGACATAAACAACTACCGTCCTATAACAGTGACATCAGTGGTCTACAGGCTGGCGATGCAGATTATAAAGGAAAGACTGCAGGCGTGGATAGAGGATGAGGGGGTGCTGGGGGAACTGCAGAATGGGTTTCGGAAACACAGGAGGTTGGAAGACAATCTGTTCTAACTGACGCAGTGCATCGAAATAGCAGAAAAGGAACACAGGCCCCTGTGGCTAGCATTTTTGAATATCAAGGGAGCGTACGATAGCGTGGTTCAAGAGGAATTGTGGGGAATACTGGTCACACTAGGCGTGGAACATGTAGTCACTAATCTTTTAAAGGGTATCTATAAAGGTAACAAGGTAGTTATAAAGTGGGAAAACAGGTATCCAAGCCTGCAGAGGTAAAACGGGGGCTTAGGCAGGGGTGCCCCCTGTCACCCTTATTATTTATGATGTACCTACAAAGATTAGAGGCAAAATTAGGGGGAAGTGCACGGGGCTTCAACCTCTCTTTAGTCAAACAAGGAAAACTTATTGATCAGGCACTACCAGCATTAATGTACGCAGATGGTATAGTGCTAATGGCCAACAACAACGAAGATTTGCAGAGATTGATGGACATCTGCGGTAATGAGGGAGATAGGTTAGATTTTAGATTCAGTAAGGAAAAATCAGCAGTCATGATTTTCAATGACAACGAAGGTAGTGAGCTTAGAATACAGGAGGTCACGCTAGAGATAACAGATAAATACAAATATCTGGGCGTATGGATAAGCAATGGGACCGAGTATTTGAGGGAAGACGAAATATACGTGACGACTAAAGGTAACAGGATTGCAGCACTCATGAAAAATAGGGCACTGTGGAATTACGATAGGTATGATGTTGTGAGAGGAATATGGAAAGGTGTCATGGTTCCTGGGCTGACGTTCGACAATGCGGTCTTGTTCATGAGATCAGAAGTTCAAGCAAGATTAGAAATTAAGCAACGTGGAATAGGAAGGCTTGCTTTAGGAGCTCACGGGAATACACCAAATCAGGGAGTACAAGGTGATATGGAATGGACATCACTTGAGAGCAGGGAAGCTAGCAGCAAGATAAATATTGAGAAGCGATCGAGAGAAATGGGAGAAGAGCGTTGGGCTAGGAAGGTTTTCAGCTACTTGTACATGAAGAATGTCGATACAAAATGGAGGAAGCGAACCAGGAAGTTGACTGGTAAATACTTAGAAAACAGCAGGTGGCCAAACCAAAAAGAACTATCGGTTAAGAAGAAAGTGAAGGAAACGGAGACTGACATGTGGAGAATGGGCATGATTAAGAAGTCCACACTAGAGATTTATCGAACGTTTAAGCAGGAAATTGCCAAGGAAAGGATCTATGATAATACTCGGGGTAGTTCTCTACTGCTTGAGACCAGAACGGGAGTACTGCGAACCAAGACATATCGGGCCAAATACGAAGGGGTAGACACAGTATGCAGTGCGTGTGGAGAGGAAGAAGAAACTGCCGAACACTTGATAATGTTCTGTAAAGGGCTTCACCCTATAGTTCAGGATGATGGCGCAGAGTTTTTCAAAGCACTGGGGTTTAGGGACCGGGAGGGCAAAATAGACTTTAAGCGGGTAGACTTAACTAGAAGGAGGTTATCTGATTGGTGGCTAAATTCAAGGCACGAGTGAAAATTAAACTCTTCACTGCAAAGTACGAATCCTCAAACTCTTTTTTTAAGGAAAAAAATAAATATAGTTTTTGGTTCATTAGGTATTACAGCTTGGTGGCGCTAGCCACCAGCCGATCTAAAAGGTACAGCCATATCCATCCATCCATGCTCCGCCGCCTCCAAGCGCGTTCACGGGTGCAGTGTGCGCGCCACAGCGCTATGGCCATCAAAACAGCGCTGAGTACGAGGAACAGAACCAACTGCGGCGCCTGAATTCTTGAAGATGAACGTTTTATCCACACAATACAGCTCGGTCGTTGCATGTGATGAGGTTAAAATGGTATAGTCGACCTCTTAGAGCACCGCTTACCCAGTCGCAACCATTCCGGCAGCTTTCCTGGATTTTCGCACACGCGTGTAGTCACAAGCAACAGTAATCCATTACAGCGCACAAAATTCAGAGAGAAAAAGCAATATTTATTTTGTCGTAAGGTGGACTAGAACTTCGCTTATGTAGACGGCGATGACTCCACTTTCCGTTTTGTCGGCTGTCGAGGAGCCGAGGTGGGCGAGGGGCCATGCGCTGCAGGTTCTTTACGCGGCCTCTTCGTTGCCGGGACCATATACGAAGGATACTGATCGAAGACCGTGGGCACGGCTCCTGGACGCAGTTTCCGTATACGATATCCGGGAACATAGTCATTTTCCGTGAAGTGTTTGCTGCACACTGCAGTCGATGCGGACTTGACATTGATGACGAGGTTTTCACGTGAAACATTTTTCCTCCACTTTGAACACAGTTCCTCATCGCTAGGAAAGTGGTGGTACGACACACCCGGTGTCTTCCCTTGCTGTGACTTACACAGCGGCACGCAACAATAAACCATGGCTACGCTAGTGCAGTTAGCGTGCTTGAGCGTGTCTGATGCATTGTTTACCCGAGGTCATCGAACGCAGTCAAGAAAAGTCGCAGTCGGCGACGCGGGGAGCCGGCGGAGCTTACAGTGAGGTGGTGCTGCCCTCTACGCGTCAGAAAAAATTATATGCGCGGCGCCGGTATTGAGAAGGCCGTAAGGAGCGTGCAGAAGGAGCGTCAAGTCCGGCCATGCACTAACGCATTCTTCCCGACCAGACGGCGCCTCCTGGCACTGGCGGTTTGGTATGGGGCAAAAATGAGCTTTCTTAGAAAGTTTTAAGCCTTTAACTACTCGGAGCCCTGTAAACATTTCGTCGTAGAAAGAGAGAAAGAGGGGTACCGCGTATTGGGGCAGAGGCTGGTAAGTGGGCATTTTAGGAAGTTTTAAGCCTTTAACTACTCGGGGTCCCGTCAACATTTCGTCTTAGAAATACGGATTCCGCATATTGCGGCAGAGGCTGGTAAGCCGGCGCAATGCGAATTTTCTGCCCGCTTCTGCATTACGCGTGCAGTGGGGGCCTCCCGGCTGTGCACAGGGTTGCTGTTGGGCATGTCATGCATGGCACAATTGATTGGGTAGTAAAATAAAACAGAAAACAGACGACAGCTGCTCTTAGGAAGAGTAGATGCACTTGGAATTGTTTTGAGTTGTCCAGTGCCCTTCGCAGCTGCAGTGCCGTGAACTCAGTTACTATTTTCATTATTGCCGTTATTGTTTTTAATGCTTTAATTGCTGCAAGTGTTCCTTGAAGCAGTAGTTTTGCTGTGGACAGAATGGCACTCCGTGAGAATAGCTTCGACGACTTCCGACAAGAAGACAAGGCCTCGATCGCTGAGAAGCTCTTGGGCTGGTCCGTGGCGCAGTATAAATCGATGCACCAGGAAGGACGCAACATCGCGCGCAGTAGCCGCAGGGAGAGCGGCGGTTTTGGCGTATCGCGTTAAATGGTCAACGGCAACGATGGCCCAGTGGTTACCAGCCAACGTCAGAGGAAGTGGTTCATACAAATCGATATCTACGCGCCGAAAGGGACGGTCAAGGCAAGGTAACAGTTGCAAACCGGCGTGCGACATGTGGGCTGACAGTTTACGCCGTTGGCAAGTGAGGCAAGAGCAAACGAACTGCTGCACATAGCGGTACATCCCGTGCCAGAAATAGCATTGTCGGATGCGGTGGTAAGTTTTGTATAACCCAGAGTGCACACATTGCGGATCAGAATAGAAAGATTCACATATCTCCAACCGCAGACTGTGGGGTATGACGAGTAACCACTGCCGGCCATCAGAGTCGTAATTGCGTCGGTGCAGGAGGCCGTCACGGATGGCGAAATGGTGAGCTCGACGACGCAAGGCACGCGTGGATGGTGTTGCGGACGGATCAAAGAGCAAGTCGATCAGCGGGGCAATCCAATTATCCTTTCGCTGTTCGGTAGCGAGGATGTCAACATCGATGGCAGATACAGCAATTGAGGTTATTGAGCCGGGCACGCCGTCTTGAGGTAGAGGGGAGCGTGAGAGGGCATAAGCGTCAGCATGCTGGCGTCCGTTGCGGTACAGTACAAGGATGTCGTAGTCTTGTAAGCGAAGAGCCCAACGGGCGAGACGGCCTGAGGGATCCTTCAATGATGAAAGCCAGCATAGTGCATGATGGTCGCTGACGACATCGAATGGGCGGCCATACAATATATATATATATATATATATATATATATATATATATATATATATATATATATATGCAGGCATGGTGGTTGAGTGGCCGTAGCGTTGTATATAGTCCAGTAGATCCTCCATGAGCGGTCACAACGTGGTTTATTTCGACGTTTCGGCCTAGAGTCTGGCCTTCATCAGGATTAAAGGTACAGTTTGTCGGTGCTCAGCTTTATACAATCTCAAATCAGAGGGCAAGGAAAGAGGAAAAAAAGACAGAAAAAAAGGAAAAAAAAAACAAAAAAAGAAAAATGAAAGAAAAAGAAGAGAAAGAGGAGAAGAACAGAAAAATAACATATGGTGGACGACCCTCGGGTGCTCCCCTTCCACTCTTCCCTCCACTTCCCCCTTCACCTCTCTCCCCCTCTCCCCTTCACATTTCTCATGTCAGTGGTCTGTGTATGTTTCCTTTCACTAACGCATTCCTCCCGATCAGACGGCCCCTCCTGGCACTGGCGGTTCGGTGTGGGGTAAAAAAGAGCTTTTCAGGAAGTCCTAAGCCTTTAACTACTCGGAGTCCCGTAAACAGTTCGTCGTAGAAGGGGGGGTGCCGCGTATTGTGGCAGAAGCTGGCAAGCGGGCATTTTAGGAAGTTCTAAGCCTTTCACTACTCCGCGCCCTGTCAACATTTCGTCCTAAAAAGAGGGTTGCCCCGTATTGCGGTAGGCTGTGCAAGCGGGGACAATGCGAATTCCTTGCCCGCTTCTGCATTACGCGTGTAGTGGGGGCCTCCCGGCTGTGCACAGAATTGCGGTTGGGCATGTCATGCATGGCACAATTGATTGGGTAGTAAAATAAAACAGAAAACAGATGACAGCTGGATTTAGGAAGAGTAGTTACACTTGGAATTGTTTTGGGTTGTCCAGTGCCCTTCGCAGCTGCAGTGCCGTCAACTCAGTTACTATTTTCATTGTTGCCGTTATTGTTTTCTAATGCTTTAATTGCTGCAAGTGTACCAGGATTTCATTTATTCCTCTATCGAGGGTGTGAAATCGGTAGATAAGGTATGACTGTCGTTGTTCACGTTCTCGATTTGATTTAAATCCCGTCTTTAAGAGCGTAACTGATAGTTTGTCGAATGCATGGTCGGGAAGATTGAGATGTTTTGATAGAGGTAGATTTGGGGCTGATTTCGCATGGGCTCTGTGATTATTGAAGCGGATCCTAAATGGTGTTTCTGTTTGTCTGATGTACTGCATACCACACACGTTGCGTTCGAGTAGGTATACCACAATAGAGGAATCGCATGTTAGGTTTCCTCATATGTTAATCGAAAACTTGGAGTGCGTGCTGGTTGCTTTGTTTCTCGCATCGCCTTACATACAAGACATCGTGGCTTTAAACAAGGGCGGCATGAATTATTGGGGGGTGATGTGTTAATTTGGGAGTGGACAAGGGTGTCTTTGAGGTTACGTGGTCGTCGGTAAACGACGCCTAGAGCGGATGGGAATGCGCGTTTCTTACGTTCACTTTGTTCCAGAATGTCGTAATGTCGTTTAAAGATTTTGTTTACATTGGGGAAGTTTGTGCTGTAAGTAAGGCAGAGGTTTGTTCGTTGTGGGTCTTCTCGTGATGGTCGCTTCATAAGTAAGTCTTCACGCTTTAGTTTTCTCGCTTTTTGAACAGCGTCATTAATTACATGTGGGGGGTATTTTTGTTTCTCGAGCATAAGTTTTAGCCTCTGTGAGCTCGTTTCAAAGTCAGCGTCTCTAGAGCAGATTCGCTTAAACCGGTGAGCCTGGCTGTACGGAATACTATTTTTACAGTGACGTGGGTGATCGCTTTGGTAATGGAGGTATTGTTGTCGATCCGTTGGTTTGCGATATAGGGTTGTAGAGAGCTTCTCTTCTTCTATCGTTATGGTAACATCAAGAAAATTTACGGTAACTTGCGAGTATGTGTGTGTGAAGTGTATGTTCGTATGTACAGCATTGTAAGTGTCGATGAAGCTGAGAAGTTCGTCCTTGCTGTGGGTCCAAATAAGAAAGAAGTCGTCTATGTATCTTCTGTATAACATTGGTTTCAAGGAACTTTGTGCAAGAAATTCAGATTCTAGCTTTCCCATAAATATGTTGGCATAATTAGGTGTCATTTTGGTGCCCATAGCGGTCCCGCTGATTTGTCGAAAATACTCTTGGTTAAACTCGAATGAATTTAATTCGAGGACCATCCTCGTCAAAGTTGCAATGACAGAGAAATCTGGGGTGTTATATTGTCTATGGTTTGTGTACATGTTTTGTAATGCAGCTAGGCCGTCATCGTGAGGAATATTTGTATATAATGAAGAGACATCACGAGTAACCAAGTACGAGTTTTTCGGCACACAGATACCTGCAATGTCTCGAAGAAAATGTGTGGTGTCTTTTATGTACGACGCAAGGGTGCATGGAATGTGGCTTATTAGTTTGTCCACGCACCCTGATATGGGTTCAGTTATTGTACCGATGCCTGATATGATTGGTCGACCTGGGTTACCAGGTTTATGAAATTTTGGGAGGATGTAGAAGCGACCTGGACGAGGGTATGCGGCTTGCATCAGTTTGTAGTAAGTGTTCGTTATCTTTTCTGCATCTAACAGTTTCTTTAGTTCTGTTGATACGATACGTTTGTATTCGTCTGTCGGATCACCAGGGAGGCGTTCGTAAAATCTTGAGTTGTCTAGTTGGCGGTATGCTTCTTTTAAGTAGTTGGTTGTATTAAGGACTACAATTGCTCCTCCTTTGTCAGCGGGTTTTATTGTTATGTCTCTCCTAGATGCCAAATTTTTTATACTTACTTTTTCAGATTTTGTCAAGTTTTCTCGGTTTCCTTTCTGTCTGTGGTATTCGTGTACTAAATCTTTCTGTACTGCGGTGATATAAAGGTCCAAGCACTTGTCTCGATTACTGCTCGGTGTCCAATCATTTGATTTACGACGGTGAATTGTTTTGTGGTTAGAAGGCCTGTCCAAGAAATATTCGCGAAACCTTAAGCTTCGTGCGAAGTTGTCGAGGTCTCGGAGCAAGTGGAATTCATCGAAAAATTTTGTGGTCGGGCAGAAGCTTAGTCCCTTAGATAGCAGTTTTTCTTCGTCTGGTGACAAGCTCGTGTCCGATAAGTTTACAACCACAGTGTCACAAGGTGTGTTCTTAGATGGGTGCTCGTTTGTACCATTAGTGATTTCCTGGGTGGTGGTGTTGTAGTGATAAGGAACTATATCAGGGATTGCGGGTTTGGACACATGGTCTCTTTTGAGTTTATGAATTTTCGAGGTCATGATGGCTTGGTATTTATTCTGTTCAAATTCTGTTAATCGCGTGATTTCTTCGTTCGATAAAGTGTTGTGGCGGAGAATGATGTTGGTCATAGCGACCAGTTTCTTTACCTGCTTATCACTGTGATTAAGAGAGATTTCTGTTAATTTAAGAGATGCCTCAAGGAGGACGTTTTTCCATGTTATTTGGTCGTGTTCATCTAGATTTGTAGCGGCTGGTGTGAGATAGAGTGTCATACCCTTGGGGGTTATTCTAGCACGAAGGTACACTTGCAATGTTGATTTATGCATTTCATGTCTAATTCGTTTGTCAGCAAGTTTTCGTACTTTAAGGAAAGTGGCACTGCAACTGGGAAGCGATGAGCTGGACTTACATTTCAGAAGTCAATCTTCTATCGGGTGCGGGGATGGCACTGATGAGTTGCGCAGGTTCTAGTTATGTCCGGCAGGCCTTCGTCGTTGTGGGGAGGATTTCGGCGTTGGGCTCCCGGCGAACGTGTTCGTTGGCAGTTCCGGGAGTATATTCGCGGGAGCTGCTGGTTGAGTCGAGCACCCCGTGGTAGCTTCGAAATCTCCACGACCGAGTGCTTTCTTGAGGGTTTCGGCAATCAAAGCGACACCCATAAAACTCGGATGAAGCCCATCCGCAACAGGAAAGCGTATTGGTGGCAACTGCTCGAATTGGTAGTCAATGTATGACCCCTTGCTGGGTCTTCGGCAGTATGCCTTGACTGTCTCGTTGAATGGACGAGCGTCCCTGTTGAAGCGGTGCACGAATTGTTCGTTCAATTGTTCTAGGTGTAGGTTGAGGTAACGGGGCAGCACGCATAAAACAACGAGCCTTTCGAGTTCCTGGCGTGTCCGAAGCGTGTTGTTCACTAGGCGGCGAAGGCGGCGTAGCGATTCCTCTAGTCCGTACGACGCCAGCTCGCATGTACCGACGTGAAAAACGAGCGTGGTCACAGATCATCGTATGTCAGCAAGCTCTTTCTCGATGTCGAATGTGGAGGCTCCGCGGATGGAAATGATTGCAGGTGTCGTCTTCTCATGTGGGTTGAAATGCCGATGTAAATACCTTGTTTGCGAGTTTCCGATGATGGCTGTAGTTGGTGCATGTGTAGGGAAATTCCGTGACACCTGCTCGACTTGAGGTGCGCATGTGCCCGGTCTTGTGTAGGCAGGCATGGTGGTTGAGTGGCCGTAGCGTTGTATATAGTCCAGTAGATTCTCCGTGAGCGGTCACAACGTGGTTTATTTCGACGTTTCGGCCCTGAGTCTGGCCTTCATCAGGATTAAAGATACAGTTTGTCGATGCTCAGTTTTATGCAATCTCAAATCAGAGGGCAGCGAAACAGGAAAAAAAGACAGAAAAGAAAAAAAGAAAAAGAAAAGAAAAAGAAGAAAAAGAGGGGGAGAAGAAAAAAATAACCTACGGTGGACGCTCTCGGTTGCCCCCCTTCCACTCTTTCCTCCACTTCCCCCTTCATCTCCCTCCCCCCTCTCCCCTTCACCTTTTCAGTTTTCATGTCAGTGGTCTGTGTATGTTTTTTTTCACTAAAGCATTTCTCCCGATCAGACGGCCCCTCCTGGCACTGGCGGTTCGGTGTGGGGTAAAAAAGAGCTTTTCAAGAAGTCCTAAGCCTTCAACTACTCGGAGTCCCGTAAACAATTCGTCGTAGAAGAGGGGGGTGCCGCGTATTGTGGCAGAGGCTGGTAAGCGGGCATTTTAGGAAGTTCTAAGCCTTTAACTACTCCGCGCCCTGTCAACATTTCGTCGTAAAAAGAGCGTTGCCCCATATTGCGGTAGGCTGTGCAAGCGGGTGCAATGCGAATTCCTTGCCCGCTTCTGGATTGCGCGTGTAGTGGGGGCCTCCCGGCTGTGCACAGGGTTGCTGTTGGGCATCTCGTGCATGGCACAATTGATTGGGTAGTAAAATAAAACAGAAAACAGACGACAGATGCATTTAGGAAGAGTAGTTGCACTTGGAATTGTTTTGGGTTGCCCAGTGCCCTTCGCAGCTGCAGTGCCGTGAACTCAGTTACTATTTTCATTGTTGCCGTTATTGTTTTCTAATGCTTTAACTGCTGCAAGTGTACCAGGATTCTCATTTATTCCTCTATCGAGGGTGTTAAATCGGTGGATAAGGTATGACTCTCGTTGTTCACGTTCTCGATTTGATTTAAATCCCGTCTCTAAGAGCGTAACTGAAAGTTTGTCGAATTCATGGTCGGGAAGATTGAGATGTTTTGATAGAGGTAGACTTGGGGCTGATTTTGCATGGGCTCTGTGATTATTAGAGCGGATCCTAAATGGTGTTTCTGTTTGTCCGATGTACTGCATACCACACACGTTGCATTCGAGTAGGTATACCACATTAGAGGAATCGTATGTTAGGTTTCCTCGTATGGTAATCGAAAACTTGGATTGCGTGCTTGCTGCTTTGTCTGTTTCTCGCATCGCCTTACATACAAGACATCGTGGCTTTAAACAAGGGCGGCATGAATTATTGGGGGGTGATGTGTTAATTTGGGAGTGGACAAGGGTGTCTTTGAGGTTACGTGGTCGTCGGTAAACGACACCTGGAGCGGATGGGACTGTTCTTTTTCTTACAACCCAACCGCAGCCTCCAAGGAACTGGTTATATCAATGTGCACTTGAATGCTTCAAAGCTGAGCGTATCCCAAGTCAGCGGGGAATTTGTCATCATGAAAGCAAGCTCATAGGTCAAAATCCTGGCAAGTTATGATTCAATACACTTCATTATTGAACCTGTTTACGTTTAATCATTTGAGTCTTACACTCCTAATGACTCTGTCTTTTTTTCTTCTCAGACAAATGGCCAAAAGAAAGATCATTGATTTCCAAGCTACCCACATCAAGATGTAAGAAGCTCCACAGTTGCGATAGTGACAACCCAATGCGCCACCAATATACAAGTTGGGCAAATGGAAACCTTATTCTGAAAAGCAGTGATAGTGTGCTGTATGCTTAAGCTGTATGAAATCAGGAGCTCAGATTGTTGTTTCTGACTTTATGAATCACTCTGTTCAGAAGAACTGTGCAGGCTTCAAATTTCTTGGACAGTGACGTGATGGGGGGCTCACACTGTACTTTACTCTACGTGTCAAACTTTGAATAGAGTATCACCTATAACTAGGTAACAAATGAGCCTGTAGTAGTGCATATTTAGCAGCACTTTTTCACATTGAGTATACATTTACTGTGAATGTGAAGAATGTGTCAAGGAAATGGCAGGTGCAGCTAGAGTAATGCTGAAACAAAGTTACTGATACCACGCACATGTTGGGAGGGACGCTGTCAAAGTTCTAAAAAAGACTGCAAGAACTCGCCCTTTCAGTAAGCAAGGCATGTCTTGCTGAGGTAGCAACGACGTAGCCGAAGCACGAGAGTGACTCCTTAAACTGATTCAACAAATTGCTGATGATGTCAAGGAAATTAAGAATGACCGGCTCACTGCCATAGAATACAAACTGGAAAAAGTAGCACCTCTTGATGAGAAAGTTTCCTCATGTGTAACCGCGGTAAACAAACTACAGCAATCACTTTCTGCTATGGAAAACAGGCTAGATGACCTTGAAAACCGTTCGCGACGGTCTAATCTCATACTGTATGGAATTCCAGAGAACGGCAAAGAAAATGACAGGGACCTTGCTGAAATGGTTAATGAAGATGTAATAAAGAAGGCACTCGAATTAGAACCCGTGGCTATCGAACGGATACATAGACTAGGAAGACTTTCTGCCAACAAAGCACGGCCGATAATACTAAAGCTTTTAGATTTCCGGGAAAAGACTACCATACTGAAGAATCACTATAAACTAAAGGGATTAAAGATCGCGGTGGGGGAAGATTTCACTCCCCGTGTACGCGACATCAGAAAGAAACTGTGGCAAGCAGCTAAGGCAAGGAAACTAGAAGGTGACAAGATAAATCTTGTGTTTGACAAATTAAAAATCAACAACGAAGTGTTTGAATGGGACGATGATGTAAACTGCATTCGGCCTGTTCAGCGCAACCCTCAGCAAAAAAACGAGGAATCCCATGTGCGCGCGTTGCGACCACGCAACACTCAGTCACGCACCAAGTAAAGTTCGCAAACATAAACGTTCGCAGCATTCTTCTAAAGACAACCTGCCTAGAATCATTTTTACTCAGCACAAATCCCGACTTTGTTGCACTCACCGAAACGTGGCTGTCAAGTGACGTCAGGGACTTCGAAATAACGCCACCCAACTATGTAATCTTACGTAAAGACAGAGCTACACGGGGGGGAGGTGTGGCCATCCTAATAAGAAAAGATATCGCCTTGACGGCCCTCCCTGATTATTATTTTTTATTATTTATTCAATACTGCAGACCAAGAAATGGTCCAAGCAGGACAGGTACAAGAAGCAGGATATAAACAAAAACACATGTGATAACAAGAATATATCACGAGAAATGGAATCGAAACACCTACTAACAGAGCGCATAAAAGATAACATGGCAAAATATTACATTTAATGGATACATAACACAAGTTAACAGTGCATATTTTAGCTCTAAGCAACAGAAAATTGGCTAAGATCAGTTAGACAGTTCCACTCTGATACAGTACGCGGAAAAAAGGAAAACTGAAACGCGTTGGTTTTAGCAAAATACGGGGTTAAAGAATGGGTGTGATGATGACGTGTATGCCTAGTGGACAGAGGAGATACATATGCACGCGGGTCAAGGGCTAACTTATGATTGACAAGAAGATACAGAAGGTTAAGGCGGTTCCTTTTTCGCCGTAATTCAAGTGTTTCAATGTTGTTAGCAGTCATAAGTTCAGTCGGCGAGTCCGTAATTTTAAACTTTGAATAAGCAAACCTAACAGCTTTTCTTTGCACTGCTTCCAGTTTTTTAATGTTAGATTTAGTAAAGGGGTCCCATACAACACAAGAGTATTCTAGTTTTGGTCTTATGTACGTAAAGTAACTAAGTAGTTTTATGTTAGAAGGAGAATTTCTAAGCTTATGTTTTAGGAAACACAGTTTACGGAAGGCAGCAGAACATACGTTGTCTATGTGTAAGTTCCAAGAGAGGTCATTAGTTATTGTTACGCCTAGATATTTGTAGTTGTTAACCTGTTGTAGTGATGATGAGCCGAGATTATAAGTAAAATGAAGAGGTGTTTTTGAACGAGTTACACAAAGGTAAACAGTTTTTTGTGCGTTGAGTGCCATACCATTGTCATTACACCAGTTTAGTATGTTATTAAGACTTAAGTTCAAGTTCTGTTGATCATTAGAACAGGTAATTTGACGAAATAGCACACAATCATCCGCGAACAGTCTGATTTGAGTTCCTGGTAGTACTGTGTTTACAATGTCATTTACATAAATTAAAAATAATAGCGGCCCCAGAACACTACCCTGTGGCACGCCTGATGTTACAGGAAGAGAGCTCGAATTGTTCCCATCTACTGAAACAAACTGTGAACGTTCTGTTAAATAGTGTTGGATCCAGGCAATGAATATGTCGGGTAGATTGATGTCCCTGAGTTTTGCAAGCAGTTTGTGATGAATAACTTTATCAAATGCCTTACTAAAATCAAGGAATATGACGTCCATTTGACCATTTTTATCCAGAGTTTCTGCAAATGAATGAACCACTGAGACTAACTGAGTTACGGTTGAATAACCTTTTCTAAAGCCATGCTGAAAATTAGTTAATATAGAGTTTTGTTCGAGGAATTCCACAACGCGCTTGGATATTACATGTTCAAGCATTTTACATATTGGTGATGTTAACGAGATGGGACGGTAGTTCTCTACGAGTAAATGGTTGCCTTTCTTAAACACAGGAACAACACGAGCCCTCTTCCAGTCACTGGGTAGTTTTGCACTCGACAGCGAACATCGAAAGAGCACAGTGACAAAATGAGCAATACTTTCTGCATAACGGCGAAGAAAAACATTAGGGATATTGTCTGGACCACAAGATGATTTAGTGTTCAACTTCAAGATCATTGCAAAAACACCAGAATATGAGATAAAGTCCACTTCATTAGGCTGAAACACTCTTTTCTGAGGCGTATTAAGACTCGCCTTAGCAAACACGCTATGAAAAAAATTGTTAAAATGCTCTGCAATGAGCTTCAGATCTGTAACTGTATTTCCATCGACTAATATATGTGATACCTGCTTCTTACTATCGCTCAGGAAGTTCCAAAACTTCGTAGGATCGTTTTTTAAAAAGTTTGGCAGTGTTGTTTTAAAGTAAAAATCCTTTGACTCGCGCAAAGCACGTGCCAAATTTATTTTAAGTTCATGAATAACAGCTGACTGGGGATTACTCTTTTTCAGCCGTTTTAATTTGCGTTTTAGATGAATGATTTTACGCGTAATCCATGGGGTGTTTTTAGCAATCTTTTTAGATTTGGTTGGTACGAATGAGCTTATACAGTGATGGCACATTCTAGTAAAATGGTTCCATAGGGCGTCAACATCACCCTCATTTTCAATAAAGTCATCATAACAACTTCTCATGTACTGCACAATAGACGCGTCATCGGATCTTGCATAATCCTTGAAGCTTCGAGTGGCTGTGCGTTTGTGACCGACTGAGCTTAATAAAGGAATGGTGACACTTACAAGATGATGGTCAGACAGGCCACTTTCAATTAGAACTGTATATTCATAAAAATCGCGGCTTAGGAACGCTAAGTCCAGTATTGCACTAGACGAACCTTGTTCTCGAGTAGGCTGCCTAACCACTTGAACTAGGTCGTGAGTAAGCATGATGTCAAAGACTATGTTAGCATTCTTGTTCGATTTGCGGCTTGCCTGAAGGAGTTCCCAATCAACATTCGGTAAGTTGAAATCCCCGATAACAAAAATTCTTTTACTGCGAAATTGGGTCATATGTTCTTGCAATTTCAGCAAATATTCAGGAGCAGCGTCTGGTGGTCTGTAACACGCGTATAGCACAAAGCATTGATTCCAAAAAGTTATTTTGATACACAAGCACTCGAGGTCAGTGACATCCGCTAAAACAATCGCTTGTATTGAAGGCTTGACAAGGATAGCAACACCTCCGCCCTTATTTGTCCGGTCCTTACGAAAGACACTGTAACTCGGAGGAAAAACTAAATCATCACTTATTTCATTTCGTAACCAGGTTTCGGTGAATACAGTAATGTGTGGGTCGTATTCGAGTAGTGTGGCCTCAATAGAATCTTTTTTGTTTACAATGCTTCGTGCGTTTATATTTAGGATTCGCAAGTTCTTTTCCTTCGGTTTCGTAGATTTGCGGGTATTCTGATCTACTTGACGAGATAAATGAACGCGTTTAACGGATGTTGAAGGGCCCTCGTGATCACCCCTCACTCTCAATTCTTGTTTTGCTTCTGCGTGTAGCCTCTGGTATTCGGGCGGTTCATGCCCGCATTGCCGTTTTTTCCCAACGGAACTTTATCATTCAAATCATGATCCCAGACGTAAGGCACGTTGTTTATGTACAGTTTATCGAACGCTAGTGAAACCTTCTCTCTTTTGTCACGGTTCTGCTTTGCACTAGCCCACAATTTCCTTCGGATGTCGCGAATTCTTTGGGAAAAATCTTCACCAATGGAATAGTCCGTGCCCTTGAGTTTAAAGCCTTTTTTTAGTATTGCATATTTACTTCTTGAATCTAACAGTTTAAGAATGACAGGTCTGGTCGAGTCATCTCGTTGTTTGCCTAGTCTGTGTATACGCTCGATTTGTACGCTCTCAATTTCAAGAATATCCTGAAAAATGCCTTTATTTACGGCAGTTTCAAGTGCGGTGTTAGTTTCATCTTCTTTTTCTGGAAGTCCATAAACGATCAAGTTAGAGCGTCTGCTATAGTTTTCCATGTCGTCTATTTTTGATTCAAGTACTTTTATAGTGTTTTGCATGCAGTTAATTTGCTCTTGAAACAATGCTACCCTTTGTTCGAGAGCGGAAATTGAATCTAATTTTCTTTCAATGTCTCGAAGACGAGATTCCTTGATTTCTTTAATGTCCGAAGCAATTTCCTTAAGCTGTTTAGCAATTTGCGCTGTGTCTGGGCCCGGATTTTCTTCTATGTCGCCTCCAAGCAACAGCAATTTCCTGGCCGAGTAAGTGAGTACATTTAACATATCACACAGCCGGGGGCACGGCAGCATCAAAAGAAAACGGTTATCGGAGCGAAAGCATTTATCATAATGCCCTCTTACCTGCGCAATCAAGACAAGCGGGTTTTGAGTGATCCGCATGTTTTCGATGCCGCCGTGCCCTGTGGCCGTGAAGTAAGCTGGCAGCCCTTTTATAGCCGGCCAGCACAGTGTCGCCGCCTGTGGTGGTGCTGCGCAGCGCTCCACGCGCGGTGACGTAGAGCGATGATTCAGTCGTTCCCACGGCGGCCAGTTGAGATCGTGAAGCACGCACCGAGGCTGTCCATCGAGGTGAAGCATCCCGGTAGCAGCCATGAGCGGTTCCGAGCACCATGACACTGGATCTTGCAGAAGGCTAAGGATCTGCGCAATCAAGACAAGCGGGTTTTGAGTGATCCGCATGTTTTCGATGCCGCCGTGCCCTGTGAGTTACGATGCCGCCGTGCCCTGTGATGTCGATGGGGTGGAAGCAGTTTTTTGTAAAATGCACTTGACTGCCTGTCCAATGGTAATTGGTTGCGTTTATCGGAGCCCCTCGTCACACTCGGAAGCAATGCATTCCCTGTATAAATACCTGCACATTCACGCTCTTGCATGTAGGCTTATACTTGTTGGCGATTTTAACCTCCCTGATATCGACTGGCTCACCATGAACCATCAATCATCTTCGTCCGACATTATTATTGATACTATGCTGACATTCAACCTCTCCCAAATTGTTAAAGAGCCCACTCGTGTACAAGGGTGTTCCTCAAATATACTTGACCTAGATTTTATTAGTGACCACTTTCCTGCAGATGAGGCCATCATTGAGCTAACTGATGGTATATCAGATCACAAGATAGTATTGTGTTCGATTCCCTTGCATGAACGTATCAAGAATTCAAATTCAGTTTTGTCATTTCTTAATTTCAGCAACGCTGATAAGACTAGTGTACTGGACCACTTATCATACGAATTTAGCTCATTCGAGCAGCTTGCCGATAATCCGGATGTTGATATCGAAACGTTGTGGCAGAAATTTAAAGAAATTGTTTCGTATTGCGTCTCTCACTATATACCTTCTAAAACAAAGAAAGAAAGACAATTCAATCCATGGATAAAGCGCGACATTATTCATGCTAAACGTAAAGTAAAGCGCTTAAGAAAGTATTTCAAACAAACATCGAATCCCATAACTGGTAAAAACCTTGCGGAAGCCATCAGTTCAATGAAGTCTCAAATTAAAGCAGCTAAGAATCACTACTTTTCTTATACTCTACCTAATTTTCTTAATGATGCACCTCAAAAATTCTGGAACTATCTAAATCCAAAAAATAAAAAATATAGTACAATGTCTCCAGAAGAAAGTAGAGACCGAGCTAATCTGTTCAATAACTACTTCCACTCAGTTTTCACTACAGATAACGATATCCCACGGCCTCTCGAAATTCATAGAGTAAACCCCATTGAACCTCTCCGTATAAGCGAAGCAGGTATATTTGACCTTTTGCTAAAAACGAAGATCAAGAAACAACCAGGGCCTGATAATATGCCTAATGAGTTTCTCACACGTTACGCCGAATGGGTAACTAAATATCTGTTTATTATATTTAACATGTCCCTAACAAAATCTTCACTGCCCAATGACTGGAAAATAGCACAGGTCATACCAATTCACAAATCGGGTAGTGAAGCTGACGTCGCTAATTATCGCCCGATATCCTTAACAAGCACAATCTGTAAAGTATTTGAGCATATTCTT
The DNA here is from genome assembly GCF_013339725.1 of Rhipicephalus microplus. Classification (NCBI taxonomy): domain Eukaryota; kingdom Metazoa; phylum Arthropoda; class Arachnida; order Ixodida; family Ixodidae; genus Rhipicephalus; species Rhipicephalus microplus. The sequence continues at coordinate 45,130,564 of NC_051167.1, read as the reverse complement.
AAACATATAACTACTTACCTTGAAAACGAGAACATTTTGACACCATCTCAGCACGTGTTTCGTAAAGGTCTTTCAACCGTTACGCAGCTTACCGAATTAATACATGAATTGTCATCGGCCATTAACCATCAAAAGCAGATCGACCTCATCTCACTCGACTTTTCTAAAGCATTTGACCGGGTTTCGCATCAAAAGCTCATGGAAAAATTGCAGGTGACAATAGGTAAAGGACCAATCACAAACTGGATTTGAGCATATCTAACCAAGCGGACGCAGTTTGTGAAAATAGACCAGCAAACACCGGAACTAACGGAAGTTACCTCAGGTGTACCACAGGGCGGCGTCCTAGCTCCTATTCTATTTCTGATTTTTATCAACGATTTGCCCCAATCTATCGGGACGAACATAAAGCTTTTCGCAGACGATTGTATTATTTACAAAGAAATTAACTCACCTTCAGATCATATGGTCCTCAGCAATGCTCTATTATCAGTGTCAGATTGGTGCACGAAATGGCAGATGACATTAAACGTAAAAAAATCAGCCTTGTTAAGAGTAACTCGTAGACAAAACATTTCAAATTTTGCCTACACTATTGGCGGCACGCAACTAACTTCCCTGAAACAGCATAAGTATCTTGGACTAGTCATTTATAGTGACCTTAGATGGGAGGCACATGTTAATTACGTTACATCCTCAGCCTTAAAAAGATTATTTTTTCTTAAAAGACGACTACAATCCGCACCACCTCAAACAAAACTCTTAGCCTATAAAACCTTCATTCGACCTACAATAGAATACGCTAACTTAGTCTGGTTCCCGGCCACAAATAACTTAATTAAAAAGCTAGAAAGTGCACAAAGAAAGGCGGTTAGATTTATTTACAACAAATACAGTCTGCTCGATTCACCTACTGAATTAATCGCAAAAGCTGGGTTACTAACATTGCGAAATCGCGCTCAACTCTAACATTTAAAAATGCTCTTCCAACTCATTCATAAACAGCTAAACATCGACAGCTCTAGGTTCATATCAATTTCGGAAACTAGGCAGTCACGCCATAAACATCTATTAACTTTACAGGAATACCGTTTCAACAGCAACTGCTTCAGGTATCCTTTCTTCCCACAGTCAATTAGAGAATGGAATATATTACACGGCTGTATAATTAATAGTAAAGATTTGAATACATTTTTGATGTTGCTTAATAATCATATTCGTGCCACCCATAGTTAAATTGATTTTTTTATTTGCTCAATTCTTTAGTGCCTTTTGATCATGATAAGTATATCAGTGTCGTACGCATGGAAAAGTCTTTCATGTTTATTAGTGATATTTCTTGCATGTTATTAATAACCGTCTATTATGTACCAAATATGTGTTTTAAATGTTTTTCACCACATTGTTTATGCTCCCATATAATCCATGTAATATCGTATAAGATCTGTAGTCATACATTTTCACTTTTTCAATGTAAGTGTATCTATAGTATCTTTTGGTTGCCCTCCTGCAATAGTCCCCATTGGGACTGGCAGTATGTATAAATAAATAAATAAATAAATAAATATAACTAGAATAGGGATGGGGTAGACCACATTGAGGAAGCATTCTCAAATCATGAATCATAATCTGCCACTAACGCAGAAGTGGTAGGTATATAATAGCTGCATCTTCCTCGTACTTACCTACGGAGCGGAAATCTGCAAGCTGACAAACAGGGTTAAGCTTCAATTGAGGACGACGCAGTGAGCAATAGAAAGAAAAATAATAGGTGTGACCTTAAGAGACGAGAAGGAGCAGAGTGGGTCAGGGAACAAACTGGGCTTTAGGATATAATAGCTCAATTAAAAAATGGACATGGGTATGGTAAGTAGCACGTAGGCAGGATAACCGCTTGTCATCAAGGATAACTGACTGAATACCCAGAGAAGGCAAATGCACGAAAAGGAGGCAAAGTTAGGTAAGCTGACAAGATTAAAGTGTTCGCAGGTGTAAGCTGGCAGCAGAAATCACAAGACCAAGATGATTGGTAGATCATAGGAGAGGCCTTTGCACTGCAGCGGGTGTAATCAGGCTGATGATGATGATACACCACAAACAAGCACCAATCGACATGCACGCAAGCAGTGAGCCTTAATGTGGGAACGTATGCCAACATTTATGCTTCAAAAACAAGTTTGTTTACATGACAGGGTTAACGCTATCAAATTGAAAGTAATCTGTAATTTGCATTCGCTTGCATTTCTGCCACAGTGACCATGACCATCATTCATAGCTTGCCCAAGAGCTCCAGCTCAGCATCCGAAATCTGATTTGTTGAGAAAAGCTGCTGTTCGTTTTCCCCCCTCCAGTAAATTTTATTTGCCTTCATTTCTCAAAACATTTTGATCACTCTAAATGACTTCTGCGAGCAGCAACGAAAACAAGGGGCTCCCTGTTTGATTTAGGCGTTGTGGTTACCAATGTGTTCAAATTATTGAGAGATTTCGCCCATAGAAATACACCGGGCTGTGTGCTTTTAATTCATCAAGTTCAAATAACGACATTTTACTGTACTATTTGTTCTATTTAAAATACCTGACAGATGACAAGGGATTTTTAAAGGTATGCTTATTTTTAGCAGTAGAATGCCTGAGTGCACTCAGTAGGTATAACCACAGTTGGCCAGTGTTTGTACATAATTATGACTTAAATGTGTGCTAACAGCTATTTAGTTGATGCTGCTATGAATTCTGTAGCCAAAAGGACTAGTTTCGTATCGTACGCATGTTTAGAGTAAGGCAGACAGCTAGGCAGTTGTGAAGAATGAAATTGTGAATTCAGCTTTTGCCGTCGTCCATCGTTTAAGCAGTGTCTGTGATGACTGTGCAGCATTGGTACAAAACAAAACTCATTTATTCATCTGTTAATGCACAAAGAATAAAAACATTGAAGGTCATTCGAAAAGTAAAGACCGTTAGGTTCCAGAAAGGTAAACAATCATTAGCAAACGTTTTTATTAGTGGGCTTAGTTTAGCGAAAACCTACTTCAGCTTTCAACAGAATAACTGCTAACCTTTTCGCACTTTTCGTATCGTCGCAGTAGTTTATTTAGTGAATCTGCATAAAAAATTGCAACCTGGTAAATGAACCTGTTGCGAATGGTCATTTTGAATTTCTCACTGTCTTCAAATTGTACCCCGAGCTACTGTTTCAAGTGATAGAAGAGGAAATACTCGCATGGTGCTGAATCAGGACAGTACAGTGTACCCAACGAAAATATTTGATCTTCTCATTCGTGCTGACTGTGATGCAAGGATGTGCGTTGTAATGTGGGACGACGATTAGAAGTACTTTTTACTCTGGTGAGGGTTTTACAGTATATTCCAGCTGTAACTGTGGCCTACATTTTTGAAATAAACACTAAACATGACCTTTTTGACTTGGAAAATAGTAGCCACCATTTTTAACTGGAGTAAGCTAATTGATTGAATTTTTTTAAGATTTCGTGAAAAAAAATGGGGGCACCACTGTGTTGTTTAAGCAATCGCGTACACTGTCAGCGTCATCACCTGTGGAACAGTGTGCGAAAACAAATCATTCCTGTCTTATCGGTAGCAGTTAAAACGCGGTCATCCTCTTGACGTTCTTTGGGGTTGAATTGTTCGGTAAGCATTATTTTTAATCTAGCTGAACAAGCTTTGTGATATCTGGGCATATCAGCTACAATTGTGGAAATTGTAGTGACTCCAACAAAGGGAGTTTGGCTGGTCTAGATGCTAGACGTGATGCTGAACTCTTTGTCGTACATATTTGTGCAGGAATTTCAGATATGTGAACACCGTGTTCTGCATTTGTTTTACTCCTCAAAGTTAGTCTATGAACTAGGCACAACTATTTGCAAATTAGAAAAACCAATGATTTTTTCGCATGCAAATATGTAATTAGAGTGTGCTGCTCACAAAGCGCAGGTGAAACAATATTTTCTAACATGCTATCTGTAAATAAACTTTTGCATGCAGAAATGTAATTACAGTGTGCACCTAACAATAGGCGGGAGCAACAATATTCGTCAAAATTGTCATCTGCGTTCCCCGTCAAGGAGATTAATACAGAGCCAGAACAATCACTTCAACCATTTCACGGAGAAGTAGCAGATTGTACTGTGCATGTAAGCCTTCAGTCTGACGTGCAAATACTGAAAGATAAGGAAATTGCCCTACCTTTATGAATAGCGATTGTAGAAAACTTTATTATACACATTTGACTGCAAAGATTACTCACTGCCTACTTTTACAACACTGCTACCATGACTTCCACCATTTCTCAGCTATCCAGTGTTACTAGTGTTTCATATGTCCCTAACGTGTGCGTATATGTTATGTGCAATGTATTGAGAGCGCTGTCCACTGGTGCAAATTTTTATTTACAAATTAGTGCTTTTGAAAACACAAACACGCATGCTCTATCATCTCATCAACATTGGGCGAGCAAAGGCAAAGGTAGCTCATTCTCTTAACTTGTCATACGTGACAACTTTCACAAGAATGCTGTATTGCTGCAATGTGTGACTCAGTATTCTATTATTCGCTAGAGGTTGCTCAATGAAAGTGTCTGTCACTACAACCATTTTAATTCTTTTTAAAGTTAGCTCCGCCGTGGTGGCCTAGTGGCTAAGGTACTTGGCTGCTGCCCGCAGGTCGCGATTCGAATCCCGGCTGTGGTGGCTGCATTTTCAATGAAGGCGAAAATATAGGCCCGTGTGCTCTGATTTGGGTGCACGTTAAAGAACCCCAGGAGGTCGAATATCCAGAACCCTCCAATACGGCGTCTCTTATGATGATATGGTGGTTTTGGGACGTCGAACCCCACATATTTCTTTTGAAAAGTAAACTAAGTTTCCTTTTCACCATGATCCTGTAAAAATGGTGTTTACCCAGAATTCACGTGCTTATCACAACTGGGAGTTGGTTTTAGCCGTAAAAAGATCGGACGCGCAGGCAAGAACACAGATATAAAACAAAATATCGAGAACGATGTTATATTCAGGGATACCTAGCACAACAGCCTGTAGTCATATTTTTTTATACAACACGATGTGCCTCTCACTATTATGTTCTCAAATATCATATTGCGCCTCAGGCTAATCGTACTGACAGTGCACTTATCGAGGGCATGTGTGGTGAGAAAGACAACGGGTAGCACGGCATTAGTATTCTTCAAGGAGTGCCCAGTGTAAATATCATTGCCTGACTAAACCATACATCAAAGTTGCACAATTGTAGCGGGTAATTGTAATAAACAGACGGTTATTACTGTTTTTGCATGTATTGTTATAATCTGCGAGTTACAGTGTTCCTTGTTTGCATGTACACTGATACATTCACGATTATCAATCAACGATGCAAGCTTACTTGCCTGGCGTGTTTTTTGCCAGTTGAGACCTCTCGGTTACCTGGTGACATAGCGGAAATCTTTATAGTGACGTTAGGGTGCCGTGCGCGCGAATAGCAGCGAATAAACGCAATAGCAACGCAATGGCAGCGAATAAACGCCCATGTACCTGCAGGCACGCCTCAAGACCACCCACACCCGCCACTATAGCAGCCGCCAATGATGCGCAATGATGATGATAGTTCTATGAGCGTCATCTGTCTGTCGGATAAGTTAGTTCAGAACGTCCCCGCGGCCCTTATTTTCGTTGCTCTGTCAAAGGTACACTAGTGGTAGTTTATAGGTGTTCTGTGGCTGGAGTCTCAATGGACTCTGGTGAGACGGGTGCGAGTCGGGGCCTCGTCATGCGGTGTTTTGGACAAGGACGACGAAGGCCTATAATAGGGTCCGAAATCGGCCCCCAAACTCTCGTTTTTTTAACAATAAATATTTTCTTGTCTTTCTCCGCCCAACAGCGTGATCGCGCGCCAAGCAGCGGCGTGCTGTCCCAGTTGCTGGTGCAGCGGGACCACTGCCGGACTAGTTGACGGTGCGTGAGGTCGCACAGCGTGCCTACTCTGGCTTCTTCCCGCCTCAGATGGAGAGAAGGGGTGGTTGATGGTTGTGATTGTAAGAGAGAGGAAAAAGGCACCTAACTTCTGTCTGCCTGAGCAACGACACGGCGCAGTACCTTATAGGGGTTGGGGGAAGGAGGGATAAAAAGAATAGAAGGAAATAGATGAAGAATTAGAGAGGCAAGCGACGGAAAACAAAAGGAGATAGGAAAGTGAAGGGGCGTGGGCGAGGATATTATGCCGACGGTAGGTGGTGGTAGAGAGCGTGAGGCAAGTGAAATGACACGATGCGAGCGGCCACAGGCTACAAAGAGAACAACGTCACGCGACGCACTGCGAGGGAATGCGCGGCCTACTTTGCACCGTCCGGGTGCGAAGGAACAGGCTTACACAGCCTAGTTAAAGAGCTGCTTCGCATCTAATATCACGGCCTTATTCGCAAACAGAATGATGTTAGAGAAGCTTGCTAGGAGGTGCACGTGACGTATCTTGGCGAGACTCTTTATACTTGAAGGCTTTGTTAACAAGCCAGCGCAAGATGTGTACGTGGAAAACAGCATTGTTCAGCACGTTCCGTGGTCGGCACGGCACAGTGCTTGCCATATCAATTGGCACGTAAACCGCATGTCCTTTTGTGCCACACTTGCCGCTGTTGTGAGTCAAACGCCTTACGCTCATAAATTGCTTACGAGAAGCTATTAGGCGTTCTTCAATGGGGTGGAATGCCGGCAGGTGAAGGGGCTTGTTACATATCGGTAGTCGCACTAAACACCCATCCTAAGAACTTGCCAAGTTCTGCCGTGCCTACGAAGCGACGATTCTCGGATTGTGGCGTGTCGGGCAGTTTTAAAGATGGCAGTCTTTCATGGGGTCCTTTGACGTAAAAATTTGGGTCTGCCTGCCTGCCTGCCTGCCTGCCTGCCTGCCTGCCTGCCTGCCTGCCTGCCTGCCTGCCTGCCTGCCTGTCTGTCTGTCTGTCTGTCTGTCTGTCTGTCTGTCTGTCTGTCTGTCTGTCTGTCTGTCTGTCTGTCTGTCTGTCTGTCTGTCTGTACAGTTGTCCGTTTGTACACTCTTAGCGGTACTGGATACCCTAAACGGCAACAGACGAGGCCCCAAGCGGCCGACTCCATCACAGTGCCCACCAATATAGCTCAAGGTTCAGCGTTTATACAAGCGTGATTGTCAACAAAAAGCCACTTTTGCGCATATCTGAGGCAACATAACTGCACGTATATATTCTGTATGCGCGGCTTTTGTAAGAAAAGGCTTCCATAAGTAATTCTAAGGACCGTACCCTTCATCACGCTGCTCTGACCATAGAACGCTTTCACGAAAAGGCAGGTGTTTCCAATGCTTTGCTAAATCGACATGGTGGTGGCACCTACCCATTGCCTAGCGTTCCACACCTTATCACCTCTTAGGCGGGTGCGAGCACCCGTGTCAGAGCCACCCGCTTCGTTTTCCAAGATAACCGTCAGATAGCGCTCATGTGTCACGTGTGACCTGAGTTGATGCGCTTGTTCGCCTCCGCTGCACGCTCGAGGCACTCTAACGCCGCGCCTCCAGAATATCATTCACCCATTTTCTTGCGCAGAACATGAAATACATGTTTTGATCCCTCTCTCCAGAAACAAGACTATCGTCTTTCAACGAAATTTGCTGTGTAACATGAAGATACGAGGCCAATTTTGTTTCCTCTCCTCCAGAATCGGAGAGAGTGTGCGAGCACGCGGCCAAGCAAAACGCCAGTGACATCCCCCTATTTTCCTCTCTCACATTCTTTTATCTCCCTTACAACCATTGTGGAGGTGACCTTCTGAGAGAGAGAGAGAGACAGTTACGACGACCCATTTTTAATATGACTTCCCATTCTTTCGAATCCTCTTCGAGGAGTCTAGAGCGCAGGCCATCGAAAGCCGTCGCTGGTGGCGTGATATCCATTGAGCATTGTTGGAATCACCGGAGAGGCAACCTTGAGCGTGACCGCAGAAGTCTACAGGCAACGATGATGCTCATGCCTTAGAGTTTCCTAAATATACGCAACAGGTAACTCTAGCGATAGCGTCTAAGAGATCTGCAATGCACGGCACTTTAGCGAGCATGGGAATGATGGGTAGTGCACGATTTTTTTTTATTTTAGTTTAATTTTCGTATTTCTGGCTCTGTGTGTTCTCATGTGGCTTGGAACTGTTTTTGTTTTCACAAAACAAAAAGCAGCAAAATTCAGTGGTAGCGCTTTACCACCTTATTCTTTTAGGCTTACCTTTTCAAGTCGGGCGACAAAGGTCACAGCAGTTCGTTCCTTCTTTCGAAACAACACCGAAACACTGCAATGAACGTAACCGCAAGTATAATTCACCGCCCACAAGTACAAAGACTAGCCACGCCGCGGTGGTCTAGTGACGAAGGTACTCTGCTGCTGACCCGCAGGTCACGGGATCAAATCCCGGCAGCAGTGGCTGCATTTTCGATGGAGGCGGAGTTGTTGTAGGCCTGTGTGCTCAGATTTGGATGCAGGTTAAAGAGCCCGAGGTAGTCGAAATTTCCAGAGCCCTCCTATACGGCGTCTCTCATAACCATACGGTTGTTTTGGGACGTTAAACTCACATATCAATCATGTACGATGACTAAACAAATCTGTGAACTACCCGTCATTCCCACGGTCGTTGAATTATCACAGCGCCAGAGTCCTCTCTTTTTAATTTTATAAAACTCTTCATGCCATAGCGACATGGGCAAGCCGCGATAAAAAAGACCAAGCTCCTATAGAACCATCAGGCATGCTGGCAGGGTGAGGATCATCGCTTTGTAGACACGCCAGCACTTGCAAAGTTCCTAAGACGAGTGTAACGTACGGGTACCGATATGCTCCCAGGAACCCTAACTTGCCCGCTATCCACCCCGTTGCAGACCCCCCCCCCCTCCTATATCTCCGAGCCTGGAATTAAAGAGCAAATCTCATAAGCGCGAAAATGCACGCGACAGCGACGAGCGATGCTATGAGCGACGAAACAGGGCGTTCGCGGAACGTAGTCGTGTGCTCGTTTTCGCGCGATCGCTCGGTTCTCCAGATTTGGAAACCGTCGCTCATCGCCCGGAAGTGCTGGGCTCAAGCAGCCATTAGCAAAAAACCGGAAAAGACGAAAACTACATAGGTGCACGTGACCCTGCCCGAGTCACATATGCGCAACAAGAAATAACGCAACGTTTACGCATGTGCATATAAAAAAGTGCTGCAAGGCATTCATAAACACTTTCCGTTCCATTACACAACAATATATCTTATTTTTAAATTGCATACCGCTCACTACGCGGTTTTCCTGGTGCGAGTAGAGGGCCTCATGCCAGGAACAGTGGAGTTCGCTCGCCGAAGCCGTCGCATGAATAAGGTTTGCCTGCGCTAGCGACTGATCGCGCGAAGACAATCTACGTCACGTCGCTCGTCGCTGTTGCGTGCATTTTCGCGCTTATAAGGTTTGGTCCTTACAAGCGGTGAGCATTTGAACCTGGCCAGCGCCTAGTATGGCATAAAGGGGTATGTGGTTAACACGCCGATAGATGGGGCCAACAATGTGCAGTGCGGGCGGCGGAGTGTGCCCAACAATGCTGTATTCAACGTAGAGATCATGCGCAGGCTTGTTAACAAGCCTTGTTACAGAAATGAAGTCGCCAAAATTTTCGCGTGCACCACCAAGCAATCTTCTCTAACATCATTCACCTTGTGGATATGTTGGTGATTTTTAAGTATACTCTCTGAAAATGTGGATTTCAACCTATTAAAATTTTTCTCCTAAAAAACTGCATTTGTGAAGACAATGAGCACTTAGTGCATGTTGCGGAGATCTGAGTATTTCCAGTCCTTTTCATGAAACACCCTGACTTTCACAAGCCAAGAGGAACGACACTTCCGCAAAACGATGAAGGTTATAAATTCATAAGCGGTACTGTTGCTTTTTTTGCGCTGTCTTGGCTGCAGCTTCTTCTGCCTCAGTCTGCATATCGTGCAAATGCATTGTTTTGTATTTGTAACCTCAGCCCACGACAACAGTTCTCCAGCTGTCAAATCAATTACTTTGACAAACCCGTAAATCTTCAGATCCCTTTCTTGTAAGTGTGCGTTGTGTACATTCAGCTGGGTGGCTTTATAAGTTTGCACGGAGTATTCACAAGATGACCCTTCATCTCCCTATAAAGCCAATTCATCACGTCTCGTTGGCTTCGTCTCTTAATCTACCTTTCTACGCGTCAACAATCTTCCATTTGAGACAACGGGTGGAAATATAAAAGCAAAAAATAAGTACCACTGGTCAGGAAAGTAGGCGTTGTTGTAGCGACGTGCTCTCATTCAAGGTACCTGTACAGGAGGTAGGTGGCAAATATTGCCGATATCTGATAATTCAGTTCTGCTATTACGCGGAATCTTATCTACAGTCTCCGATAGCCAACGCCTACTTGACCGATTCGTCGGACTTGTTTTTTTTTTTTAGATTTGCAACCATTGTCTAACAAAGGGAGAATGTACACGCGTCGAGAAGTGATTTGAGAGACCAAACCATGCAATGAGGAGTGCTAAACCAGCAATAAAAGGTCATTTTGTGAATACTCCATGGATAGATTCTGATAAGGCTAAAATAGATTTTGGGAAAATAATAAAGCTTGGGGTCATTGATTCACAGAATTGTGGTTTGAACAAAGTACACTGCTGAAATATGTGCCTAGGTTGCGAACATTGAACAGGGGGCGTCTTCTTGCATGCAAACAGCACCTATATATGAACAGACTATCCGAGAGCTATGTCTTTTGAATTGCAGGCACGCCGAGACGTACCGCCAGGCCATTTTCTTGTGACCCCGAGCCACATCTATACAGAGCCAACGTATTCCTTCACTCCACTCTTCAGAACATCCAGCCGCGTACGTCTTTGCCACTACTACAAGGTATTCGAGTGTCGTCCGAGATCTTACTTTTGAGAAAAACTACGCAAAAATGGGACAAGGTGGGTCTACGTATACACCCGGGCCTTACCGCCCCGCTTCAGCGGCTGGAGCATTCATGATGATGGTCGTGTTCTCGGAAATTCCTGAAAAGCATGACTCTCTGAAGCCCACCCAGTCGTGGGTTGAACAGAGGGAATTAATTGTCGGTGGCTACACGATGACGGCCGCTTGCAAGATCCATAAGGACTTCAGCGACCAAGTGAGCTTGACTTTCGGTGTCTCTCTGACCAGTGGTCACTGGGACGACTACGTCGAGTGGCCCTTCTCGAAATACGTCACGCTTACTCTACCGAATCTGCAGGACTACCAGAAAGACATCCAGCTACCCATAACGTTTGACGTTGATGATGTGAAGGAGAGACCAAGTAGAGGGCAATCGAATCTGGCACGCTGGAGTACCTTGGTGTATTGGAATCAGGTCTCGCTGAACGAATTCATACACAACAAGACATTGCATGTGAACATCGAAGTGGTGTGAAATGTGCGTACGCTGACACTAAATGCATCTTTGATGCTTTGTGGCTGCCATGGGAGTGTTTAATTTGTGCTTCACATAAAGTGCATTACGGAAAGAATACGGTGATCTCCTCGCGATGTATTCATGTAATTCTCTCGATTTTGTTGATGTAAGATTATGAATTCTGTGTTACCAATGTTCACTTCATTTCATTTATCATGTTAATGGCATAAATACAGTGTGCTTATTTCTTTGTTCTCTTATAGTAGCGTTCAAATTGCCTCTTTAACAAACTGGCTTCCGCACCCGGTGATCCGCAGGCCGTGACGGTGAAGCCGAACGCGGCCGGTGACACTCAATGCCCGAAGAGAGTGCTAGCAACTCTCTTAGTGAAAGAAAAGGCTCGTTCTATATTTCACTCTCTTTTCAGGAGTGCTGCGAACTATCTGCTGCATGGAGTAGGCACACTCTATCGACAGAGTGCTGGTACTTTGGCTGAACAAGAGTCAACAACTTTCCTCGCCAGTCAAGCTTTTGAAAGCGAGTTCATACACTCTATGCGGGAGTCGCGCTACTCTCTCACAGAGTTTTACAACCTGGTAAGGCTAGAGTGCAACTCCCTCCAAGAGTAGAATCAGTCCTGCTGCACTAAAACAAACGTCTAAAAGCACAGCAGTATCTAGAAACAGCCAACTGTATATTTTGCTTCAAGATCACACATACAGGGCGGACATTAACATACGCATTATAAATGTACGCAACATAGCAAACAACTACACTGAACATATATCTCTCGCACTACGGAAAACCGTTGATACAGCAACCAGTATCTATACTCAAGATGTCTGGCCCCCTTCTAGTGCGGATGTCGCAACACACTATATTGCGCATTTCCAAGTATAAATAGACGTCTAGCATGCCTAGGTATGTGGTTATCGTTAGGTACAGTCTAGGAACGTCGGCTTTTTATTATAAAACTACGTGGTGTTCAACGCTGTTTTCTTTATTAAATTCCGATTAACAGCTGGCATTCTGTTATATCGGTTCAATGCGGAGAATCCACTTGCACCCAAGCCTGTTAGTTGAAACTAGGCGATTACAAGCAAAGCTGGGGTGATCTTTCAGCAGTACTGGTTTAGAAATCTACGATTGTTACGCTACAGCGTCCGATCCAACTTGCGACGCCGTGGTGTGTACCAGTACGCCAGAAAAAGAAAGCCGGTTGGCAAACTCACAGCTCATACGCATCTCTGGCAATCCTTATACTTTTGCTTCCGTCGTCTACGCTTCAACGCAACAATGAGAGGCTTGGGGGATTGATCAAACTTCAACCTTCTTGAGCCACCTGCACCGGGATCAGTCCAACTAAATGTGACCCGTACGAGCACAACTCCCAGCGAATGTAGGTCTAGCTTAACGGCTGAGTCCATGATAAGTATCATTGGTGCTTCTGAATTTAATAATATGCTATGTCGAGGAGTAAGAATGACTGTACAGTAGAGCCTTGCTATCGCTTACCTTAAATGCATTGTTGTTTTCTGCGTACGGTGTCTGCACTAGGAGCGATGAGCATAGATGCGACGAACTTTCTGCACGTGGCGCAGCGCACGTAGGCCACTGCCGAAAGCCTTCAGACACACTCGTCGGCACTTCGCTCACTCATACGTAGCAACGCAGGCCTGTAGTTCGATGTGCGTTCATAAAGTAACACGATGAGACACTTGAGCACACATGCATATGGTTTTTAGCAATCGGCTATGCTGTTTTATCTTTCGGTGTACAGATGCAAATCAGTACACTCTGACACAGACGTTGCGCTATCAAATCGCTGCATGCGCAGTAACACACACATTATTTAATCAAATACGCGCGCAATCGTCGAATATACAGTCGACATAAAACTTCTGCGCACGTGAACAATCAGAAAAAGCGAATAACAGGTATTGCACTCGAAAGGCTGATAATGTACCTAAGGTTCTTTGTAATTTTTGTATATTCTGTTTTCTATGTTGGGAAGCCTAGAAAAAACTTGGTGTCTTGGCATTAGTGACATGCCTTGTGTGGGCGCCAGTAGTTTCAGTATTATGAAGAAGCAAGGTTTAGTCAAAAACAAAAGTCGCGTATTTGTTCAAACACCGACCCTCGAATCGGAACGGCTCGTTTTGTTTTAGCAGGTTTTGCACCACGCAGTGGTCGTGGCGCGACGTAGAATAGTGGTAGAGTACCCGCCTCATCATACGCAGTTGACGAGTTTGAACCCTGATTGATTTGTGGGGTTTAACGTCCCAAAACCACCATATGATTATGAGAGACGCCGTAGTGGAGGGCTCCGGAAATTTAGACCACCTGGGGTTCTTTAACGTGCACCCAAATCTGAGCACACGGGCCTACAACATTTCCGCCCCCATCGGAAATGCAGCCGCCGCAGCCGGGATTTGAACCCGCGACCTGCGGGTCAGTAGCCGAGTACCTTAGCCACTAGACCACCGCGGCGGGGCGACGAGTTTGAACCCTGAAGAAAAGCTTGTTTAAGACGATGGTCTTTCTTAGGGATATTCGGCGCAAAAATTTTGGTCTGCCTGTCTGTTCATTTGTCTGTTTGTCCACACTTAGCATTACAGGGTTCACTACACGGCAACAGCCAATACCCCGCTCAGCCGACCCCATTCGCAGCGCCCACCGATGTTGCTCATGGCTCAGCGTTCATATTTTGCGACTGTCAAATAAAAAATAATTATTTAACATATCTGAGGCACCATAACAACACGTATTTATTTTGCATGTGCGTATTTTACTTGAAAAAACATACATAAGTAATTCTAAGGACCAAAGCGTTTATCACACTGCACTGACCATGCAGCTCTTGCACAAAAAGGCAAGTGTTTTCAACGCTTTGCTCAGCGGTGACGGCACCTGCCCGTCGCCTTGCGTTCTACCCTTATCACCTCTGAGACAGGTGCGCATGCCCGTCTAAGAGCCGCACACTTGGTTTTCCGAGATAACTGCCAGATACAGCTCATAAGTCTCACGCGACACGTGACTTGATGCGCTCATTCGCCTCCGCTGCACGCTCGAGCCACTCTAACGCAGCGCCTTCAGAATACCAATAACTGATTTTCTTGCGCAGAACATCAAATAAACGTTTTGTTCACTTTCTCCAGACAAAAGACATCGTCTTCCGACGAAATTTGCAGAATAACATGCAGATACGCGGCCGATTTTTTTCGCTCAATTTTTTTATTGATATGTGGGTTTTAACGTCCCAAAACCACCACATCGTTATGAGAGACGCCCTAGTGGAGGGCTCCGGAAATTTCGACCACCTGGGGTTCTTTAACGTGCACCCAAATCTGAGCACACGGGCCTACAACATTCCCGCCTCCATCGGGAATGCAGCCGCCGCAGCCGGGATTTGATCTCGCGACCGTCGGGTCAGCAGCCGAGTGCCTTAGCCACTGGACCACCGCGGCGGGGCTTGCTCATTTTTTTCTTCACTATGGCCAATTCTGATAAATTTAGACTAATTGGTATCCCTGCAGGCGCACCTGTTTCGAACTTTTTGTTGAAAGTACTGAAGTGCGTGTGCCATTCCTGCAGTGACCCCTTTGCGGACTGAGTGACATTTCATGAATGAGGAGATAGGTCATTTTTCCACTTACATTAGGCCAAGACAAGTGAACAAGAGCGGGAAGAAACACAATGCAGGTCGGGTTTGAAATTTTGGATGTGAAGGGCGATAAACTATATTTAGAAAGCGGATTGTTAACACTACCACACTGAGCGATATAGCTGGAAGTTGAATATCCTTATCACCCGTAGTAATGCTTCTAGTGACCATGGTCAACCTTGCTATGCCCTAAACAATGGCATAGTATTGGAGTACCAAGATAAATATAAATGATAATTTCAAAAAATTACAATGAAACAAGAAGCTATCAAATAGCACATAGCACAGGTAAAATTTCAATGACAAATAAGTTTACTGTAAAGCTTTCGACACATAATTATACAATTTTATCTCGTGGTGAAACTATAGTCTTAGGCCAAATCGATCAAACTTGTAGGGAGGAAAACGCTACGGCTTTGTCATTTGCCACTAAGTAGATGTGGCACAATTTTTCGTATATGAAACAGACTTAAGAGACAGGCGCTTCCATTACATATTCGAGAAACTGTACACTAAGTATACTCGTTTTCGCGGGTTAACATACGCGGCAACGCATCCTCACCAAATATTTTGTATTTACGCATACCTCACGATTTCTTCGAATAGAGAATAGACTAACGAAGAAAAAACATTCATCGCGTGTTTCAGAATGCCCTGAACAGGCTTATTCTCTTCAGGATGGCGCCATAAACAAAATTGAGCATCGCTAAAACCATCTTACTTTGTAGCTTATCTGATAGTTCTGAGTTTTAAAGTAAACTGTAGGGGTGAGGACAACAATATGAGCTCTTGCTGGAGTATTCACATAGATCACGCAGACGTAAAATATTTCGGAAATTTCGTCGTGCGAGGTGCTGTCATTTTTTCTACTTTTTTTCAAGTACGTCACAAAATGATGAGGCCACGTCGTTTTCGAGACTGTAGTCAATCGAGCCTGCCACTGCGCATGCTCAGAAAGCAGCGAGGAGGGCGGCGTTGGTACTGCACCACTCTCGTGATCGCGACTGATCGCCGTTCAACTGGTTGAGTATCTGCAGGATGTAGAGGAACAAGTTGATGGCGTCCAAGTACAGCATAAGTGCTCCGGCGATGTAGTCCTCGGGTGACAGGGAGCACGTTCGCTTAGCGCCGCCCACGATCAGTTGAGTGTCCATGACGATGTACTGAAATACATTAGTAACCCAACTTGATATTCCGCAGAATATACACAGGGTGTTCCAAGGAATGTGACCAGCATCGTTAAAAAAATCAGAAAAATGCTGTAATTTTTCGTTGTCTTCACAATTGCTTAATTATAGTAGCAAATGATGTCTTCAACCATCTCAAAGTAGCACTCAAATTAAATTTTAAAATCAAGACGTGTTCTTCTTTCGATTGCTTGGTGTGTGTAGGCCCTCTTGGCCAAGAGGCAACCCGCCTATGAAAGAGCGGTGAGAGAAAAGAGCAACATTCAATGTGTGCCTATCAGTTAGCATGTCAATGAACCATTGTAAGTAGCAGTCATCTGGTTAGAAGTGCGGAAACAGGCATAATGAGGAGATTTATTATTAGACGTATGTTACACGCCAACACAACCACAAACTAACAAATTCGATTGGCGTATATACAAATATCATCGCTAACAAATAACGCCCACCAGTTGTTATTATTAAATTTTGATTCGTCCGTAGGCTTTTTTGCGTCCGCGTAAGCCAGGTTATTTACTGCTACCAAAACCGCGAGAAGCCGGATAGGTGAGGCCATCTGAAGGCGCAAAAAAGAACCTGACAAGCAGAAAACATACTTCAATTCTCCGCAGGTGCACATTACCTATACCGAAATTTCATTGACCCATTTGCGTATACCTGAATGCTGTTCTTGCCTTAACTACCTAAACGTAGCTAATTGAGACACACGGATGAGCAAGGCTGAAGCATGTACCCTCGGGCACCTCCTCTTGCTGCTTGGAAAGGCGTCCATTTTGGAATCGCTGCGCTGCAAAGGGTCGATCGAAGCAAAAATGATTGCTGACGTCGCGAATCGCGCTAACCAAGCTCCAGGCTCTTGTATTCCATCCCAGTCGACATTTTTTACGGCGACGCCGGCAATGCAGGCGTGTGCGCCTACAGAGAGAACGTTTGCGCAGCAGCTGAGCCTGAACTCAGGCTTTTCTGTGGAGAAGTGGTCAGCTCTGCCACCATCTGGAGGTGACCGCGAGGAAAGCACTCCCAGCGCAGGAAATGGCGGGCTTGCCGAGCATATTGAATATCGCTATAGCAATTACAAACAGGCACAACAAAACAGGTACCAATAACTAATCACTACACGTTGAATGAGAAACAAGTTGAAAATGTATTCAATGTTAAGTATTTGGTAGACCACTAGAAGAGGGACCTATCATGGAACCTACACATTGACACTGTCACCAGCAACGCCTAAAGACTCAAGGACTTATCAGAAGCAACTTACATTTCGCTAATTTTGATACTAAACTTATAGCTTACAGTACACTAGTCCGCTATAGGCTTGACTATGTTTCCCAAATATGGAACCCTCACCAGGCTTTCCTCATAAATAAAATAGAGTCTCTTCAAAACAAAAGTCTCCGGTTCATAACAAAGATATACTCTCGAACTTCTAGCATAAATGAAATTAAAAAGTCTCTAAAGTTGCTGTCTCTGCAGTCACGCAGACTGTTCTCCCTTCTGTCTCTTTTTTACAATCTCTACCATAACCATTCGCAACTGTCTGCACTTATTCAACCTGCTCATAAAATATTTGCTCATCCGGACCACAAATTTAAATTAAAACCTTCGTTTGCCCGAACAAACCTGTTTTTACGTTCAACATTACTGCTTGCTGGTAATCATCGGAATCATCTTGGATCCAACAATATTGCCAGTATAAAAAACCACGAAGAATTCACTCACAAATTAAAGTTTCATCTTGGTGTTTGAATGACCTAGTATAACCGACCCAGATGTACAAGTGCTTATATAACTGTTTTTCAGCGCGCAGTATAACTCCCTTACTTGACTATGATCAGCATTCTTTGGCATATAAATGTTCAGCCTCTCTTGTTCTTGTGTTACGTCTTCCTTTTTAGTGTAGTTTTGTCTTTGTGTTTACTTTTCTGCGATTTTGTACATATATGCGTTGTTATTAACCTTTTCAAACCTTTTATTACTCTATTGTACGTGTTAGCTTTTATTTATATATGTAAAGTAATACTCCCCCTCCCCCCTATTTATTGTCCTTGGGCCTTTCGGTTACATCAATAAATAAATATTTAAATCAGTAAAAGAGATATTTATTCATCCCGTTGCGTTTTAGGTCTCGAATTGTTACAAGGGGGCGATAGCTACTCGTCGACGCAAAAATATTGACAACAGTGTATTTGATGTCAGTACTCCTTAGCATGTCTTCCTGTACGGGAAAAGCAATTGTAAAGACAACGAGCAAGTACCGCATTTTTTCAATTTTTTAAGGATATTGTACACAATTCTGGAAACACCCAATATATAAAATTGTTTATTTGTCGATATTTCGATCGGAGACCGTTCTCTATGAAAGTGGGGATTCGTTTCTGATTGAACTGTCGACGACAAGTGAGAAGTGATTTTTTAGTATCCGCAAGACGGACCAAATCCCTCTTTTCCGCGCTGGTTGGCACATTACGTGACCCCACGTCATGGATTTCTGCCATCCGTGCCGGGACCAAGGACGTTGCGGACAGAAAATCCAAAGCTCTTTTTTTTTTTGCAGTCGGATTCGCCAGGGAAAACACAACAGATCTGCCAATACAGGTCTGGCAACAATCGCTGATTTCAGGTCTGGCAACAATCTCGTGTGGTTTCGTTAATTTAGCCGTAGAATAAACATAAATCCTAAATACTTTTGCTAGCCATGAATGGGTTTTACACTTTCACACTGGTGGCACCATCTAGAGGAAATGGGAATAAGCAAGCATTCACACATTATTATAAACAAGCATTTGCACATTATTTAGAACTCTTAGATTTGGTAGTTCTCGAGCTAACGCAGATAATCGAGCTCATGTTCTGCCAATGGCGGCACTCACTGTGCCTACAGTTCTCCAAAAACGAGTATGGCGCTCAGAAACAGTACGAACTAGTCATGTATATGTTGCCACTGAAGCTTGAGGGCACGAACATAAGTCGACACAACCATCAGTTTGAGACTAACAGCCCACGCAATGCGCCACAACGAGCTTGAAGATTTGAAGCGGCCATCTCTCGCTTCAGACAGTGCCGCAATGTTTTTTTTTCCTCCAGCGCGTCCGTCTGCACGCTTCATCCGTCGTATGAATGTGCTTCGCAGCCGGACGGGCGGCGGAACGATTGTCCTCGGAAGAGATTTGTGCGGATATGTCCATCGTCTGGATACACGCTTAGGAGCGTATGCCTTCTTTCTTATTCGTATTACTTTGGTTAACTGGTAAACAGCACCCATGGTAACCCACGTTATATATATATGAATATATTGTCAGGAGGTTGTGATACACGCAGCACTTGAGAGGAAGCACGCAGGAGTCAGGGCGGTGTCAGGCGAACTGTTTATTGGGCGAACTTGTGTCAGCAAAACAGGGCGAAACACAACTCACAGCAACAGCGGCGTGAACAGTCGTCGGCCGACGGAAAAAAAAAATAAGACCCCCAGTGGCGCACTGCGCCGGCTTTTTATACACGCGTCGTAACGCGTTCCAGAGTGGCATACAAGATAAACGCGGCCTGCGTTGCGCTTAACAGAAAGTGATAGCGTCTTCCTTCGTAAACCAAAAGAACCGCACGTGTCACTATACATATATATATATATATATATATATATATATATATATATATATATATATATATATATATATATATATATATATATATATATATATATATATCTGGACCAAAAATCTTGCCAATTGTATGTTGTTTACCACTTTTTTTAAGAAAATGCACCTGCCTATAATAGTACGCAAACGTGGTCGTTTGACTACTTTTCAGTGTATAATGGGTGGTACTGCCACTGGCCCAGGTGCGTTTTTTTTAATGCACGTGCTATGCGTACTACGCACACGTGGCCGTTCGGCTGCTTATCAGTGCATGATGGGTAGTTGGGCCACTGGTATATGTAGGTTTTTCTTTTTCTTTTTCTCTCGCTCTCTCTCGGCTGGAAGATGGCATAAAAACGCGTTGGAGCCTAGTGAATTTCGTCTGATGAAAATCGGTCTCCGATCGAAACGTCACCCATAAACAGTTTTTTAGAGGCGTATACTTATTTTTCCTTAATTCTACGGCAACACCGAAGCCTGACTCTTTTTAATCCACGTATATATATATGTATATAAATATAAATATAAATATAAATATATATATATATATATATATATATATATATGTGTGTGTGTGTGTGTGTGTGTGTGTGTGTGGTGTGTGCGTGTGTGTGTGTGTGTGTGTGTGTGTGTGTGTGTGTGTGTGTGTGTGTGTGTGTGTGTGTGTGTGTGTGTGTGTGTGTGTGTGTGTGTGTGGATTCCTATAACGACGCCGTCCAATTTTTCTCGGACATGCACTACTTCGTTTACAATAGAAGATAATTTAGTGAACATCCTCGCTCACGAAAAAGAAGAGGACAAAGAAGTAGCTTTTGTCGAGAAAGCACCATAAACTAAGGAAAGAAGCAGCTGATGTACTTGAGAACAGCGAATTCATTAGCTGCCATGTAGAGTGCTGTGCCGAAGGAAGTTTAAGAGAGCATAGACACAGAAGGTGAATTCATAACCACTCCAGTACAAAGTACACATGTGCAGCAAGAGATTACTACATTTTCTAGCACGAAAGTGTTTTATGACGTGGTCGACCACGGCGGCTTTGAGGTACTTCCGTCGCGAGCATGACGTTGTAAATTGTCCAAGTACCAAAAACCAAAAATAACGCAAAAGCTGCAAATACCGCAGCAAAGCATCGAACCAGCATCCTCATTCTGTCCAGCGCACGACGCTAACCACTAGGCCATGGAATGTACATTACACAGCTTGCTCACGGCAAGCCATTCCTACACTTCATGTGCTTTCGGCACCGTCGCAGCTTGCTAACTTCATCATCGCGTGTTTTTCATCAGGAGAGAGATGGCGCACGTGTAAGGTCATCGCTTGGGTGGGTCCACGTGCAAGGCAAGTTCATCGCTTCGCGCCACCCGGCGCTTTGCTTGCGCATGCCTCCATATATCGTGGTCAAAATATATATATATATATATATATATATATATATATATATATATTGTCTGGTACAATTGCTTTCACCGC
The DNA here is from genome assembly GCF_013339725.1 of Rhipicephalus microplus. Taxonomy (NCBI): domain Eukaryota; kingdom Metazoa; phylum Arthropoda; class Arachnida; order Ixodida; family Ixodidae; genus Rhipicephalus; species Rhipicephalus microplus. The sequence continues at coordinate 45,109,164 of NC_051167.1, read as the reverse complement.
AATTTTTCTTTGGATTTACAGTGGTTAAGAAGAGCACAAAGGTGAATTAACTCACTGCCATGGCTGAGTATACCAAAAGAGCGCGCTGTTTCCACGCGAAGTAAAAGTTGAGACAGTCGCTCATGATCGTCCTGTGTATTTCGTCGGTTCGTTTCGCTAGTATTTCTTTCTGTTTCAGCAGCGTGCTTTGAATATTGAGCTGTGAGAGTTGTTCGTCTGCGCTCGTCTATCCTGTGCATGCTTAATTCATGCGTGATTTCTGCCTGAGGTGCGCGCTGCTAAAGTCAAGCTGCCTGCCAGTCTTCGCTTGACGTCGCAATTTGTTGCTCTTGCATTCATTCCTTTGCGGCGAAACAAGACAGATTAAATTCTCAACTACTTCTGTGAAGACCAGTATCTCTTTCACATTAAACTGACTCGCAAAGAAATAAGCCAAGATTTTCCAAAACATGCTAATTAACCAGATATTTCTGGTTAATTATGCACCATAGCAACTATTCAGACTTGATTTTCAGAACTCATTTTTTCTTTAGGTCCTGATAAGAAGTTGTAACATGGCATGGCTATTACAGCTAGCGAACTCTCGAGTCGACAACAATATTTATTCGGCCACCCCTTGAGTTAATCTCCATTGAAGCGTATATATATATATATATATATATATATATATATAAAAGTAGATGCGCTTTCACATAACAACTGTTTATTGTAGTGTTTACCTGCTGCGTAAGTCCGTTTCGCATTTTCATTCAGTTTCAGATCCGCCAAAAAAGCTACACAGAGGCTGCCGCACCTTCACATTATTAGATCACATCGTCATGGTAATAAAAGTTGATTCGGTTTTACGAGGGCTGAGTAGATTCAGTTGTTATGTGAAAGCGCATCTACTTTCACATTTATAACCTTGCGGCAACCGAAGTTATTTTCTGTATATATATATATATATATATATATATATATATATATATATATATATATATATATATATATATATATATATATATATATATATATTAAAATACAGGTGTTGTACGTCGAGAAAGGTTCAGACGTAGCTTGGCAAAATGTTCTTTATCAGGCAGGTCTGGCTAATGGCGAGCGGCGTGCGCGAGCTACTACTGCAGCCACCGATCATTATCGTCGTCTTCGTTACCAGCAGAGCGTCCGTTATTCAGATTCATTACAATTACTCCCCGCGAAATAAGGAGCCATCCTGGCGACCTATGGACAAGTAAACACGGGAGGGTCGTAGCCGGGCTTAAGTCTCGGAACGTGGACAATTTCCTAGCCACGACGACGTTGGTAAGAAGATGGTTCCAGTGGCTCGATGAGGTAATTCACCGGTGACGTTTTTTTGTAGCACACGATATGGGCCGTGATACTTGGGGACCAACTTGGTAGAAAGGCCAGGTGTAGCAGAAGGGACATGCAGCCAGACGAGTGAACCTGGATTGTAGGAAGTAGTGTTATTTGATGCGTCATGGTGGTGCTTTTGGCGTCCTTGGTCTTGGGTTGTGAATGATCTTGCCAGTGGGCGGCATTCTTCAGCGTATGTTGCGGCTTAAGACAAAGCCATGGACTCTGACGAGTCAGGTTTGTACGAAAGAATGGTGTCCATAGTTCAAGAAGGTTCGCGTCCGTAAAGGAGGAAAAAAGGAGAGAACCCAGTAGTGCTTTGAATGGCGGTATTAAATGCGAACGTGATAAATGGGAGCACTCAGTCCCAATTGGAGTGGTCTGACGAGATATACATAGACAGCATGTCACCAAGGGTGCGGTTGAAGCGCTCTGTCATTCCATTGGTCTGGGGATGATAGGCGCTTGTAGTGCGGTGAACGACGTGGCACTCACGCAGCAATGCTGTGGTGACGTCTGACAAGAATACGCGACCACGATCGCTCAGTAACTCCCGAGGTGCTCCATGACGTAATACGATGTTGTGAAGAACGAAAGTCGCAACGTCTTTTGCTGTAGACGAGGGAAGGGATGAAGTTTCGCCATACCGCTTGAGATGGTCGACGGCAACTATGATCCAGCGGTTACCGTCAGCAGTGCTGGTAAGGGGACCATGGATATCGATGCCGACGCAGTCGAATGATCGGGATGGGCATGGTAAGTGTAGCAAGGTACCGCTAGCGTGATAAGGGGGAGTTTTTCGTCTCTGGCACGTCGAGCAGGCACGAACGTATTGTCGTATAGAACGGTACATGCCACGCCAGTAATATCGGAGACGAATGCGAGAATAAGTCTTCAGGAAACCTGCGTGGCCACATTAGGGATCGTCATGAAACGTGGAACAAATTTCGGATCACAGATGACGTGGAATCACGAGTAGCCACTGACGTCCACCGGGTGCGTAGTTGCGTCGGTACAGCACGTCGTCGCGAATGGCGAATTGCTCGACTTGCCGACGCAACGTGCGAGAAGGGGGGAAAGCCGTCCGCCCAGCCAGAATGTCTAGAATCGAAGCAACCCAAGGGTCCTTGCGTTGCTCAGATGGCATGTCGGCGATGGTGACGGCAGTAGCATCACAGGTTAGACTTTCGCAGCAGTCAGAGTCAGGGGGTAGAGGCGAGCGGGATAGGGCATCTGCGTCCGAATGTTTTCGGCCGGAGCGATAAACCACGCGAATATTATATTCTTGGAGGCGCAATGCCCATCGGGCAAGGCGACCGCTTGGATCCTTCAGTGACGACAACCAGCAGAGGTTGTTGTGGACGGTCACGACGTCAAAAGGGCGCCCGTACACGTAAGGTCGAAATTTCTCTATCGCCCAAATAATGGCGAGGCATTCCTTTTCAGTGACAAAATAGTTGGTTTCGGCTTTGCTAAGAGCTCGGCTTGCGTAGGCAACCACGTACTCTTGGAAGCCGTCTTTCTTCTGTGCAAGAATAGCGCCTAGCCCTACACCACAAGCGTCGGTGTGGATCTCTGTGGGTTCCGATGGGTCGTAGTGTCTCAGAATAGGCGGCGACGTGAGGAGGCGGCGCACTTCATTGAAAGGGTCGTGACAGGTGTCAGACTAGGCTGAAAGGTCTCTAGAGCCGGCGAGAAGCTTGGTCAAAGGAGCGATGATCGTCGCGAAATTGCGGACGAAGCGCCGGATGTAAGAGCAAAGACCTATGAAGCTTCGGAGCTTTTTCATGGTGGTCGGTTTGGGAAACGCTGAGACGGCTGTAAGTTTGGCAGGGTCAGGAAGAATGCCGTCTTTTGAAACCACTTGGCCAAGGATCGTAAGCTTTCGAGTGGCGAAATTGCACTTCTTCAGATTCAGTTGCAGCCCCAAGGCAGAAATACATGCGAGGACTTTCTCGAGGCGGGTTAAATGGGTTGCGAAATCAGTTGAAAAGACAACAATATCATCTAAATAACAAAAACAAACGTTCCATTTGAGGCCTCGAAGTATACAGTCCATCATCCGCTCGAAAGTAGCTGGCGCGTTGCAGAGGCCGAAGGGCGTGACTGTGAATTCGTAAAGCCCGTCGGGCGTAATGAAAGCCGTTTTTTCACGATCAGCCTCTGCCATGGGTACCTGCCAGTATCCAGAGCGCAGATCTAAAGAAGAGAAAAATTCGGCTCCCTGTAGGCAGTCCAAGGCATCGTCAATGCGTGGCAGCGGATAGACATCCTTGCGCGTGATTCGGTTGAGACGCCGGTAGTCTACGCAAAACCTGATGGATCCGTCCTTCTTCTTCACCAACACAACTGGAGAGGCCCGGGGACTGCTTGACGGTTCGATTATGCCACGTGTCAGCATGTCGTCAACCAGTTCATTGATGGCATGGCGTTCGGTAGTTGACACACGATATGGACGCTGCCGTAATGGCGTCTCTTGACCGGTATCTATACGGTGAACAACAGATGACGCTCGACCTAAGGAAGGCTGATTGTAGTCAAACGAGGCTCGAAAACGCTGGAGGAGCTTTATCAGCTGTTTCTGCTGCCCAGGCGTGAGGTTACAATCAATGGACTTGCGGAATACATCCATAAGTTCATTGGCGTCAGTTGCGGGTGTAATGGCACAAGTCGGTAAAAAAAGCTTGTCTGGATAGATCTGGTCTTCGAAAATACAATTTAAGGTCTCGAGGCTTCCCAGACACTCACCGCGTAGCAGGATGTACGGACAAGCAGAAACGTTGCACGCATAAAGTACCGCAGAACCATTGGAAAAGTTGATATATATATATATATATGAATCATCACGAACGCTGCTGGTAATGAAGAAGACTATGATGATCGGTGGCTGTAATAGTAGCTCGCACACGCCGCTCGCCATTAGCCAGACCGGCCTGATAAAGCACATTTTGCCAAGCTGCGTCTGAACCTTTCTGGACGTACAACACCTCTATTTTAGGTGGTGGAGGTGCCGGGGTTCCCATCAACCTGGAACTTCGCGATCGGACACTATCGTCACCGTTCACCATCACTGCTCCTGGCCCTTCTCGAGCTGCCCTACCAGTCTTTTGTAATGGCGTGCCTTGGCGACGCGACCCACCAATTTTTCACGGCAACTATGAAAAAGACGTCGAGGACTGGCTCGTCTAGTACGAAATCGTAAGTGCTTCCAACAAATAGAACGCCTGCGACGAGCTCACGAACGTGCAATTTTACTTCACTGATGTGGCCAGCCTATGGTTCAATAACCTCGAAGGCGAAATCACCAACTGGTCCGCCTTCAAGACCACCATCGCCACGGTCTTCGGTCGTCCCGCCGTGCACCGGCTTCGCGCGGAACAGCGTCTGCGTAGTCAATCCAGCGCAGGGACGAGACCTTTACAAGTTACATTGAAGATTTTTTGTCTCTTTGCAAGCGCGTCGATGAATCTCTAACCGAACGCGACCAAATCAAGCACATCATCAAAGGAGTTGACGGCGATTCCTTCCAGATGCTCGTCGCTAGGAATTCGCAGACCGTCACCGATGTTGTCCAGCTCTGTCAGGAGTACGACGAGTTGCGTAAGCAGCATGTCTCGACACGCAGGGCCGCTGAAGATACGGCTGAAGTTTCCGCCCTCGTGCACGACGTCGCTGCTGATCACACCGTTTTACTGCCCCACATCAAACAATTCATTCGTGAAGAAATTGCGCGTCAGCTTTCTCTTGTGGCCGAAGCATCCGCGCCAGTGACCTCGTTAGACCCACGTCTACGCCAGGTCATTGAGACAAAGGTCACGCAGGCACTGCCTCCATCGTCATCTGTCCCTACGCCACTGACCTACGCTGCCGTCAATGCTAGACTCCGAGCCCCACCTGTCTCTGGCGCATACCGGGGCACCGGGTCCTCCTACCCTACGACGCTACCTACATACACGGCGCCCCATCCCGTTTCGCCGCCTGCACCTTCTGTCGTTAACCCATGGCGTACCTTGGATAATTGACCCATCTGTTTTCCATGCGGTTTCGTGGGACATATAGCACGGTACTGTCACCGTCGCAACTTCCAACCTCCATCCAGACCATGGGAATTCTGCAAATTACCAGGCTGCCCAGAATCTTTAGCGCCCATCTTCTCCTATCACCGACTCATTGACCCTACGACGCCCTGTCGATTCTCGCCGGTAATTACCAACCCGTCACCGATCTGTATCCCCGATGCTTCGGCGCACGAGCCTCGCTCGAGAGGAAAACTGACAGCCGCAGTTCCGGAGGCAAGAACTGCGTCGTCGTTGAACTTTACAAGACTTCCTCTTTGTCCGACCAACGAAATTGATGTGCTAGTAGAAGGTGTTGCTGTAGGTGCACTTGTGAACACAGGCGCCGTCCTTTCTCTAATTAGTGAAAACTGTGTCGTGATTTGAGAAAAATTACAACGCCGCTTACGAATCTTGATCTGCGTACAGCCACCTCCCATTTCATCGCACCGACAACTCAGTGCACAGCACGCGTTCTTACTCAAGATGTTTGGTATGCCGTCAACTTTGTTGTTCTCCCACGTTCATCTTACGACGTCATACTAAGTAGGGATTTCCATTCTACCCATCAGGCCCTCGTCGACTGCGCTCGTGCTGAACTCACGTTGATGAATCCGTGCCTTGATATCGACCACCACAGTCCCTCGAAAGTGTTTGCCGCAGCTGACGTCCGCATCGCGCCGTTGTTCGCCGTCCTAGTGCCTGTGTTTTCCCCTGCTGCCACTAACTTGACGCTCCTGTTCCAACCAACTATAGCTAGTGTGCAACACCGAATCACCGTCCTCCCGTTTGCGGTTATCAACTTTTCCAATGGTTCGGCGGTACTTTATGCGTGCAATGTTTTTGCTTGTCCGTACATCCTGATACGCGGCGAGTGTCCGGGAAGCCTCGAGACCTTAAATTGTACTTTCGAAGACCCGATCTATCCAGACAAGCCATTTTTACCGACTGGTGTCATTACACCCGCAACTGCCGCTAATGAACCTATGGATGTATTCCGCAAGTTAATTGATTGCAACCTCACGTCTGGGCCGCAGGAACAGCTGATCAAGCTCCTCAAGCGTTTTCGAGTTTCGTTTGATCACAATCAGCCTTCCTTAGGTCGAGCGTCATCTGTTGTTCATTGTATAGATACCGGTCAAGAGACGCCATTACTGCAGCGTCCATATCGTGTGTCAACTATCGAACGCCGTGCCATCAATGAACAGGTTGACGACATGCTGACATGGAGCATAATCGAACCGTCAAGCAGTCCCTGGGCCTCTCCAGTTGTGTTGGTGAAGAAGAAGGACGGATCCATCAGGTTTTGCGTGGACTACCGGCGTCTCAACCGAATCACGCGCAAGGATGTCTATCCGCTGCCACGCATTGACGATGCCTTGGACTGCCTACAGGGAGCCGAATTTTCATCTTCTTTAGATCTGCGCTCTGGATACTGGCAGGTACCCATGGCAGAGGCTGATCGTGAAAAAACGGCATTCATCACGCCCGACGGGCTTTCCGAATTCACAGTCATGCCCTTCGGCCTCTGCAACGCGCCAGCTACTTTCGAGCGGATGATGGACTCTATCCTTCGAGGCCTCAAATGGAACGTTTGCCTTTGTTATTTAGATGATATTGTCGTCTTTTCAACTGATTTCGCAACCAATTTAACCCACCTCGAGAAAGTCCTCGCGTGTAATTCTGCCGCGGGGCTGCAACTGAATCTAAAGAAGTGCAATTTCGCCGCTCGAGAGCTTACGATACTTGGCCAAGTGGTTTCAAAAGACGGCATTCTTCCTGACCCTGCCAAACTTACAGCTGTTTCAGCGTTTCCCAAACCGACCACCATGAAAGAGCTCCGAAGCATCATAGGCCTTTGCTCTTACATCCGGCGCTTCGTCCGCAATTTCGCGACAATCATCGCTCCTTTGACCAAGCTTCTCGCCGGCTATAGAGTCCCTTCAGCCTGGTCTGCCACCTGTCACGACTCTTTCAATGAACTGCGCCGCCTCCTCACGTCGCCGCCTATTCTACAACACTACGACCCATCGGCACCCACAGAGATCCACACCGACGCTAGTGGTGTCGGGCTAGGCGCTATTCTTGCACAGAAGAAAGACGGCTTCCAAGAGTACGTGGATGTTTACGCAAGCCGAACTCTTAGCAAAGCCGAAATCAACTATTCCGCCACTGAAAAGGAATGCCTTGCCATTGTTTCGGCAATAGATAAATTTTGACCTTACGTGTACGGGCGCCATTTTGACATCGTGACTGACCACCACACCCTCTGCTGGTTATCGTCACTGAAAGATCCAAGCGGTCGCCTCGCCCGATGGGCATTACGCCTCCAAGAATATAATATTCGCGTGCTCCTTCCCTCCGGCCGGAAACGTTTGGACGCACACGCCCTATCCTGTTCGCCCCTACCCACTGACCCGGACTTCTGCGAAAGTCTAACCTGTGATGCCACTGCCGTCACTATCGCCGACATGAAATCTGAGCAACGCAAAGACCCTTGGGTTGCTTCGATTCTAGACATCCTGGCTGGGCAGACGGCATCCCCCACCCTTCTCACACGTTGCGTCGGCAAATCGAGCACTTCGCCACTCTCGACGACGTGCTGTACCGATGCAACTACGCACCCGGTGGACGTCAGTGGCTACTCGTGATTTTACGTCATCTGTGATCCGAAATTTGTTCCATGTTTCATGACGACCCCCAATGTGGCCACGCAGGTTTCCTGAAGACTTATTTTTGCATACGTCTCTGATATTACTGGCGTGGCATGTACCGTTTTATACGACAATACGTGCGGGCCTGCTCTACGTGCCAGAGACGAAAAACTCCCTCTTATCACGCCAGTGCTACCTTGTTACCCTTACCATGCCCATCCCGACCATTCGACCGCGTCGGCATCGATATCTATGGTCCACTTCCCAACACTGCTTGCGGTAACCGCTGGATCATAGTTGCCGTCGAACATCTCACGTGGTATGCTGAAACTTCATCTCTTGCCTCGTCTACAGCGAAAGACGTTGCGACTTTCGTTCTTCACAACATTGTATTACGTCATGGAGCACCTTGGGAGTTACTGAGCGATCGTGGTCGCGTATTCTTGTCAGACGTCATCACAGCATTGATGCGTGAGTGCCACGTCGTTCACCGCACTACAAGCGCCTATCATCCCCAGACCAATGGAATGACAGAGCGATTCAACCGCACCCTCGGTGACATGCTGTCTATGTATATCTCGTCAGACCACTCCAATTGCGACCGAGTGCTCCTGTTTATCACGTTCGTCTATAATACCGCCATTTAAAGCACCACTAGGTTCTCTCCTTTTTTCCTTCTTTACGAATGCGAACCTTCTTGCACTATGGACGCCATTCTTTCGTACAAACCTGACTCTTTAGAGTCCACGACTTTCTCTCAAGCCACTACATACGCTGAAAAATGCCGCCAACTGGCAAGATCATTCACAACCCAAGACCAAGGACGCCAAAAGCACCACCATGACGCATCAAATAACACTACTTCCTACAATCCAGGTTCACTCGTCTGGCTGCATGTCACTTCTGCTACACCTAGCCTTTCTACCAAGTTGGTCCCCAAGTATCACGGCCCATATCGTGTGCTACAAAAAACGTCACCAGTGAATTACCTCATTGAGCCACTGGAACCATGTTCTGACCAACGTCGTCGTGGCCACGAAATTGTCCACGTCTCGAGACTTAAGCCCTGCTACGACCCTCCCGTGATTACTTGTGCATAGGTCGCCAGGATGGCTCCTTTTTCGCGGAGAGTAATTGTAATGAATCTGAATAACGGACACTCTGCTGGTAAAGAAGAAGACGATGATGTTCGGTGGCTGTAGTAGTGGCTCGCGCACGCCACTCGCCATTAGCCAGACCTGCCTGATAAAGCACATTTTGCCAAGCTGCGTCTGAACCTTTCTCGACGTACAACAGCTCTCTCTCTCTCTCTCTCTTTCTATATATATATATATATATATATATATATATATATATATATATATATATATATATATATATATATATATATATATATTATTTATTGTTACGTTCACGAGGGGTTTAGTCGAAGCAGACGCAACGGTCGACTCGACGGTTTACCGCAGTGAACGCGAAGCAGCGAGCTCTTGCCAACAACCGAACGTCCTCTTCTTCTGCTACCACCGTGTTCCACGCTACACAGGTGCACATACCTAAATTACACTTGTGGTAACACTTCCCTCCGCGCAGACGAAGCCCACTGGGCGAGTCAAACAGTCTCTCGAGGAATAAAGCGCTTCAAACGTGCAACATGGACAAGTTCAGTTTTTGCAGACCATCGGCCGTTTGAATGGAGACGCGCTATGCGGTAAACTAAATCACTGATACGGTCTACAACAAGATAAGGTCCCGCATAGTGCGCTAGCAGTTTCTCGCTTAAACCGCGTTTTCTAGTTGGTGTCCACAGCAACACTAGGTCACCGCGATTGTACGTCACGTGTCGGCGTCGGAGGTCAAAATTTGACTTCGAGCGATCTTGCGAAGCAAGAGTGCGCAAATAAGCAATGCGTCTAGCTTCTTCTGCCCGGCAGATGATCGCGGATATGCAGGGATCATGGTGGTCTAAACACGGGAAGATGGTATTCAGGGTATGACGAGGTGGTCGAGCATATAGAAGAAAGAAAGGACTGTAGCTGGTAGTTTCTTGCTGAGCGGTGTTGAATGCATATGTGATAAACGGTAGAATACTGTCCCAGTCCTTGTGATCGGATGCAACATGCATGGACAGCATGTTCGAGAGAGTTCTGTTCGTTCGTTCAGTTAGACCGTTCATTTGTGGATGGTATGGCGTAGAGTGCCGAAACCTTGAAGCACAGACACGAAGCATCTCTTCCATCACGTCTGCTGTGAATTGTCGGCCACGGTCACTGATTACAATTTTGGGAGGTCCATGTCGAAGAATTACAAAAGGTAGCATGAAGGAAGACACATCGGCTGCAGTTGCCGATGGTATGGCAGCTGTCTCGCAGTTCCGTGTTAAATGGTCGGTGCAAACGACTATCGAGCGATTTCCATCAGAAGACCGGGGAAAGGGTCCAAGGAGGTCAAGCCCGACTTGCTCGAATGGAGTTCTAGGGGGTGGCACCGGATATAATCGCCCTAAAGGAGCACTTGTTGGGCGCTTATGACGTTGACACTCGTTACAGCTAGACACGTATTGTTCCGTCGTCTGGCGCATTTTGGGCCAGTAGAATCTTTCTTGAGGACGGCACAGAGTTTTCGCTGTGCCTAGATGACCGGATGTTGGGTCATCATGCATAGCCTGCAAAACATAAACGCGAAGACTCTTCGGAACAACCAGAAGATATCGTGAGCCGATGTTGGCGTAGTTCTTTTTGTAAACTAGTTCGTCTCTGATGCAGAAGCGCGTAGGCGATGATTTTGGTTTTGTAGCAAGAAGCTGTTGTATGGTGCTGTCCCTTTGTTGCTCATGCTTTAAGGTCTTCTTATCAGGAAATGGTTGGTAGAGTGATGCAATGTAGGTATCGAAGGTGTCCGCGTCACATTCCATCGTTGGAAGCGGTAATCGCGAAAGGCAATCTGCGTCAGCGTGACGTCGGCCGCTTTTATAGGAAACCGTGAAGTCATATTCTTGTAGACGAAATGCCCAGCGCGCCAGCCGACCAGATGGGTCACGCAGGTCGACCAACCAGCAGAGAGAATGATGGTCTGTCACGACGGTAAAAGGGCGTCCGTACAGGTAGGACCGGAAGCGCTGCACTGCGAAGACTACTGCAAGGCATTCTTGCTCTGTGACAGTGTAGTTACGCTCGGACTTGCTCAGCGAGCGACTTGCATACGCTACGACGTGTTCTTGATTATCCAAGCGTTGAACCAGGATAGCACCTACACCAATACCGCTGGAGTCTGTGTGAATCTCAGTGGGAGCGAGAGGATTGAAGTGTCGAAGAATCGGATGGGACGTCAAAGAAACTTCAACTCCGAAAAAGCAGACTCGCATTCCAGGGTCCAGTCGAACTGCGCACCTTTCTGAAGCAGACACGTGAGCGGGTATGCGATATTGGCAAAGTCAGGAATTAATCGGCGAAAGTATGAACAAAGCCCCAAAAAGCTGCGCAGTTCTTTCACCGAGCTTGGCTGCTTAAATGCCTCCACTGCGGCCGTCTTGGCGGGATTTGGTCGTATTCCTTCTTTGTTTACTAAGTGTCCAAGGACGAGTGTTTGGCGCTCTCCAAAACAACATTTCTTTGAGTTGAGCACCAAGCGTGCTTTGCTTAGACAGTTCAGTACGAGGTCAAGGCGTGTGTTGTGCTCACATAAGGTGCACCCAAAAATTACAACGTCGTCCAAGTAACACGTACACACTTCCCACTTCAATCCACGCAGAATGTTGTCCATAAATTGCTCAAGAGTTGCGGGCGCGTTGCAGAGTCCGAACGGCATCACATTGAATTCAAATAGTCCATCTGTTGTAACAAATGCCGTTTTCTCCTAGTCTTCCTCGTGCATTGGAATCTGCCAGTAGCCTGACGTCAGATCCACAGACGAAAAGTAAGAGGCCGATGATAGACAGTCGATGGCATCTTCAATCCGCGGGAGTGGGTATACGTCTTTTTTTAGTGATGGCGTTGAGACGGCGGTAGTCAACACAAAATCGCCATGTCCCATCCTTCTTCTTCACTAGAATTACTGGAGCGGCCCACGGACTACATGATTTTTGAATTACGTTTTGCTTGAGCATCTCGCAAACCTGTTCATTGATCACTGCGCGTTCTGAAGGCGATACACGATATGGTTTCTGTCGTAGAGGTCTGTGAGATGTCGTGTCAATTCGGTGCTTTATACGAGAAGCAGGGAATGACGGTGAATCATGCTGAGCGAAATCGAAAATACCGGCATGTTTGCGCAGAATACTCACCAGTTCATTACGTTCCTTGGGGCTGAGTGACTTATCAATCATAGCCATAATGGTGGTGTCCCTGGCGTGCAGATTATCGCAACGGGTCTTATACGGGGAATCATTGCTTTCTGCGAAGGTGGCAAGCGAGAATAGTTGGTGTTCACGAATCTCTGCAAGTTTCAGACCCTTCGGCAGCACTGTAGGTTCATTAGAGCAGTTAATCGCCCATAAACCAGTATGCCCTTGCGCAACCGATAATGTACAGTAGGGTATTAAAACTGTCTTCTTTATGCAACTGAGATGCACGGGCTACACAGTTGCGTCAAACGTTTTCTCGCTTACAGGTGAACAGGCAACAGGGACATATTTTGCAGACAACGGCGGCACAGTTGTGTCCACAGACACGCAAAGAGCACTTTCTTGAGAGGGCGAGTTTTCTATAAACGAAACTGGGATATCAGAATCTACTGTAATTTGTCCTGTGCGGCAATCAACAGTAGCACCACATAGCTTCAAGAAATCGAGTCCCAGAATGACGTCATGCGTAGTATGAGGGAGAACAGCAAACTCTGCGACAAAGTTCTGGCATGCCAAACTAACAGTCACAGTGCAGACACCAACAGGTTGTAACACCTCTCCGCTCACTCTACGAAACGTATCAGGACGGTTCCAACGAAACATAACCTTTCGTCCAAGAAGGCGGGTGAAAACTAAACTCATCACTGACACGCTTGCACCTGTGTCCACCAACGCCATCGTCGGTACACCATCGATAAGCACTCGAACCTTATTTCTAAACATGGAAGCTAATGGAGGTATAACTGTTGAAATCGAAGACTGTCCGGCGACCTCACCTCCAACGGCCACGCCGGCTAGTTTTCCGTAGGAGGTGAGGAGTGGTGGCGCCGAGGAGACGGTGATCGGTTGGCGCGAGGGGCAGGTGGTGGTGTCACACTGCGGTCAGAGGCCGGGGATTGGTTTCGTAGCGGTCCTGGAATCTCGTAAGACGCGCTTCTCGGGAATGTCGGTGCTCGGGTAACGCCAGAACGGTTAAATCTCGGTGATCGGTCGTACCTTGGCGGCTGCCGGTAGTTGCAATACCTGGCAATGTGTCCTTCGAAGCCACAGTTGTAGCAGACTGGTAGAGGACGCTCGCTGAACCAATACTGAGACCGCTCCGCTGTGAAGGGTCGGTGACGAGCTTGCTGAGTGGGGGCTGCCCACCTCTGTGAGGCGGGGCCGTGCCGAAGGCGTTGGCCATATCGCTGGTAGGCCGCGGAGTCACGACGTGGCCTGGGATTTCCAATTTCGCTGATGTCTGCCACACATACCGATGGTGGCAAAGGAGCTGATGGTGCCGCCGTGTAGTAGGGTGGATTGGTAGGTGGATGAGGAATAGTTTCGTCAACCCTACCACCTTGTCGCTGCAGCTCTTCACGCACAATTGCCCGAATAGTAGCCGCAAGGTCGGTGGGCGGGCTCACGTCGACGCTGGCAACCGTTGTCACATTTGCCAGCCTACCAAATTTCGGGGCGATGCGACGAGTCTTGAATTTTTCAAACGTGCGGCAGTGATGTTGGACGTCGGAGGCAGAGGTGAGGTCATCCCTGCCTATCAGAAAACTGTAAACGTCTTCCGCTATGCCTTTCAATAGGTGTCCGACCCTGTCTTCTTCAGACATCTGCGGGTTTATAATCTTGCAAAGCTTAAGGACATCCTCTATATAAGCAGTGCAGGTTTCTTCAGGAGTCTGGGCTCTTCTAGCAAGAGTCCGCTCCGCGCTTTTCTTTTTTGAGTTGCAGTCACCAAAACACTTCTTGAGTTCTTGAGCAAAAAAAGCCCATGTTGTCAAGGACTCTTTGTGGTTTTAATACCACATCAGTGCAGTGTCCGTGAGAAACAGCGCGACGTTTTCCAGCTGATCGATAGAGTTCCAGTGGTTGTACCGGCTCACCCTTTTGTAGTGCGTTAGCCACGCGTCCACATCTTCTCCTGCCATTCCCGCGAACGGGCGGGGTTCCATGTAGTGATGCCTAGGTGCAGCCAGTGTAGATTGACGTGAAGTCGAGGCGGTTGATTCCTGACCTTCGCTCTGGGCCATGACGACTGTTGTCGGCGGCAGACCGGCAAGACGACGGCTCCGGCGAACTCCGAACAGCTGAGGCTCCGTGGTACGTTGACGTGTCGTACCCCGCACCTCCACCACTCTGTTACGTCTACGAGGGGTTTATTCGAAGCAGACGTAACGGTCGACTCGACCGTATACCGCAGTGAACGCGAAGCAGCGAGCTCTTGCCACCAACCGAAAGTCCTCTTCTTCTGCTACCACCGTGTTCCCCGCTACACAGGTGCACATACCTAAATTACACATGTGGTAACGATATATATATATATATATATATGAGCGATGGGGGTGCTTGTGCATGCCTGTGACACTATGTTTGTTATAATAACAAAAATGAACGTGCCGTGCGTAAAGTCGTCTAAGTGAACTTACAAAGCAGAATATCGCGGCTCCACAGCAGGAGTACACCATCTGGAGCGTCTGAAAAATATATAAGCGGAAAAGTTAAGCCGACACCTATCGTGAATAAATGAGGCGCATGACAAGCACAGTAGCAGGTTGTAAAAACTGATTTCTAGTTGGAAGTGTGAGTGAAGTAAAGCCTTTCCGGACTTTGTATTGGATAATGGAAGCGGAAAGCGATTTAATTAACAAACTGTAGTGTGTTTTAACGCCGCTGCTTATAGCTGTACTTCAGTCACGCGAATCGCGCACTACCCCTTGGAAACAAACTTTTATTAGTACTTTTTTTTCAAGTGCACCTTGATGCCTTCTTTTCCTCAGTGTAGACTTCATAAGCAGAGCAGTTAGGTTGATTTATGTCTGATTATGCAGTCATGAACCTGCCACAAATACAGCACTAAGAGAGCTCGGAACATTGTTCAGCGATTGCGCACGCACCACACGTCTACGCCCATCCGTAAAAGGAGAAGTTCATATCTAATTTTCAATGCAGACAAAATCTAAAGCTGAGTCTAGTAGAGAAAAACTGAACAAAAATAAGTTCGGCGTGACAAGTACGTAAAAGCTCCTTCTTCCGTATCCTCTATTTATTAATTTGTTGATTTCAGATGAAAAAGCAAGGAAGGACACCAGTATTTATCAGATTTAATAAAAACGATTGAAGTGACAAAATTTGGTGTTGCCACGTTTTTGCAGTTTCGAATGAATGAAACCTATTCGAAAGCTTAGGAATAAAATTTTGTTCAGGTGAGCTTATGCACAGCGAGAAAAAAAGCTAAAACTACAACGACAGCGTCAAGGACATTCTTCGTCTATAAGAATTTCAACTCTGAGCGAAATGCGTCCCTTCACTACACACGCTATGAAACACATCAGAGCTATCTCCGAAGCTCGCGTGAATTTCTATCTAACAAAGACGTTGGTATTCACACAGGGCTTGCTTTTAATCAGCCATACCCTTCAAAAGCGAACAGTACTATAAGGAGCGAATCACGAGGAACAGAAAGACTTGTAAAATTTGTAGACCCTCAATTGTACGGTCACTGTAAAAAAAAAGAAAGTACGCGAATCAATATCACCAGAAAATTAAATAGTAAATGCAATGTGATGTCATAAGCAGCAATACTTCATGTGTTCGAAGACGTGATAACGGGACTGAAAAGTCTGTGGCCGTCACTATATTTATTATATTTATTGCGTTTACGCGCCCACCTTTACAAGTGTTCGGCCTGTATACTTCTAACTTATATGAAATGATACATACGTATGACCTCACAGGCTTTCCTTTACTTCCCATAATTTTCAAACTTTCATAACAAAGTTTTTGTTTTTTTATTTTAATGCTTGATTGGTATACAGACCAATCAAGAACCTATTTCCAAAAAGCATAATTCTCTGTAGAAGCCAATATGCGCGAAGGTAATTGTTTTTCTGCGTGTAGAAGTTTGCTTATTATGAGAGTTTCAGAACACAAACCTTTGCAGCCAACCCTGCCTTAATACTACATGAGCAAATGTTAGAAAAACAACTTCCAAAATAAAGAAGCCGATCCGTGACGTCACATCCCCCTTCTTCATCTCTCAGCTACTCCACTGAACTTTCGCAGACAGTCCTCCACAGTGGCGTATTGATTATGATGCTTGGCTCCTGACTCGAATGTCATAGGTTCGATCCCAGACACAGCTGTCACGTTTCATCGAAGGTGGATCGCTAGAGGCGTGTGTACTATGTGATTTCCTCGCGTAGTAAAGAACTCCAGATGGTCTAAATTCCCGGAACCCTGCCCTGTACGTCATCTCTATGATACATATCGTGGTTTTGTGGCGTAGAACAGCAGATGTTGTCAAGCATGTTTCTTAATTTAGTTTTTTTCGATTTTTGCCTACAAAGACTCTAAAAAATACTCAGCGCAAACCAAGCCTACAGTGTTGGACAAATTTTAGGACTGGACGAGATCCTTTTGTAAAGATTGCGTGCATCATGCTAACTTTGCAGATTGTTCTGGAACTTCCATGGAAGCCAGTTATGAAGCTGGAATACTTGACGACACATGCATAAATGCCGATGCGCTTTTACGCTTGCCAGTTGATTGACGGCTGATGGTCTGTTCACCATTATCAGTGCCAGTGTGTATCGCTGTAAGGTGAGTTTGCGTTTAGCAGTCACAAGTTCGACAAAATAGAGATTCATTTTTGGGCAAACTATATTTGCCTTAGTTAGCCTCATGACTTTGAGGCAATGTTGTTACTTTCAGATAAAGGAAGATCCACCTACCCTCGATGGGAAAATCGCAACCACGATTCCGAAGATCACAAGGAGAATAATGAGGACGAATGCAATCGCGAGCACCCTGTGAAGTCGATCTGCAAGCAACGTGTTCACAATTGCAATGTTAATTGCAGAACAGCTAAATTCCCTTTGACTCTGTTGAGAATCACTAAATATTAAATATTAATATATTTGTCCCAAAGACCTACAGACACTTGAGGCCCCTAAAAATGTGCCAGGCACACCAAAAGAGAGGCACCAAAGTGAAAGAGAATATTTTGCATTATATAGATATTATTCGCATTTATTACAAATACCTGCGGCTGAAAACGAAAACAAATTTTACACGTTAAAAGAACCCTGAAACAGCGTTGATGCTTTCACACAAACACGCGTGTCCAGTACATCGAGACCTAGGGGTTATTTACAGACATATTTAGGCTCTCCGCGTAAGCTGCGTAGTTTATTACAACGGTTTACCACTGCGAACCACTGCAGATAGCTGCGACTAAGCCAAACGCGTTTATAACCACCTAATAACAGACAAAGGCTAAAATTCTGTAGGCACGTGTGCTCAGATTCTGGTGCACCTTAAAGAAACCTAAGTGGTCGAAATTTTTGGAGCCCTTCACTAGACGTTTCTAAAACATACGGTCATACGGTGGTTTTGGGACGACAAACACCACATGTTTATCAACAAGCTATGCACACAATGATATGCTCTGGTAACACGACATCAGCGAGGCTCCAGTTATGATTGATTGTAGAATGCTTGGAAGTGAGATCCGCGGGTACGGTGACTGCACCTGTCGTAGCAGATATCAACCCCTCCACGATCTACGTATGCAGCTTGACAGCGTGTGTGGTTCTAGGCACACTGTGGGATGGCCTCTAAGATTACGCGCATCCTATCGGCGTACAATCCCAGAGGTTTAGCCTGGATGGATTCTCGAAGCGTTGAATGCGCTCATGAGAGCTCTGTAATAGCCAGAAAATCAAGCGTATCTCATGACCTTTATTTCATTATGTTAAGTAGCATGCTATTTTACACAGACAACAGGTACAAGAATGACACGACACTCGCAACTAAATTTCCTTCAGAAACAAGCCTGATATATACATGCACGCAAGCTGACACCGAGGGACACAGAAACAAATAACAACAGGCCGTGAAATATTATCCAGTGGCAAATTTTGAGCATTTTATCATAAAATACTCGTGGCACGTGTAGCAATGAGCTTAACAGTTCGTGCATTCTTACCCATGAAACACAATTTGTGCATCCCCAAGTGACAAAAACGGAGCATGCACAGCCTATAAACTTTTTGTCCCTGGTTTTGAAAAGTGCACGACTTCACCGTAGAGTATAATGGTGAGCCGCGAGCTGGCCCAGCTCTCAACTTTATTGAACTTCGTGTCTCATGAGTTGAGGAGGTAGGCAGATGTGAGAAGGAGGGTACTATATAAGTGCCACAGTCGCCTTGGTACATGGCGTGTCGCTCAATATGTGGTGCGAATAGTTTGATGATGTTCTATCCTAAACGCTCACAAACCTTCAAACACGTTTCAAGGTCCCTATAATGTACAGCCGCGGCAACGTCTGTGTAGAGCGCGGGAGAAGCCCGTATTTACTCTTTGGCGCGAAACATTAAGTCAGTTGCGAGCTCTGACCTGGTGTGTTAGGAGCATGAGCAGATTAGTTGTCAGGCTTGCCACGTCAGAGCCCAATACTGAATCAAAGTTTCGCCCCGCGGAGCGAAAACCGGCTGCACGCGAGCCCTACACAGACGTGACTGCAGCTTACTATAAATCACGCAAATCGCCGTTTCACGAATTCCGTACGTGAAAACTATAACGTGTCACGTGATTTTGAGAGAAGTGGATAGTGATTTCTAGTGTAATATATGGGAATGTATTTGGGGGGGACGCGAAGCGTAGGTTAAAAGAATGAGAACTGTAAATTGAGTGAAGTATTTGTTTCCGCTTGTTTCCCGAGACGCGTTCACTACGCGTTCAGTTAGGTCACTTTCATGTACTGCTGAATTGAACTCTGCGCATCTTTTTTGTTCTTTGTTTACACATTTTTTTTATTCTTCTCTGAATGATGGCCCACCAGGTGGCCGGAAAGGGTTACCACGAGTTTGCGTTGCCTCCATTAAATGTTTGCTTTTTTGGCAGTAGAAGTCCATGGACACTTGATTTGGTGGTCAGATCACGTTCTCCAAGTTTTGGGGAACCCGTGGATACAAGATATTTGGGTGTGAGTGCATTTTTGAGGATTTCATTGTCGTTTTCGGGCCGATGCGCTGTGCGTCCCGCTAAGCCTTCTTTAAGCCTGGCGACGCCTACGGCCGAAAGGGTGGACAAGGGGCCCAGTCACCAGTCCACCACGGCCGTGGTGTCACGATGACAATGTACGTTACTGGAGAAGGCACTGACATCGAGCCGAATTAGATGGACGGAAAACAATTGGTCGTCAATTTTAAAAAATTGTGTCGAAAAGCGCCGAGGCTGGAAAGTTCCAGAAGGCGCCGATGACGCCAAGACGGTGACGCACAACGGAGGTGGCGAGGAAGCCGGCTGCAAGGTGGCTGGAGCCGAAAACCATGGTGGCGTTCGCTCGTACAAAGCAGTCGGAAGAACGATAGCTGAACGTTCTATGGCACCGCGTCTCCCCAAGCTCCCGGAGGATGGATGGAAAGTGAATATTAGAGCAAAAGCGGGCCTAGCAGTGTTACTAACACTTCACAACTGATACTCGTCGAAGCTGCGCGTCGGGCCGCGTCCCTTCAGTGGAAGAAAACAACGTCGTATCTTCTCTTCGTGAACGACAAACAAGATACGATTCTGTTCCATACCTTGGACTTTAGGTGTCCGGAGAAGGTCATGAGTATTAAAACTCTAAAGATCGAAGATAAGGACCATGAGATGACCGCGTACATAGTGGCACCTGAAAACTGTGGAAAAAGGGGTTGTGCATGGTATGGACATGCGCATGACCGAGGAAACTATAATGGAGAGTTTCGCCGGTCATGAACGGAACCCAGAGATTATAGGGATCAGAAGAATGCACCAATATACACCAGTCTTCATCACTTTTGTGGAAACAGAGGTGCCGCGTAAGCTAGTTTGTTTGGGCATGATCATGAAGAGTTTTCTGTTCAAGAAACTCTACGAAGTGTGCTATTGGTGCAGCAAACAGGGCCACAGATCAGACGTTTGCAACAGTCCAGAAGCCAAGTGCCACGGGTGTGGTATGTCATCACCGCAGGAGGACCATCAGTGTGTGTCGTTTATCCAGCAAAGAACATTTCACTGGAGATAAGAAGTGTACGATGTTGTTTCGCACACCATATAGTGTCAAGAAACGACAGTGAGAGACAAAGGTTGCAGCGGAACTAAAAGAAGAGAAATCGCCGAAAACAGCGTTTCAGCAACAACAGACGCGAAGCAGCCGTCATGACGGACGGTGCCCACGATAGATCCAAGGGCACGCCTAGGGACCACTCGGCATCCTTTTCTAGGCTTACACCGTTGACGCGAGAAGAAGCTTCTCATCTTTAGCAACAGTCCAAGAACTCCCAGAAGAGTGGACCACCGAACGCTCAGGTGGGTTGGGTAGAAAAGGGCTCTCAGGATTTCGCAATAGTAGAGTCACTCAAGGATCAGTACAGGTTCATGGAGGAACCGATAAGAACCATGCCGGCGCAATGCAATAACATGTAGAAGCAAAACAGAGCTCCTAGAGCAGATAAATTTGCTAAATAAGCAAATAGATGAGGGAGAGCAGATGAGGGAGCGCAAAAGCAGTATCACAATCGGTGTCGAAAACACCATGTGCAGATCACGTTTAGTGCAGACCATGTTTATTGGAAACAATAAACAACTCCAAGCAACGTTTCGATAAAATTGAACAAGACATGAAGCTGCTTCATGGTACAATTCAGCAGGTGATTGAGAAAACGAGGGCTGATGCCGTGAATAGAGACAGGCAATGGCAATGCATATGCCAGGAAATACAGAAGTTTAAAGATGGCTCAGTACCATAACACTATCCGGCAGTTGTACTGTAGGGACGTTTCGCCCAAACTATCTGTTCTTCTGTCGTTCCTGGCCAATGGGAATAAACCGGAAGTCACAGCGTTACAGTAATGTGGAAAGAACGCGAAGCTTGCTGGCTATAAATTGTATGTGGGACAATGGAATAATACCCAGGTTGTCACTCTGGTTAAACGCAATGTCACAGCGTTGCAGCACAAGACAGGGTTGATGCAGATGGATCATGTACTGATTTAGCTACTCCCTCGTAAGCGGAAGGATAAAAATATTTTTGTATTGAACGTGTACAGCATCCCTAGGCAAAGACGTAATTGTAGTTTTGACGATCTTTTCACCAAAGTCAGGATGATCGCGAAGAACAGCCCCCTCCTCGTAGTGGGTGACTTCAATGCTCATTATCCCACGTGGGGATACAGGTTTGCGCAGACTAAAGGAAGGGAATAATGGAATAGCTTACAGCAGAACGGTCTGACCATTTTGACGGATTCCTTGAGGCCAACTAGACAGGGTAACAGTGTCTCGCAAGACACTACGCCGGAGCTCACTCTGATTGGAGGCGGGTCCTCGGCCACATGGCGTAACCTGTGTGAAGTTCTGGGTAGCAACCACAGAATAATTGAGATAGTCACAAAAGACGGTCTTTCAGTAGCTCACACGAAGAAGCTAGAAACTGTGAATTGGCATGCGTTCCGGAATAGTCGGTCCACCCAAGATTACATTGAAGATATAGACGAATGGAGCAAGGGAGTTATTTAATCAATGCACGATGCAACTGAGGAAATCGAGGTTAAAAATACGAAGAAACGACCAATGAGCTCATCGCCGAGGTTAAGCATAGGCATCTCAGTCTGAGCATTCGGGCTTAGAGAACCCAGATCTTGAAAGCCCGATCATGGTATGTGAGGTCAAGGCCGAAATAAACCGCTTGAGGACGAAAACGGCTGCAGGGCTGGATAGGATCAGCAATAAGATAATCAGAAATCTAGATGATGCGTCGGTCAGAAATCTGACAGCGTATATGCAGGGCTGTTGAGACAGAGGGCAAACTTCAGCCGGCGTGGAAGGATGCCAACCTCGTCTTTATTCCAAATCCTGGAAAGAAACCCAGCTTTGAACATCTCAGGCCCGTTTTACTTACTTGATGCGTGGGCAAATTAATGGAACATGTTATTCAGAGCAGGCTATATAGTTTTCTATAGGATCAGGGACTGTACACCGACACCATAATTAGCTTTATGTCTCATCTATAGGCATGCGATGTCATGCTTCAGATGATAGACAAAAACGGTAGACACCACGATAGTCGTACGGTTAGATGTTTTGAAAGCATTCGATAATGTGAAGCATTCGGCCGTATATGAGAGTGTGAGAGCTCTCAATGTAGGCACGAATACTCGCAATTATGTAAAGAATTTTCTTATGAACAGAATGGCAACGATAAGCTTGGGAGGGCAGTCATTGAAAGGTATTAAACGGGGAAACAAGGGTACGCCGAAGGGATCAGTTCTGTTGCCCACCTTATTGGACATCGCGATGATCGGTCTCCCCAGGAAGCTGGCAGGTATAGAAGGACTGAACCATACACTTTACTCGCACGATCTGACGCTATTGATGAGCTGAGGTCGTAAAGGGCACATCGAGGAGACGCTGCAAAGGGCAGTCTAAGCTACCGAGGAATATCTGGAGCCAATTAGGCTCAGGTGTGTGGCGGAGAAGTCAGAGGTCATTTTTCTGACATCACAGGCGCGGCGACGGGGAAGGGGACAAGACGAAGGGCACGGCATTGAGCTGAGAGTAAACGGTAACATTATGCGCACTGTCGGCAGTGTCAGGGTATTTGGTTTGAGTATTCACACGAACGGGAAAAACGCCGAGACCGTCCAGCGAATGAAAACGAGTACCAACCAGACTTAGCGATTACTCAATCGAATAGCAAACGAACATGCCGGTATGAAGGAAGCGAACCTCCTTTGGTTAATGCAATCTTTCGTAATTAGCAGGATCGCATATGTAGCGCCCTACCTAAAATTCACAAGAACAGAGAAAGACAAGGTTGAAACTGTTATTAGAAATGGGGTCAAACGCCTCTTGGACTTCCCTCAAAGAGATCAACGAACAAAATCTTAAGTTTGGAGGTGTCCAACGCCTTACACGAGCTCATGGAATGGGCGAAGTATCTCAATATCAGACACTGCTGCGCACTCAGACTGGTAGAGGGATCCTGAAGTAGCTGAGTTTCAAGCCCCAGGCGTGTTCCAAGCAGACAGGCAAAGTCCCACCGCGAGTCAGGGACAGGCCGCAAATACCCCCGTTGCCTAGGAATATGCACCCTGTGCACCACGAAAGCAAGCGAAAGGACAGAGCTGAGGCATTGCAGAAAAGCCTGGAAGGCAGGCAGGATGTGGTGTTTACGGACGCGGCCGAATACAAGCAAGGAAAAGTATACGCAGCCGTAATTACAAGTGAAAATGAAGGCCCTGCCTCGTGCTTCAGAGTCAGACATTTATTAGCAACGGAGGCGGAAGAAGTCGTCATTGCGCTGGCTTTAGCGCAAAAGAATGTGGGAGTTATTGTTAGTGGTTCAAAATAGGCAATCAGAAATTTTGATGCTGGCAGAATCTCTGCTGCAGCTGTACACATTTTAGCTGTCGCACAGCCCCCGGCGGAGAAGGTTTCGCTATTATGGACACCGGCTTATCACGGTTTGCGAGGGAACGAGAAGGTGCACGCGCTGGCCCGATGTCTCACTTTTCGGGATTCCAGCGCTGTCTCGACAACATCCCCAAGCGAAGAACCCCTACCGACCACTGACGAACTGCGCACTTATAAAGGAATTCTTAACCATTATAAGCTGGGGCGTTCGACTTACCCGAGAACGCATAGGAACCTTTCAAAAACTGAGGTAGTTATGTGAAAAAAGTTACAAAGTGTAGTATTTACGAACCCACAATTGTTCAGCAAGTGGCATCACTCGGTCTATAGCCCTCGCTGTAGGCATTGCGATGGTAGAGCGGATTTAGCCCACATGGCTTGGAGCTGTCTTAACTTTGATGAGCCAGACAGATGCAGAGAATCCTAGGAATCCTTGCTATTCAACGAAGAGGAAAATGCTTAACGGCAAGTCGTTGGTCTCGCCATGACCGCCACCACGTCCCGAGGGATCCGAGTCGACGGTTAGGGGGAATGAGTGTGGGTTGAGGCTGACGCCTCTACCCAATCATCTATTTGACGGGTATCAATAAAGTTACTTCTCTCTCTCTCTCTCTCTGTGAAAGAAAACAGTTCATATGCTTAGTTCCGAAATCAACTTTCCGCCACAAACGCTGTAAAGATTAGAGGTTTCATTAACTTCAAGTGATCAGCCAATACTGACAGGCTCCTACAAAGACTGGCGGGCCACCAGTAGTAAAAAGGCGAAAGAGATGTTTATACTCTGCACATACTTTTGTTCCTGCAAGAAAGCTATCAACTCCTCGCAACACTTCAATAAAACGCGTGGAGGACATTCATACCAAGCGTTCTATCGTTGCACTGGAGTTTTGTAAGACAGTGAAAGAGGGCCCACTGAATCCATCTCAGTAATAGCCATCCTCACGTCTTTTTTGTATCGCGTCGGCATTTTTCAGTCATGGCATGTCAGGCGTTCCACCGGTGTCCACGTGCCGGCAGGCGTTAGCTTTCCGCTCTCACTACTTCTCCCATAGCAACAGCTGCAAGCGCACTCACTGATGTTCACCCCTAGCAACCAGAGCTGGTGGTGTGGGCGCAGTAGCGGAAAGTTAGGCCCAAACAACGAAACGTTCCTTTCCTTTGACCGCGTCCTCTCCTTACGTGAGGCCTCCTTGCAACCAAGTACCGACGGAGGAAGCAAGCGTACTCTGAAAGCTCCCTTAACTCGTCCTCGCGGGAGGAATGGTTGCCGCGCTCCTGCGTTCGAGATTATCGAATATAAGCTTTGCTCACGAGCGTTTATTCTGTAAAAAAAAGTTGGGTCACCACATCACTTCCAAATTGAAGTGTTAATATAGAGACGCGTGTACGCTTTCTTCCAACTACGATTACTGAATGTGAAAAGCCACCGTAGTCGAGCGCAAAACGTGGTGCATTCTAGCAACACTGCGCGCCGTCGTGCCTGGCACCGTGCACGCACGTTCGCCGCTCGCGTCTCCCCGCAGGGGTGGGGTGGGAGGGTTGCCTCGAAAACGAAAACATCACGTGGGCTAGCTGTGAGGCGAAGCGCTCGTTCAGGGCAAGGAGCGGACCTAAGGACGCACGAAGATAGGCCCAAAGCAACCTTAAGCTGAGGAAGCGCCAAGGAAGCCTTCACCGAGGGCTCCTTAGTGAGGAAGCTTTCAGAGTGACATAAGGCAGCCTCACAAAAATGAAAGCTTCCTTACTGAGGAAAGGAACGTTTCGTTGTTTGGCCCTTAGTGGAGCAGAGGAGCATGCTCTAGCGTCTGAGGGCGCTCGCATTGCGGAAGCTCGAACTTTTAAGCAGGAAATTGCAAGAGAAAAGATCTACGATAATTTTCGGGGTAGTTCTCTGCTCTTCGAGGCTAGAACGGAATTATTGCGGACCAAGACGTACCGAGCAAAATACGAAGGTACAGACACGGTATGTAGTGTGTGTGGAGAGGAGGAGGAAACGGCTGAACATTTGATAATGTTCTGTAAAGGACTCCATCCTATAGTCGAAGATAATGGCATCGAATTTTTCAAAGCATCAGGGTTTGGGGACAGTGAAGGCAAAATAGACTTTAAATGGGTAGAAACAACCAGAAGGAGGCTAAATGATCGTTGGCTGCAATCGCGGAGCGAGTAAAATTCCATCCTTAAACACACACTGATTGTACTTAACTGTATGGCTAGGTGGCGTGAACCACCGCCCTATCTAAAGGGCACGGCCGGATACATCCATCCACCCATCCTCGGCGAGTTCCTCGTGTGTGGAGGCTGTCTACACAAGGGTAGGCGCAGTTGTTCACTGCTTTTTCTCTCACCATTTGCTCTCTCTTATCCCTGCGCCCCCTCACACGTCTGCTCGCTCATACGTAAATATATGAAGTGAAGCGCGTGCCTCACTGGACCGTTCCCTGGCTGATGGATGTGTAAATGAATAATTACGGTAGATATGTTTGTCTCGTCAATAATTTACGGCATTAAAATAACTTAGCCGTGGACTCTCGGTTACAAAATGAATTCGCATTTCCTCACGATTTCCCTCGCAGAGGAGAAGTTAATTTTTTTTCGAAGCCCAATGTGACTCGAATGAGCGACACCTTTTCATTTTAGATATATAATACCACATAACAGGTTTACGATGCTATGGGATGGACCTGTGCTCACCCTTTTCGAGCAGGCTTTAGAGCTTTTGTAGTTTTATACGACTTATACGACAAGTAGACGTTGGCATACTTTTTCCAAGCTTTTATGTTTGAAGAGCAAACAGAGAGAGAAACGAGATGAATGTGGCTGCTGATCGTCCGACCAAGTGTTAAGCTGATGAGATCAAATTGACGTGCCACTCCAGTTTGAACATTCATTGCCAGATAGGAACAAAATACATGTATTGACGCTACGGTTACTTGTAGCAGCTGCAGGGCGTCCTGGTGGGTGTTTTCTAGCATATACTTCTGTAGCGCTCCAGCACGATTACAACAAAGACATACAGGACGACAGGAAAGGTACAAACACCTTTACTGAAGACTACAAGTTTGTTGTATACACCTGGTGTTTTAGACATCTTGGTCGAAGGGTTTAAAAGACACATTGAGTGTGCGCGTCTCTAAGTGCCTCATAATTGTTCGGAGCCCTAAAAAGCAGGTAGTAATATTTTTTAGTTCTTATTCAGCTCAGCTGGCCCCCTCAATGATGTTTCTCCACGGTTTGAAAAGAAAAAAAGTGCCAGCGTCGCACCAAATGCTGCCTACGGTCTCGTATGCCATATTCTAATGGATCCTGCTCCGTAGACAGATATTTTTTCTTAAACTCTACGACCGCTTACTGCTTCTGATTAATTCCACAGTTACTAATAGCCAGTTCAACCGTATTCTGTACGTATAGCAGCCTTTATTTAGTCCACTCACACTTGATGGACCTAAAAGCGCTGCGTTTTAGGGGTCAGTTACTTGGTATTTCTTTTAATGAATTTGCTCTACGTTGAAAAGGTTAAAAAATTCCTATATTTCCGAGTTGCCGTACAACGTTTTGTTGAAGATTCTAAGCAGATTCCAATTAAAAATGCTCGTTTAGCAATATTTTTAGCTACCTTGCTTGACGAATGAGATAAAAAAATCTTGACATGCTTCACACGGGGATTTGCTTTCTACCGTTCTAGCCATTGCTTTCTACCATTTTAGCATTGCAAAGCTCGCCTCGTGCTGACTGCCGCCTGGCTGCTTATCGAAGATAGAAGACCGAAACGATCGTGACCGTTCCATCTCCGTGACTCTGACCAACCACGTGACCTCAGCGACGACATCGCCTTCAAGCTCATAAAACCGAAGTGAAACGATGAACCACCGGGATTCGCGGCCACATGTGGCGTCTAACCATTGCTTTCTATCGTTTTAGGTATAAAGTTTGATGGTTATTTCTTCTACGTAAATTTATGTGGCCTGCAAATCTCTCTTTTTAAGCATGGGTATAGATGTGTGTAGTAATCGTGCTCACATTGGTTTGTTCTTTGCTTACCGAATCCTTAAGTGTTTCTTCGGCAGCTGTTTCTCTGCCGGATCAGGCCTTATCCGTGTACTCAGCCCTAGGCCCTCGACTCTCTTGCTGTCTATGTGTCTCATATTGCTGCTGCTTTGCGCTGGCGACGTGGAGGCAAATCCCGGTCCTAAGATCGAGGATGTGCGCACTTTCTAAAAAAGTGTCATGATGAAACCACGTCCAGCTTAACTCAAATAAAACAGCAGATCACAAGCCTTGAGTGCCACCTCTCAAGCCTAGAAAACACCGAGGCAGGAAACGTTGAAACTGTCAGTGACACTGTTCAGGAAGTAAAAAAAATTTTGCAAGACAAACGAAGGTCTTGCTGACATCGTGGATGATATGAACAATCGAAGGAGGCGAACTCACCTTATAATCAAGAGCCTTCCAGAAGAATATTACGAAGGGTATGCAAGTCCGAAAGAATGGTCAAAAATCCTTTTCAACACATCTGAAAATTGAGGCTGGTGACATCGAACGTGCTCATAGATTTGCAAAACCCCGACACGACTTTAATCACCCTATCATATCGAATTTTTTGAACTTCAAATCAAAATTAGAAGCTCTGTCTAGCGCCCTAAAGTTGAAAGACGTACAAAAGGCCTAGGTCTGCTATGAGGAAGATTTCTCGCGAAAACTCCAAATTGCCAGAAAGAAGTTACGCGACTACGCTAAGGCTCAACGCAAAGGTGATGAAAAATATACGGTGCGTTTTAACAAGCTTCAGATGCATGTTTCCACATTCTGTTACGGCTCGGTAAATAATTACGTTGTCATGGGGTCAACAAATAAACAAAACTCTCCTGAATGACCCTGAAAAAGACGTCACCACACGCCAAACTTGTCAAAATTGGTCTCACTACTTTTATTTTTTTTCGCCGCGTTTAAAAAAAGCTTGATGCAATAAATGCCCTCGTGTACACGTGGTCAGCTGATATAGTCGTAGGTACGGAATCACGGTTGACCGAGGACGTAATGAACAGCGAAATTTCGTTTCTATCATCGTTTGTTCTGTTTTGTAAAATACAGTGGGTTGTCGAGGTGTTGGCGTTATTATTGCCATAAAAGAACTCTATCAGCCATCGCTTCTTCTCTATGATTCCTCCCTTGAAATTGTCTGGAATTTATCATATTTTTATCACATTCATTGCATAATTAGTGTCTGTTACCGTCCGCCTGATTGCCGGCAGGATTTCGTTGAGCTTCTTCAGGAAGTCATTGATTCCATTCTTCTCAAGTTTCCTAATTGTTTTCTAACACTTGGTGGTCACTTCAACTATCCTTCAATCAACTGGTCCACTTTATCTGTCCCTGCTCATCCTAATTGCCATGAACAGCTTAGCTTGCTGTACCTTCTCTATTATCACAATCTACAACAGATTGTGCAGGAACCAACACGTGATAGCAATATTTTAGACCTTATAATAACCAATCATCCCGAGAGCACTAAAGTTGAGATCTTGGAATACATAAGTGATCATAGGGCAGTTCACTGCACTCTACTGCTTCCGCATTCCTAGAAAACAAACGTCCGAAAGAATATACTTAATGACGCACGCGCAGACTCAGATAAGCTTAACAGAATGCTAGAGTCTTTTTTGGATGAATTTATATCTAACTTTCCTAATCAGTCTACTGAACAAAACTGGTACTTATTTTGTGACAATTTGAAAAAATAGAACGTCTTTGTGTGCCGGTGATTCCAATAACTGAAAGAGCGGACGATCCATGGTTCATTCATGACATTAAAAGATGGCTTAATAAAAAAAACGAGGGAGTATGAACTAAAGCGTCGAGAACGAACATGCGTCGGAAGACTGGCAGAATTATAAAAACGTTTCCAAACAAACAGAAGCTGCAATTTTTGAAGCGAAAAATGAGTACTACAATGACACACTACCTAACATGTTCAAAACTGACCCCAAGAAGTTCTGGAGCACTGTAAATCCTAAGAAAAGTGAGTCGGTGACAGAACTCTATGGAGAGAATCGTAACACTCTGAGCTTTGCCAGCTGTGCTGAAAAACTTAACCATTTTTTTCCGAAGTTCACACAATCCAGAGATCACTCGATAGCACCTAAATTTGCCACAGCTAACTATCTCTAATCACTTGTCTTTTATCACAATTACTGCACACGGTGTAGCTTGGGCAACAGATCATTCAGCTCTTAAAACCAGCCCCGGTCCTGATGATATTAGCGCTAAGTTTTAAAACTAACCAGCCACTTCTCAGCTTCTTTGCCCTCGTTAATTTTTCAACCATCTTTAGATACAAGTTGCTTGCCAAAGGACTGGAAATCTGCTTACGTAATCCCAATATTCAAATCTGGTGATAATACTCAGCCCAATAACTACAGACCAATATTTTTGACGTCCAAATGCTGCAAACTTCTCGAACATATCCTATTCACAAATATAATGGCTTATCTTAATTTAAATTACTTGCTGCTAAATAACCAACACGGTTTTCATCTTAACTTCTCATGTCAATCGCAACTTTTTGAATTAATTACTGACCTTCCTTTTCCGCCTAACCCTTCCCGTCGTGTCAAAGCCATATTTATTGATTTCTCAAAGGCATTTGATAGGGTACCCTACAAACGTTTACAACTAAAAATTCGCAATCTGAACCTTGAAAACAATACAACACAATGGATACTAGAATTCTTTACTAACTCCTTCCAATCTGTAAAACTAAAGAGCTACATTTCTAACCCTACTACCGTTTTATCCGGTCTTCCACAAGGCTTGTTTATAGGTCCTCTTCTGTTCTTAATATACAATAATGACATAGCATGTAACATAAGATCGCAAATTCAACTACTTGCAGACGACTGCGTAATTTACAAAGAAATAACTTGCCCTGCCGGTAACACCATTTTACAATCTGACCTCGATATGCTGGCTGAGCGGGGCGACACGTGGCAGAAGGAAATTAACATAGAGAAAACAAATCACTTGGAATTTAGTTCTGCTCTAATTCCTTTGCATAACTCATACACCATAAATGATTTTCGAATTGCAGTAGTACGATCCTTTAAATATCTTAGGGTATTTTTCACAGCTAATCTAAACTGGACCACTCACATTGGAAATATCACTATTAAAACAATAAAAAAACTTCGCATCCTAAAAAGGCGATTATGCCTTGCCAACAAAGAAACCAGGCTCCATTCATAGATTTCCCTGATAAGACAATCGCTGGAGCATGCTTTAATCATATGGCATCCTCACACTGAAAATTTAACTTACCTGGTTGAATCAATTCAAAACAAAGCTGCGCGCTACATAACGTCGTCATACTCACCGTATGAAAGCGTAAGTTCTTCACTGAAATCGCTTAATCTGTCCTCCCTCTCCACGCGCCGTAAACTTGCAAGGCTGTCTAATTTCCACTCACTCTTCAACAGCAACTCCTGGTTTGCGCGCAAGCATATCTTCTCGTCATTACACATTTCAGCCCGTGTTGATGACCCCAACAAAGTTAATCCCACCTTCCCGAGAACAAAAAAATGGCAGCATATCCACGGAGTGAACGATGGAGAGTGGGGTGAAGAATTCGTCCGTCCATTCGTTCTTGCTTCCGTCCGTCCATGCGTCCGTCAGTGTGACCGTCCATGCGTCCATCAGCCCGTCCGTGCGTGCGTCTGTTCGTGCGTCCGTCCCTGCGTTCGTCCATGCAGCTGCCCCTGCGTCCGTTCATGCGTCCATCCATGCATCTGTCTATGTGTCCGTTCGTCTATCTCTTCAACACTCCAAATACCACCATCTCGCCTCTTTTCATCATATATTCCCCATATAGAAGCACCGCCATCCAGCGGACTTTCCAAGGACTAAAGGAGAGGTGGCACACGCACACTTTCTTACGGCTTGCGCTTCGGGTCCACTTCCCACCTTTAACCACCTCGAGTTCATGGTATATACTAGTTCACTGTATTGATGGCACTGCGGCCGAACGCTCGCTAAACCTTTCGAAAACCAAGGAGGTTACGCCCAGCGAGTATGACGTATGACTCCAGCGTCACATGAATCTGTGCGTACCGCGCTTCCATGTCACGGCGTAGTTGTGCAATTTCGGGGAAAGGGTCAGAATTGGTATTCAGGGCTGGAGGGGGGCGGGACGCGCTTTTGGGTGAAAGCTTAGGGCTATTGAGCTGCCCGGGACTCTGCCCCCAACTTACCTCCCGAGGGCCGCCTTGGCTTTGCTGGTCTCCGAAGCCTGTGGTTGCTGATGTTCCGTGGCGGCGGTTGTAGTTGCCGACTTGCTTAAGAGTGCTTTCTTGTAGGATGACGGGAATGCCTGTGAATCCGGCATAGAAGGACGCTTCACCCGCATGATTGGTGAAGTTGACTGGGAGCGGGATCGAGATCGGGACTTTGGTTGTGTCCGTTCCTTAGAGCGGGATGTACACTGCGTCTTCGAGCAGGACCACCCACTAGTTTTCAGTGGTGTTGCAGACGCACCAGTTGTCGACAATGGTGAAGGCGCTTCATCCGTGGATTTCATCGATTGTCGTTGTACGTTGTGGATGGCTCTTTGAACCCAGGACTTGTTGAAAGGTTGTCGCTGGCGTCGCGGGCACTGTGGATAAGTTGTGGCATGATCCCCTTCACAGTATATGCGCCGCTAAGAGCAAGGATGTGATGGCTTTGGAATATCGACGCTGCACTGCTGACAAACGGTGACGCCCGAAGTGGGGCGATGGTCAGCATGGTGTCCCAATTCGAGGCACGTTTTGCAGACCTGGTGTCGTGGGCGGTAGGGGTAGCAGCGTAGCTGTGGTCCAAGGAAGCGGACGAAGCGAGGCACACGAAGGCCTTCGAAAGTGACGAGTGCAATATTTTTGTGACCCATCATCCGAGCTTGTAGTATCTGGATTCTAGTCACTTTCAGTTCATCTACCAACCTATGTGGGGTGGTACCTGGTTCCAGTTCCGGAACAATACCTTTGCACGAATCGTCGGGGGCTGCCAGATATGCAGATACAGGGTAGGTGCGCTGGCCGAGTGACAGATCTTGGAACTTAAGAAGGGCGTCTGCGACATGTGATGATGGGGTGCTCATGACGGCCAAGTTTTGTTTTGGACGGGCTCGTAGGGTGAGGTTTTTGCAGTCAATTGGACTATCTTCAGCAGCGGCCCAAAGTACGCTGGCCAAGGTTGGTCTGGGCCATACATCCACTCTGAGGTCTCCAAGCGGACACAAGACAACCTTTTCATTTGTGAATGGAGGAAAAGGTAGGCGCTGTGCCGCACTTGGCCTCAGCTGAGTGTTCTCCGAGTCAGTTGGGAGAGGCGACGCTGCTTCGAGAGATGCGGTGGTGCGGGCGCGTCGCTTGTTGCGGACCACATTCCTGCAGGCACCATTGTACGCGTCTTCCTCCGCCGTGTTTGGGAAGTCATTGAAAGAGGTGTAATCTTCGTCCATGCCTTCCCCGAGTTGCTGGTCATTGTTATGTGCAGTGATAGAAAAACTTGTAGCGTTGGGGTTGGACGATGCCCCGAAAGCCCCTGCCTTGTCGGAATCAGTGAGCGCCTCCTCAGTGTCGCTGAGCATCGTAGGTGTCGTTCACTCGCAATCACTACGAGGAACAGTGCATAATAGCGTACCGATCCTAGACGCTGCTTTCGTTGAAGGTCTCGGTGGCTGTCACCAATAGAGCGAGATGGAATGCTGTCCACTGCAAGCAAGCGGCATGCATCCGCGTCGCCACTCCATGGCAGTACCGACACCAGCTCCGTTGGAGCTTTACGGGGCATTTGCCACCTCGGGACTATGAAGGCCTGTAAATCAGCTAGAAATAGACTCACAGTGTGTGCAGAATCACTCGGGAGCTCCGGTAACTTGGAGTGTCCAACTGTGCACACGAATCAGATGCCACACTTGACTATCAGCCGAAAAAGAAGATTGAAACGAAGCCCATGTAAAACGCGTCCACACACTGTGGCCTCCTGGCGGCGAATCTCTCTAGCGCTTTCAGTTCACTTTTTCAGGCAACCTTCCGACGTCAGAGGGGGAGGAAAACACGGTAGCGGGAGCCCGCGAAAACAAGTTGAGGGCAAGTATTCATTTCATTATATTTGGATATCTCTTCGCTGAATAACTTTGCGCACCAGCCCCTTTTTCTCCCGTTCCTGCGGCACTTATCTTTTCAGCCGTCAGTGTACGCAACCAGCTAGAAAAACATATAAAACTATGAAGTCTTGAAAAGTGTTAAAGGGCAGCTTTAACTTCACTGGCTTTAGCGACCTCAAATAAAAATCTAGCAATAAAGTTCTCGTCTGAAACGTATATGTTTTGCGTGCGTGTGCCACATGAACAATAATGGAGTCGTACTTACGGCCGTTCGCATTGCAAACATTGTCAACAGTATGAATATTACCTGCGGAGAAAACAATTTGCATAGATGTGTGGCTCTTCTGCCTAACCAATTCAATATGCATGAGACTTCAAATATTCATTTTTTCCCATACCTTCGACTGGAAACATATCAATTTGATATATTTTCCACATAATTTAACCCTTTCCGGGAGAATTTCATAGAATCACTAGATTGCGATGGATAATCTTTCTGTGCATTGTTTTTTGGTTTGTATGTGAATACAAATTCTCTCTTTTACGTGTAGCTTTATCTTTTTTTTAGCACGAAAGTGCTGCGTGGCGATGCCTACCAAGATACTAGCGAAGCTAACTTTGTGATGGAAATTACGTAAAACAAGTGGGTGAACAGGTATCTGAGAATATTTTCCCGCCTACTAAAAAATACGTTCTTATGCAACGTGGAGCGTCTGAGCAATGCTGACACAATTCTTGTCTTATAAAATGGTGACAATAGTAAATTAGCCTTTGAAGACACCTTTCGTGACTTACCGCTGTTATTCCTACAGCCATCATAACTTCATCGCGCTTGTAGAACCTGGAAAAGAGCAACGTTGCCTCGAATCAAAAGCACTTTCGCTTCCCTCATAACCTGGGTGGTATTTACAAGTAAAAATCTGAAAAAATGTGGTTGTACCGACCTGCTGATTCGAGTACTCTATGAAACGATCCTTTGCACGGACACTAGTTTTAACGAAGCTCAGTCGTCATCGTGATTATGGGGGTCAAGCGCCATTAGGTGGCGTCAGCATTGCCACGTCTGATTAAGTCCTAGTAAAAAAAAAGCGTTCAACTTTCTTGCAACGTAGCCTTCATGCATCAGGGGCGATCTCTTCACGAAATAACATCATATCGTCGAGCTTGTACAGTATGACTTGGAAAAGTTGGCTGAGTGCATAACAAACTTAATTTGTTGCACACAACTGAACAAATTAATATGGCTGAAAGAGTGAAAGTGGCAGAGGGACTGTTTGTATGGGACAGCGTTTCTGAACACTGTCGAAGATTCAATTGTGCATTGAACATTCAGGGTAAAAATCCCCAAAGATAAGCAATCAGCTGTTCTCTCCGCCTATATTTGCCAATATTGTTTTATGAACTATCATTTGCCCAGATTTTCAGAACTGCCATTGCTTAGTTTAAGGGATGTATTTTATTAGAAAGGTGGTTGCCGTTGTGAATTCCAGTTATTCCCATTGAAATGAAATCTTAGGATTGAATGACTTGAGTTAGACATGCCATATCGCTTGCCGTGTAAATCCAACGCTGTCGGGTATTTTCTGTTAATAACTGTAATTTTGTGCACTGGAAAACAATGAAAGACCATAACGCCCATTCAATTTCTTTGCTCAGTTAGCGAAATCACGTTTGCTTGATTATTCGCCGCTAATACAGAATGACAAAGTTCAAAATTGACTTCAGTCTAAGTCTACAAATCAGTTCGAAGTGTTTTTACCCTACAATCTCTTCCGCCACAAAACCTCACCTTAATTAAGTACTTTCGAACAAAGTCAGAATCAGCCAACCTAAGACGGTGGATACTAGTATGCGTAAACGCGACATATAAATGCAAGCGTTTGACGAACCACCGTCTAGCGAGGGAACATAATTGTGCCTTAAACTTACGCTCGCCAAGGTAAAAAATGAAAGTAAACATGCATAGACGTCCCGGGCCTCGTACTGGTTTTTTTGTCACAATGAAGATGCCAGAATGTGCTTGCGGCTATTTATAGGCGTTCTAAGGCCGGTAGGTGCCCATAATGGCAAGCCAGCCACCGAAGAAGACATTGCCCTTCGATGTCGTCGTCCCTCAAAGGACAAGTCTCGAAGACGTCATCGACGTGACGTCTTCAATGGCAGTAATCGAAGAAGTATACTGTGTCCAGAACTTTGGAGGCCGGAATTGTCAAGTTATTGTAAACAGCGAAGCCCTCCTGGCTCAAATCGTGAACGCGTCACACCTCACCATCAGAGGAGAGCGCGTCGCCATCGTACTTGTAGGACCCAAGGTCACCCAGGTGACTGTCCTGTTCCTGCCATGCCCTGTCCCCAGCGAAGTCCTCGCACAAGCAATTTCGCCTACGGAAAGGTGTTGCATATCACCAGAGGACTCAAGGGATCTCACCCAACCGTGAACACTGAGACGTGATACATCCGCATGGAAACGAAGACATCGTCACATGCACCCAACTACCTCAATGTCGCTGGCCACTGTGTGACCGGTGACTATAAAGAAATACAACAGGTGTACTACCGTCAATATGGTGACAGTGGTCACTTTCGTATGAACTGCACCATTCCTTTTGTGGTCGGTGTGGAGTCTATGGCCTTGACTGGAAGGGCTGTTCACGGCCATGCTGCCACTGTTGCGACGAACAGGCCACTGTTGCTTGCACGATGAAACATTCGTACTCGAAGATGGCATCGAAAGATTTCCTTCCACTTTAGCCTAGAACGCCGTCCAAGAACAGGTGCGACGGTTCGTCAACGCGAGCCGCGGTAACCGACCACGACCAAGGTGCGCCAATCTTGAAGCTGCACCAGACGTCCACTGCGTCCTCAACAATTCCGGACCTGGTAATTTCTTCAGGTTCTGAAAACTGATGTTGCCCGCATTCGGTGGCCATTTCTGAAGAATTGCAGACCAAGCCCTCGCGTGGCTGCAAGCCCTGACGCTCCTCGCGTGGCTGCTCAGTCGACCAAATGTTCATATGTCATCGAGGAGACTAAATCCCAAGACGACGACACCTGCATCTACGAGGATTTCCACAGCACCCCGAGTGAGGCACCCCTACAAATTGATTAAGACACCAACCCCAGTGACAGAAGCCAGGACAGTGTAGACGCCTTTGTACCATCCTCGTTCAAGAACCTGGACACCAAACACCACTGGATATCTACTAGTGACTCAGAAGCCCCCATCAGACATAGAAGTACCCTGAGGACTTCGAAGCGGTCCCGGAAGCTCCAAGCCTCCGGTGGATCGCCTGGCCGTGAGAAATAACTCAGCCGCTCGCGGGGCACCGGCTCCCACGCCTGCTAAAGGTACCCCTGCCTTTGAGTGATATTATATTACGTTTTAGTTTTAGTTTACCCCATGACTCTCTCTCTCTCTCTTAAAGTTATTACTTTTAACGTTCAAGCTTTCTGCAATCCACAAGAACAGCCTGGGGTATTGGCTCTCGCGCGTTCAGTGCACTGTGATTTGCTGTTCGTGTAAGAAACATATTTCATAATCTTTCTGTACTCGCTTTCAAGCACGCATTCAATATCGATTCATTTCATTTCATTTCAATTCATTTCATTTCATTTCATTTATTCAACCTTAAATGCCCGAAGGCAATACATAAGAGGGGGGGGGGTCGTACATCCAGGTTGTAAGTTCCTAAGCAGTGGAAAAATATGAGGGTACACACTGAATACAATGAATGAGCAAATAAAGAACATAGGCGGAAAATAACACGCATAACAAAACATAAAATATAATAGGCGATAAATAAATGCTGGAAGTTCAGTAGAACAATTATAAACGCAATAGGTAATGTGCTGTTAGGATATCGTATTTGGATTTTGGAAAAGAGTTAGTTTTTCGCGAATTGTTGAGTGGTCCCTACAAGAAACATGGTTATCTGGCAGTGCATTCCAGAGTGTTACGGCATGGCGTAAAAATGAGCTACTCATCGCCGTCGTCCGGCATTTCATGGTCATCAGAGGGTGCGTATGGGACAGGCAAGAGGACGTTCTTAATGGGCGCTTCAGGAGAGGGTGTCCCGACCTGCTAAAGTAAAAGAATGTGTGAAGGAGGCAGATACGAGAGGTTAAGCGATTGTTTCTTTTCGTACGCCAGCACGCCTTCGACTGGCTTTGGAGTCAATATTTTTAACCGAAGCCTTTTGCGTGATCACCATGTTTCCTTTGATGCCTTGGTACGTGTGCGGGTGTTCGACTACATTTTTTTCGTTTCGTATAAGATTTGTTAGCGTGTACGCCCCAGCAGCGGCCGCGAACTCTATTGCGTTCTTCCAGTCGCTTGTTGCATTCCTTTTAAATTCACAACATGTAGTACTCCTAGGGGACTTCAAATGTGTCTTAGACTCACAAGCAGACGTTCGAGGTCCGGGTCACGGCCGGTAAAACTAGAATGCCAGAGAACTCGAACGTCTAGTGTAGCAATTGCCAGTTAGTGACATGGTAGCGATCATGCCTACACTTGGCGTCGAGCAGTAGAATTGATCGCGTGTACGCATCCCCCGGTCTCATTACCTACGTTCACGACAATAGGGTAATGTCATTGCCAACGACACCCGTGTACATTAGCGACCATCGCTCAGTTTTACTCTCTCCTCGCCTGCTAGCAAGAACGCCAACAATTATCAAACCATGGCGTCTTGATTGCTGCGTCCTCTGGGACTCTGAGTCTACGGAAAAAAATGTCCCGACCGTTACGCGCCTCACACATTGAGGAGGATATAGCTGATTGGGATCGCTTCAAAGAACAGTGGCGCCATCATTGCAGTGCTTTGGGCTGGGGACTTCGCGCCCTTATGTCCAAAGATGCGTAATTGTTAATCCAGAAAATACGCATTGCCCATCGTGATCCCAGCCCTTTCCCCATTATACAGGCATGGCAAGAGGAGCTCGTCGGACGGTACCAACGTAGTATGTGTGCTTCTTCACTCTTGGCTGCAGCTTGGCGATGAAGACGTGCACCGTGTGCGCAGCCAGGGGTGCTATGGTATGCACGCAGAGCTCTACTTCGTCCACTGGGCTCGCCTGCCCACTCGCTAAACTCTACCGTGCCAGCTGCTGCGGGTACGCGTGGCTTTCAGGTATTCACTCAACACTTTCAGTCAATGGCTCAATCTGTTGCTAGTGTCAGTTACCCAGAATCCGATTCTTTGCATCCACTGCTAAAAGGCGTACCACACGATTCCAAAATGTCATATGACGTTCTGCTATCACCGCAGTTTGATAACGAAATAAAGGGCGCAAGAGACTCAAGGAGAAAGGGTTCGGTCCCAGGGCCTGACGGGCTCTCTGCAGAGTACAGTTCTGGCCTATCGTTGGTACAGTTATGTCACGCGTCATTCGCAAATGTTTCCGAGATATTACCCTCTCAACCTCTTTCCACAGAGGCCGTGTAACACTAGTTCCCCAAAAAGACCCAATGTACACGTGACCAGAAGTTTGGCGACCTATTAACCCTGCCTAATGTTGACTACAGGCTCTAGGCCAGCATCTTGGTGTGCCGAATCAGTCCATCTCTTGCAGCATTATCCGCTCCCAATTAGGTCTGTTCTGTTTCGGGCCGAGAAATACACACCCATACGTGGTCAACGCGTGACATCATTCAATAAACCATTAGCCGATGTTCGCAATGTCTGTTGGTTTCTTTAGACCAGGAGAAAGCTTTTGATTTCATAGAACATGGCTACCAAGTGATTTACATGCATTTGGATTCCCGGATAAGTTTCTTGACCTCATTCACGCGATGTGCACTAATTCATAAAGTACTCTTTAACTTGATTGCCATGAAAGTCAACCATTTAGTCACGCTTGGGGTGCGTCAAGATTATTGCCTCTCCCAGTGCTATTCATCTCTGCATTAGAACCCTTCTTATAGGTCGTTGAATGTCATCCGCAGACTGGAGGGTTACCCCTACCTGCTAATATTCAAGTAAAGGTCACTGCATATGCCGATGAGATTACACTATATGTACATAATGAACAATCACTGCAGCATGCTCTTGAATTTTCCAAGATTTCGGCATTATCTTCCGTGCAAGGTTAAACTTTTCTGAAAGCCAGTATTCTTTTACTGGCAAGCCCAGCGATCTTATCAGCATCAAGTTGCCTTCACAGTGGTCTCCTAACATTGCAATACTGGGAGTTACTTTCACTGCATTTGGTGGACAGGACAGCATCTGGTCATCCGTTGTACAAACTCTTCAAAGTGATATAAAAGCAGCCCGGTACTTCGAATTTCCCTCTTGGAAGGCCGATACTTATCTAAAACGGTGTACTTCGGAATATTTTGGTACCTTTACCATTCTGTTAAGCCGCTGCTCCACGTCTGCAGGTAAGTGCAAAGCAGCATCAGCTCACTTTTTTGGTCCGGTGGCATGGATTTGTTATCTCGTCCAGCGTTAGCTCAACCACGAGATCAACGTAGTTTTGCTGTCCCAGGCGTTTCTGTCACGGCTACTACTTTGTGCCTCCGCACTCTTTTGTGAATACTAGGCAACGATGGCACCCCTGCTCGGACACTGGCTCGCTATCATCTGGGGCCATCACTACGTGTCTTCCAGCCGGCTGAGAAAATTAAACAAGGTCCCCATTCAACTGAAGTACCATATTTGTATCCAGCCCTTCTGGCATTTCGCCGACGTTTGGAGGCTAAGTGCCCAGAATTAGAGGTGGCTGAATCTAAAGTGGTGGATACAACGGCGGCCGTTCTACGGCCCTTGGTGCCCCAGCATCATCAATCTATAACGAACAGCACTTGGAAACAAATCACTGCAGCAGTGCTTGCCAGGGCATCTCCGGGACTTTGTCTGGTGGCTGGGCTGGGGCTTGCTTCCCACCCGAGATCGGTGGCAGCGATGGCAAGTAGTTCGCACTTCTACTTGGCCCAACTGCGTCATAGTGGAGACCAATCGACATGCGACGATTGAATGTGTGGCCTCCCGCCTTTTTTGGTTAATTGTCCATGGCGGTTTTCGAGGACAGGGTGTATGAATGTTTGTGTCCAATGGCCCATTCTCGCGTGGGTGGTTTTCGGCTCTTTTTTAGTTGCAGGGATGCTTAGCCTTTGGCTAAACCAATGTGAGCCTGTAGCTGCGAATTGCCGCCGGTGTGCTTTGTGGCCGATACTGGGCTGAATGAGACGAGAGATTCTCGCGTTCCTCACCGAGGAGCTTTTTTTCTTCGGGGAGCACGAGTTCCTTCAGCATTGGTCGTGCTCTTTCGTCATCGTTGAACACGAAAGGGTAGAACTCATTTTTCGACTGAAGTGGTGCAAAGGAGCTCCCGTTGAGTAGTTATTTATGATATTGTTTGCAACCAATTGTGTTTCATTACATCTATTGTATTGTTATACCATTCATCGTACCATGATATCACATTGAGTTCTTGTGTACTTGTATGCCAAAATTGTCATGTATATTAGGGCTATGATGTCTTCACTGCAACGTAGTAATGTTTTTCTTGGTACATAGTTGTGCCAAAGTGTATGTGCCCCTTTACTGAAATGTTATGTTTGTGCATCTGTCCATCCGTCCATCTATCTAGCGAACACTCCAAGTACCACCTTCTCGCATGTTTTCATCATATATTCATCACATAAAAGTACCCCATCCAGCAGAAATTCTAAGGAACATACGAGAGGTGGCATGGCCGGACTAAAGCAGCGACACGCGTGACTTTCTTACAGCCTGCGCTTCGTGTCTACTGCTCACCTTTGGCCGCCTCTAGTTCATAGAACTGCAGCCAAACACTCGCTAAATCTTGCTAAAACCA
Organism: Rhipicephalus microplus; assembly: GCF_013339725.1. Taxonomy (NCBI): domain Eukaryota; kingdom Metazoa; phylum Arthropoda; class Arachnida; order Ixodida; family Ixodidae; genus Rhipicephalus; species Rhipicephalus microplus. Next base: position 45,067,371 of record NC_051167.1, on the reverse strand, counting down.
AGAAGGTTACGCCCAGAGAGTTCAAGAGAGAGAGAAACAACATTTTTTGTGCATCCGGCGTGTGGGAAGTCCGCGCAGGGCGCGGGTATTCCCTATTTAAAAACTATAGCTAATAGTCCTATAGTCCCAGGCTCTAGATCTTGAACGCAGCAACCAGATAGTGCTCAAAGTGTGTCCTTCTAATACTAGTTTTTTTTATTCGGCATCAAGTTCAAAGCGAATCTATTGCATATGAAGTCACCGATACTCTTCTCTGTAGGTTATTTATTCCGAAAAGACTATCTTTTTATTTGGGTTTCCACCTCAATTCAAATGAGTGCGCGTGTACCACTTCTCTAGTTCGGCTGGGAAGGTGGCCTGGTACCACTACGACGCACTATTACTACTTCGATGACGACTACTACTGCAACTACTACTACTACATACATCACCGACGCACGGCCCAAAGCTTATGGAGCTTCGCCCCTAAAAACATATTGTGCGTGAAGGCGACTCATACTTCCATAGGAGAAGCGGTTGTTTAAAACTGCACAGTCAGTTTCCCACAGTTCATTCATATGCTGAAGATAGGCATGATAAGAAGCAGGCTAGCTAAAAAACAATGCGTTTGTAATCTGCTTTTGTGGCAATAGCAGTTATCGGTAGTAGAGATGACCTGTTGCTGCAGGAGAAAAACAATAAAAAACAAGGTATACATATGTTTCTCTACACTCCAATGTATGGTTTCCAGTCATTATTAGTTTTTTATCATCATTCTCTAACTTATATTCATCCTTGTCATTTTCATGCTTACTCCGATACTTTTGACGCGAATATCAAGCTTATCACAAGTTAAAAGCATTCGTAAGTGATGGTAAATTACGAGACACGCCACCCTTCTACGAATCATTTCTTTTAAGTATCGAAGATATGCGTACAACTTTTCCAGACACTTGCACCACTGCTCTATTGCGGCATCGGCACTAGCCGTCGGCTTCTGGGGTCGTTATAAATAAATAAGTGCTGATATGAAGATTAGGCATTTTAGGGGTGAAGCTCCTTAAGCCGTGGGTTGTGCGTCCCCAATGTATGTAGGCAGCCTTCGTTTAGTCATTGGAATGTCCACTGATTGGCGATACTTGTACATGATGAATGTATGATGAAAAGATGTGATATTGTTGTACTTGGGATGTTCTCTAGATGAATGAACGGACGGACGGACGGACAGACAGACAGACAGACAGACAGACAGACAGACAGACAGACAGACAGAATGACAATTTATGGTTTACTGACAAAAGACTACGAAGCTTCACCCCACTCATCATCATTCGCTTTATGGGTATTTTGTTATTTTTGGGACTGTTGCTTTAAATAAAAACAGTTGTGCTGTTAACGCTAAAAAGAGCATCGTGGCGCACCGCGCCACATCGCATATATTTATTTTTATCAATGCTATCAGTAAAAAATTGTTTGTTTTCACAGCGAATGTGTGGTTTCATAATGATGTGTACAAGAGTGTGTAAACTGTTTGACAAAGCAGAGTGTCACCTGCTGGCGATGTACTAGCAGCACTTCTACCATCGGCTGTCAGTCATGTGTTGTGTAAGTAAACGAAGATGAGTCAATTATCGTTCAGCATTCTCTGAAATCAGAAATGAGAGTTCAACAATCTCTGCGATCAGAAAGTTCGAGTTCCGTAATCTCTGAGCAATCTGCCATTGAAACTGAATGCAAGACGCATAGTTTGTTGACACGGCTCTACTGTGTTCTCTCCTCCTAATAGTGTATATTGCGGTTGTCTTGACTTACGGATACTCGGCGAAGAAAACATTGAAATAAAAAGTAAATAGTTTGCGTGTGTTGGAAAGTGTTTATAAACACCAAGGAAACGAGAAATATTTTTTCCTGACACCTCAAAATTGTGTCACTCCTCCTTGAAACAAGCTTCATATTGCAATAATCATATATATATATCTAGTTTAAAAAATACGTTATGATATAAGCTGGCGCGACTTGATATTTCACCCTGTGGTGTCTTCTTTAGCTCGTGTGCGTTTCTTGACAAGCTTAGCCGTTCCTTGCGCTGTAAATGCACGTGCACGTGAGTCACATTCGCGCTTTTTCTTATAAACAGTGAATAAACTTACGAATAGAAACAGCAGCATAAAGTTTGTCGGGAAAGAGTGCATCAGGTCCCCACAGCAGGTCAGAATGATTAGAATCACCAATGAACCGATCTTGCAAATAAATAAATAACATCAGCATGCAACAATAATTAGCACGTAATACTCCTCCCTATTACACACGCGCAATTCTTATTCTTTTGTACACCGATGTCAGAAGGTCACTTTTTATCGCGTCAGATCCCAGTTTGGATCAAATTTTGTGATTGTGTTTGAACGGAAGCAGAAGCGACAAATCACTGCCGTGAAACCTGATCCCGATTGGGACCAATCACAATCAGCCGCACATTGCGAGACAACAGTATTACTCCATGCGAGTTCTCTCTAACGCTTGCAGGGTGATAAAATCAACAAGCTTTCTCCTGCATTCACCTAACAGATGTCCAAGGTAAAAGCTGTCCACTTTTTTTAGTCGGTGTACTGATTCGCCCAGCCACCTTTCGAAAGATTTCTGCACCTAACTTGGTTTTCCACGGCCTCCGAAATCAGCGGAACCTCACCTGGCTTTGAGTGCTCGTAACTGCAAATGACATCTTACCTTTATCAGCCCACGCTTGAAGAACTTGCGATGCCATATGTAGCGACGGGCCGTCCAGTGGCGTTATAGTGACGCCAACATGTGATAACTTTTGCATCACTTTCATTTTCCTAACGCCGACACTGCCGACGGTCAGCTTTGGTGTTTTGTAAGGCATTTACGGCTTTCGTCTTGCAAGAGAGAAAAATCTGTTTTATATTCTCGCTAAGACAACTTGAAAGCGAAAGTCTGACTGTCGACTCATTAAAGACTGAACACATTTCGACGATACTTCAGAGCCTAACGAGACGGATGACTCATTTCTCATCTGCGTGTAGAGCCTCCTCTGGCATCGTGTACACTTAGGCCCGCCAAATAGCCCGCTATCATCTTGATCAGTGTCTTTCATGACCTGTGCTAATAGATAGACGTGAGTATGCAAAGCCCCGTGACTGCCATGCCCACCCGTGTCCGCTTTCCGTAGCACGACCTTGAGCACGAGTGATGCGAAACAACATTATCATGGGATCACGTTCTCACATCACGTCATCGTGATGCCACAAAAGCAAAAACTTCGCTAAATCATCGTGACGTCACTTTATCGTCATATACCGTAACCTGAAATGGGGACATCATAACATGTTGCATTCACATCGTAAAAGGATGCCCCATCACTTAGGCTGTGAAAAACGAGGTGAGATGCAGAAATTCTCCACTGTCTTCGATATTGGAGGCAGTGCTCATACAAAGTAATGGGCAGACGGCTCTCGCCTTCATGTCAAATTCATCTGAGGGAACTGCAAAGGGAAACCTGTACACTTTCGTTTCAATAAATCAATTTACATTTTATTGACGAAACATATGCAATCATTACAAGCTAGCTGGGCGATACGTCTGCATTGGCTAGTGGATGACCTACATAAGGATAGTTTACCAGATCATGTATTTGTACACGCACACACCTATATGTACTTATTCAGGATGTTCGAAGTTATGCTTTACGATTCTTTTTTTTTAAATTAGGCGCTCGAGGGAATGTAAGAACCACTTGGGCAAATAAGTTAACTGGCCAGGGCGACACAAAGTTAGTTGATAATTATCGCTGTGAGCAGCAGAATTAACTAGAATTTAATTATGATCCTTTTACTGGTTGTGCGAAGTTGGCATGTTTATATAGAAAAAAATGTGAGCAGTAGCGCTTGTACACAGTTTCAGTAGGAATTTTTTTTCTAGCAAGCCCGTCCTCCGAACATCCGGCTCCGAAGCTGGTATTTCGCATGATTACGCATGCAAGATTGTGAGGGACAGCGCAAAGCTCCTCTTTCTCGTCCATGAAAGAAGAGTGGCAAGCGTGCATTGCTGCGAGCAGACAAAGAGGTTCTTTGCTGTAGTTGGTATGACCAGATTTATCTGATGACGTCACGGCCAACACAGGAGATTACTGAAGGATCCGGGGAACACAAGGAGCAGCAACTGTTTATTAAAATTAGCATAATGTTGTGAATGATCGATTTTGATCAAGTGGCATTTTCAGAGACTGTTATTTTGCTTTTTGTGGTGTGCGCATGGTTGGGGATTCTTGAGTTAAGTTGTCGGAATAATAAAATTTAGTTCCGCGTGTGCGCTTCACTCTGTCTTACTTCTCTTCTTCGCTTCTGTGTAAACATTTGCGCCATTAATTCAAGTTCCCGGATAGCATCTAGGAGCTTGTGTGCAGCCACGGCTGGTATATCTTGCGTGCTTGGCACCGTTTATTGTGACCGGATTTTCAAGTCGATACGCTTTGTTTCGGCGCTTGTTATAAGGAGTGATTTAGCAAAAGAGTGGCGTGGCGACGGTTAGGCAGAAATGTTCATAATTGGTATTGAATGGAGGGTCAGCGTGAAGAATAAAATAGCTGTCGTCCCCGATACGCTGGTTGATTGATTGATATGTGGGGTTTAACGTCCCAAAACCACCATATGATTATGAGAGACGCCGTAGTGGAGGGCTCTGGAAATTTCGACCACCTGGGGTTCTTTAACGTGATACGCTGGTTGGTATGCTTTCTGTTCTGCCGAAAACCAGCGTGCAAAAAAATATTCCTCTCTCCTCACGGTAATTTTTCGAGAGGGTGGCGGGCAGATTTTTTCACGTGCACTATATTGGGGCTGCTGGATTGCGCAGGCATGCAGTTGTTCTACTCACCTGGCGAGAAACATCGCTATGCCATTCGTCTTGGCGAACTTGTTGAGTTCTGGCCTGCAAAGAAGATATATAAATTTACTACAACGTCGCTTACAGGCTGTCTTTAAAATTTTAGCAATATTTCTCTTCAATTTTATGACTAAAAACGTAATAAATATGCCGAAATCAAAGCATAGCGGGTCTGAGTAATTAGCTGAGGGGTTGTACGTCGTAAACTACTTTATGATTGAGACATACCGTAATCAATCAATCAATCAATCAGTTTATTATCATGTCATAAAAGGATGTTAGAGGGAGTAAAATATATAGACGAGGGTCCCAAAGTACATGACGGTTCCGGAAATAATTATTGACTGGTGTTTTTTACCATATGGACTACTTAAGCAAGCAAAAAGCCGTACCCTTCCCGCATCTGAGATAGTTCACATAAAAGCTATTTATATTACGGGATAATGCGTGAGCATTAAGTCGGGTCCAATTATTTGTCATTGTTTACTACTGCATGATTTACTGAGACGATTCGCAGACCGGGATAACTGTGGAGCTTGCTGATGTCCTAGCTTACTAGCAAGATCTTCACCACATAGTCTTATTCAACAGTCTCATATAGCATGGTTTCAACATTTATGGTCCTATTTTAAGATGCCTTAATTAGCACAGTCATGTATACCACAGTCTTAATGAGCTTGGCCTTAACATAGTCTTCAACGATGTTAACATAACCTAATTGTCTTGACCAAGCACACTCTGGCAATGCGAAGTCACGTACCAGCTCGGCAGAGAATTTTTTGCACTCAACGCAACCGACAGTTCATAGCTTTGTTGTAAAAATGAAACGTTATGTTCATGGAAACTAAATCAAATAACCGTAAACATAACTTTTTTGTAAGGTACCCTACAAAATGAATGAATCTGTCACTTTGTCACTCACACAAATATAAAAGCAGCGATGATGGCCGCGGTTATCAACAGCTGCACTGAGAGGATTGCGTACACCTTCCGAATGAAACCTGCGTCGTAAAGAAGTAAAGATAAAAACTCAGAAATCATCTTGAAACTTAAAAACAAATGTGTTTATTTCACCATAAATATGCGGATAGCTACAGGTGAAGTTTATTGAGGTTAGAACGCCCAAAAGCGGTCAGTAAGAAGGACGGTTAGTTAGCATGCAGATTTGAATCAATATGCTAGCCCGCATGCACCTCGGTTGCCGTGCCTTGCCATAAGGTGCTCGTTAAGCAACACAACTACAATATTGTGAGGTATGCCAAAGCAAGTGACTCTAAATTAGCTTGAAACACTTGAGTATGTTTACCTGACACTTAAATGTGAGTACGCAATCACATTATTACTGAATTTTGACAGCCATGACTGGATATTGAACCGATGATTTTCGAGCAGAACAGAGTGGTACTTAGACGCGAAGCTCCACCAAAGCTGGTCTTTGGATGTTGCAAAGCTCCACAAGAGTAGCTCCCATGCTACTCTGCCTAACGAACCAGGCTTTCACAATTTAGTAGCACACCACCTTTCACCAGGACATTCTACCAAGAACAGTTAAAGGGATCTTGCGACTACACAGGGCTACTACAGTTTCCGTTCACTGATGATGGTGGTGAAATACCCCACAAATTGTTTACACTACGAAGCTCTCATAGCTTGTGGAAAACGAAAACGGCAGTATGCCTGGTTGGGCTAATGTTTTGAGTGATACGGAAAAACTTCATTGCAAGCATGGCTAGCCTTAGAGAACTGGAAAGCTTAGATGAGTTTTTTTACCTGAAGCTATAGTTTTTTCTAACGTTCTTGTTCCCGCTTCTGTAAGGAGGCTCACACATTGTTTGTTGTTCTGGTTGGCATTTTTTATACGTAGTTTGAGTTATTTTAAAGTGCTCTTCTATGTGAAGCTTTCGAACCACTTCCTCTATTGACCTGTGAAAGTGTGACCCCATTTAAAAATTAAATGAATGAATAGAGGTATCGTGCTTATGTGTAGGCTATTAATAGATGGCTATTCTACAATAAGTAGTAAACTTCAAGAAACTTTTAGTTGACGACCGTAATAAGGAAACTTCAAATCTTTGTGAATTCATGCATACATTTGGTGTGTAGTTGTCAAACCAGCGAAGAAAAAAAAACGTGAATAACTCCTTTATTCTGAGGATAAGTAAAACAGGACGTGAAGCTTGTCCTTCAAAAGTATCGTAAAATGTTTACTGTACACTGTTATAGGAAAACTTACACTATGTCTCTTGATGCTTGACATTAATAGCACCATTTCACGTCAGCGCACTGATTTCACGTAAGCGCACCATTTCACCATTTCACGCCAGCGCACTGGACGCACCATAGTACCATTTCACGTCAGCGCACTGGACGTTGCGCACGTCAGCGCAACGTCCAGAATCACTGATTAAACAGACGCTTTCGTTATAAGTGCTTGTGGAAGCTGTTGACGGTGACAGCGGAATCCGAAAAGGGGGTATAAAAGCCAGACAAATCGCCACTGTCAGGACGGCGAACTTGGGCTAGTTTGCGGCGTGTTAGAGTATTCAACACGACCGCTGATTGATTGTATGATATGCGAAGTTTAACGTCCCAAAGCCACCACTTGATTATAAGAGGCGCCGTAGTGGAAGGCTCCGGAAAATTTGACCACCTGTGGTTCTTTAACGTGCACCCAAATCTCAGCACACAGGCCTGCGAAATTTCCGCCTCCACCGAAAATGCTGCCGCCGCAGTCGGGATTCCAACCCGTGACCTGTGGGTCAGCAGCCGAGTACCTTAGCGACTAGACCACCACGCCAGGCCAGAACATGACTGCTCAAACAGACAGAAACGTAACTCGCGTCATGTTTTAACTCTTGGCTGGCCACAATTTTTCGCAGGGAAAGCATACCTAGGAACGAGGACTTACAGCCAGACAAATTTTGGGATTGATGTATGAATGGATGCTATGACGCCAGGACTAATTTCGGCAACTACCTTTCCATTACTGCATCGAGAAAATCGCCCTTCTGTCGGAAGCGTGCCAAATGGGACAGGCTTGTAGAAAAGAAGCGTTGAAAAAGTGCTGGGGATGTTATCGTCATGATGACCTTCCTCACTGTCAAAGTACGCGGTGAAAGATCAAAGTTAAATATGAAAGGCGCGTTTGTCAAGCTTTGGCATTATGTGGCTCATGGTGTTGTGGATAGTGTGCCTGGCCTCTATTGCCGCGGACTGAATGGTCGTCAGTTCGATTCCCCTTTACAGAAACTTCTTTCTATGCCTTCTTGTCGCGTGTCTTTTTTCGACGACATTTTCTTGACAGAAATACGTCGCTGCAGTTTTGTTTGAACCCGGCACAAAACACTTCGGTGACATAAAAAAGCGACTCGTCAGTGGACACAGAAGACGTGCTCACCGATTCGGATGTACTTGTCGCTGAAGGGGTTCACAGAACCCGGGGAGGCGGCGGGAAGGCCCATCTCGGAGTCAGATGGTCGACGCATGGCCACTTCAGCGTCGGATGGCTTCCTGAACGTCTCTTCACTTATAATTTAGGAGCAGCCTCTCTGGTGAACAGCGTGAAAACAGCAGTGAAAAAATGGTATTAGTGACGCGAGTGACGAGTGAAACTTGCCTTTATCTTATAAGTATTTGTGGACAAGCGCTAAACTCCCATTTTCTGAACATTCAAAAATGGCCTTGTAAAAACTAAAACTGGCACTAAATCGATGGTTGCGTTTCAAGCGTAGAGCTATACTTCCCATGAGATATCGGCACATCAGCTTACAATGGATAAAAAGTAATTAACTGCTGGAGTATTCAAAATAAATAAATAAGTTCACTGAAAGAGCAGGCAATTTTTGTGTGAGCAGCTGAGGTTTTTGCGTCACCTGGCGTAGCACGTTGCAACTATGTCCTTCTTTCTGCATGGCCTGCGAGATCAGATTTGGCAGCTTGAAAAAGTACGAAGTTAATCTAAGCAAAAAGCCACTGCACACAAGTTAATCTAAGCAAAAAGCCACTGCACACAAAAGCTTATGTGCTAGTACCAATCTGTTACACCTAAGCCAAGAACTGGAATCACCGCCAATTTTGATTGTACAACACAGAAAGAGCAAAGAAAAAAAAAAACGAAGGCAAAACGGTGAACTCTCGTTACCACTCTATTCGTCACGCGAATAGAAAGTGCGACAGCGGATGGCTGGCGTAGCAGTGAACATCAACTTAAAACCCAAGCTAAACATCTCCCTGAAAAGGACCATGAGGTGACGCCTAGCATCGTGGTTTTCCCGGGTGAGCAGTCAGTTTTTTTCAATCAATAAATTCGCTAGCAGATGCTGCCTTCGTCGGCGTTGTAAGGCAGAAGATGGGAAATGTAGAAGCAGAGAGAGCGGAGGGGAAACGCAAGCGCTATAGTCAAGCGAGAGCAAGCAGATGGTATGTCATAAAATATTTCACAGTGCAACGAGTTAGATACAGACAGAGAAGGGACAGAGTGTTCAACTCACAACTTAAATTTATTTGTACAAGCAGGAGCATATATAGGAAACATTGGCTCATTCAAACTCTGTGCTTGTGCCCAAGTTATACCACACGACATGATTGATATCCTGCGTAACAAGTCGTTATATTCTTCTTCTAAAAGAGTGATAGATGGATCACCTATGCTGTTGTTATTCTTTCAAATGGAAGATGTTTCGGCTTTTTCACGTCTGCCCTGATCTGCAAGTTTTATAGCTGTTTTCTACGAGTGGCACAAGCGTGAAATAGCCCAGGCATTTTTCGTTATATGGAATACCGAATGAATTAATGAATTATCTGTAATAACCAATGCACAAGTGCATCGTGAATAACCAATGCACATGAATCATGCTTTGTTGTAACATTTGTGCACGTGCGCACTGTTTTGATGAGCTGATGGTTACTATATATGTTCCTTTTTTTTTCGAACAAATTTCATTATGTGAGTTCAGCACTGTGTCCCTTCTCTCTCTGTATCTAAACCATTGCGCTGTAAAGTATTTTACGATGAACATAAACCTACTTAGTCAACTCGCGATTCTGCTTCTCTAAGTGGTTATGAAAAGCAAAAAAAAGAGAAACATGCCACCCGTAACTGTCTATCTGTTCGATGACACTTCAACAGGTCGGCACAAGAATGGGGTAGTGGTAATAAAAGGTGATAAGTAAGAAAAACTAAGCGAAGAAAAAGTTGAAAAGCCACATTTGATCCGCCCCACATACGCGCACAAGAACCCACGCGCGCAACACGCAGTCCACTGAGAAGACCGTCAAGAAATCCGGGGCACAGTGGTGCGCACTCTTTAACGTGAAGAAGAAAAAGAACGGGGCCTGCAAACTTACTCGGTAAGTCCAGTTGACCCCGATAGTCACACCACTTCACACGGCTAATCGTAATGCTGCAGAACAAAATTGCCTCTCTCCGGCAAATGGCAAACGGCACCAAAATGGGCCTAGGACCAATTTTTCGAACGGCAAACAACAGCGGACGTGCGCGAAGCAAACTGCCGCGGACGCCTGCCTGAGAACGTCAAACGTAAAACCGTGAGGCGTGCTTGCCGCTAGCATAAACTGGCTCTGACGGAGAGACGCCGGGCGTGCTCAAATGGGCGTGAGCCAAAGCAACGCTGCGGGCGGGCGCCTGCGAGCATATGGCAGGCAGATCGGTGCCTGACGTGGCATCCCTGACTTGACGCGACGAAACGAACGCCGGCGGGCACGCGCGCCGGGTTATGTCGGAGTGTATTGGCGCCTTGAATGTGGCATGTAGTTATGATCTTATTTGACAGGCAAATCATGATTATGATGTTTGCACCAGTCACAAACCTTCGTATTCCATTCCCGTGACGTAATACCAAGGTTGGCACATTTGAAGCCAGTGGAACGGCCGCGAGCGCATTATGAATAAAGCGTGTAGCCATGTTGTTACATGACACGTATTTCATGCCTTTGATGTTAGGCTATGTCTCTTGTTTTCGCCATGCAATCTTGTCATACGATACGAGTTTTGCAACATGCCATATGAACGAAACCACCGCGAGAGCTGCAGGACCAATAAATGTAAATCATGACATTCATGCCATACATTTCTTGATTTTCATGTTATGACTAGACAAATATGTTCTTCGTACAGTCATGTTATCCCATACCAAGTTTGGTACCAATACCATTGTCGAAACGGCCAGCAGAGCTAAAGCTCGTAGGCGGATAGATAGATAGATAGATAGATAGATAGATAGATAGATAGATAGATAGATAGATAGATAGATACGCTCAAAGTCGCCGACGTTCGCTAAGAAATGCTTTGACGTTCGCCAAAAAAGGCTTGAGGTCATAAGGCATGCATGACATATTTTCTTTGACCCCCCTCCCCCCGCCTGCTTAGCTTCGATTCTAGCGCTTTTGTTGGAACAAGAGAGAATGCAAATGCAGCGTGCGACAAATCTGTGTAACACCGCTCGTACTGAAAAAATAACCGGATTCTGAAAAATTCTTCCGGAATTAAATTCGTGAGGCGATAAGCTATTTCAATGAATACTTCCCATGATTACCTGAAAAAGAGTTTCAGGGATCCTTTAAGAACGATACTAAACCTTGTGATACACTATGAGAAAAGCACATGGCGGAACGAACTGTTAGGCGTCCTCTAATTCGTTCTGCTTCCTGCTGTGTTACATTTTTTTCACATAAAGAGTGAGGACCCTCTTGCGCGAACTTCCACGCTAATTATACTTCAGCAGAACACATGTCAGACTTTCCGGTCTAGCATCATAAAAAAGTAAAGTGAGCGAAAATAAGTATTGAGACAAAACTAGCAGACAAAGCTAAGAAAATCCGCCTTGGTTTGTCGCTTTATTGCGATGTCCGGCAAATATTTCAGCTACGCACAGAACCTTCTAAAAGGCCAGTGAGGTTACGGTATTGAAGCTGCTCAAGTTCAGACACTGGATGCTTCGTGACATGGAGATATCGTGTAAATATATTTTCTTGATATTGTAGTTATCTGGTTTGCTACATTGAAACCAATGAGCCTGGTCCCACTCGCATGCCTTTCCCAAAGGATGGTTGGCCAACCTTCCATGCACTTTCTAAGCTGAGACTCTACACTGACAGATTCGTCTTCGCGTCACTGTTTCGAAGTGCTTAGGGTCGCAGACTCACCTGATGGATGCGATAGATCACCGCTGCAATCCACTTTTCGAACAAAGGAACTGGGCAGCTGGCGTCTCTTCGTCTTCCTTATTGCTTGTTAGTTCATGATGATAATGATGATGACTCATGTTATTTTGGCACACACCCACAAAGGGAGATCGGCCAAGAACCGGCCGGCAGGATTTTGACTAAAAGGATTATGGTTTTACAAACACAAGGTAATTTTTTACCGAAAAAAGTGTATGTATAGTAAGAAAAGCCAAACATCGAAAAAGGTGTATATCTGAGACAGGATCGATGCAGGCTATCAGATGTGATTTGATAGAGAGGTAATGGTGGGTCCATAACGAATGATATTGTCACGGGGTTGTAACGGTAACGAAAGGAGCACGCTGCGAGTCGAATAATCAATTGTTTAATTGGGCGAACCTGTGCCCAGTAAAAGGAAAGTCGGACTACAGTAGCAGTTGGACTGATAGCGGGGAACGAAGCGTCGGCCGTCGATCAACAACTGACAAGCGACGAAGTGCGTCGGCATTTATACTCTTGCCATCAAATGTTCTAGCCTAATCGCTGGCGGCGGCGTAGGTTCCAGAATAATCTGTACAATTCGCGGAGTGGGCGTGATCTTATCGAAATGATTTACTACAGTCCCGAAGCTTCTCAAAAATTGCAAGCGCAGTATGCACTGAGAACTGTGTAGTGTATTGGGGCGAGAACAAATCTTGAGGAATGGAACGTGGCAATATATGTATTAAAAAGGCACTCTAACATGGCAATTGCTTTGTTTCAGTTATGTAGTCAAATACCACAGAGCAGACGTCCCTGTAGCTATAACCAAATTTAATGCTGCCTAACGGTAATATTACTGCCACATTTAACTCCACTCCTAATTCTTCAAGTGGAGCTACCACGTATCTTTTCCGCTGGTAAAATCTAGGCGACAGAATAAAAAGAAACAAACTTTCGTTTCCGTTTATTTGCAAGCCGGGAATAAAGTGACGCCTTTAAACCAACTTCTTTAAACCAAATTTATGTAAATAAAAGTTTAGTTGAGAAATTCTTCTTGTTCACATATTGCTCATGGCGCGTACCCACTGTTGGAGTTGGCCGAGAATTGAGTGGTTCTATAAAATAATGTGCTGTTTTTAGTATAGTGGAAGGGTGCATATTAGAAATATTACTAAGATTACCTAATATATTGCACTTCTTGATCTAATGCATAAAAATATATAAATAAAGAAAATAATTTATTTCTCAATTAGATGACTACTTTCATTTTTATACGTATATATTGTTGTAGACACGTTAGGATAATATACCAGCTTAATTTGTCAACCTCACTGCCACGCGCACTCTCGCACAGGAGAACCCACAATGGAGGCTCCAAAAGACAAAATGACTGGCACAAACAAAGCCATAGCTATACCACGTAAAGGTATTAATGGAAGAGTTTTTCTTATTGTAGTAAGCCACCTGCAGGTAAAATATAAATGATGCATTGTGTCCAGTTCAGCACAGAACGCGGATAGTTTTGCGTTCATGACACATCATGGGAATTATGGTGGCGATAATAGCTTTTATAAATGGCTCACACCTACTGTGGAGGATTGACCAAGAAAAGAGTAATAAATAGATTGTACATATGAACGATATCTGTAATAAATTATAGAATAATTAGAATGACTCAAATATGCTATTCCGTGTACTCAGATTCGGGTGCACGTTAAAGAACCCCAGGTGGTCAAAATATCCGGAGCCCTCCACTACGGCATCTCTCATAATCAAATGGTGGTTTTGGGACGTTAAACCCCAGAAATCAATCAATCATCAATCAATCATCAAATATACTATTAAAAATGTCTGATCGAAACGGGCCTGATACAAACAGGAAGCGTCTTCCTGACACCCTCTTCCTGATTGCGTTCACCCAAAAAGAGGATTATGCCAAGTCTTGGTGTCACTCCGTTTACTTAAATACCTATGAAACTTAAAGTACATGGAACGCTAGGCTTGAATGTAAACATTCGTCAGAAGTCTGTCTGGTTGCGTATGAAACTGGGAGATGATTTTTTCTCCAGCCAAAAGTTTTCAATAAACCCGACGTTTCGAAACCGACTAGGCTTCTTTCTCAGGGGTTACTGCAGCAATAGGTAGCAGCGGCGTCGTCAAAGCACTCGCGGGGTAGATAATACCTCTCTCTCTCTCTCTCTCTCTCTCTCTCTCTCCTCTCTCTCGTTTTGCCGTGGAGCGCAGTCAATGTGTGGAAGGGTTCCGAGAGAGCGGTTGATGTTATGGGCTGTGCTCTGTATATGCTGCGACTCGAGTAATAACCTTCTCCTCCAGTTCGACTCGCTTTCAAGAATGGCCGTACACGAAGGCACGTGCGCAATGCGAACCCCTTCCTTCCTGAAAATTTGCGCCAACGTCACGCTGGTTCCCTGAACCTATGGCACCGGTACGCGCTTTGGGGTGTTGCCAATTAAGGTTGATCGGGGTTTTCATATTCTCTGTTGCTCTGCGTGGCGCGTGGCGGCTCGAATGAAGTTTTTTGCGTATCATTTTTTTCTGAGGCTCCCAATTAGGCGGGCCTCTTTTTTTTTTCGCTCAGTGTCATTGGAGCATAAGTTCTTTGCTCTTTAGAGCAGCATGGTTAAAACCGAGGCCTTCTGGTAGGTGGGGTGGGAAGAATCAAATTGAAGGTTGTGGCCAGTGTGCGTTGGCTTCATGTGAACGATGAACTCCAGGCCGTTGCGCTTTCTTGCCACCTGGACGTCGAGAAAATGCAGGCAGCAGTCACTTTCACACTCGGTCGTGAATGGAATGGCCGAGTGCACGGAATCCAGGTGCTGTCTGAAGTTTTCAATCCTCCACAGTTTGAGGTAAACACCAATGTTTCATTCGACGTCTTGTTTCATTGAATTGAAAGAGTGTAGCAGACATTGTTCTAAACAGTGGGGATCATACATTATTAACAGTCAAGGTTATGTATGCGGCTAAAGCAGCGGCGACTAAAAGCTCTAGGTGATGCTTTTTTATAATCGAAGCAATTTATAGCAAACTTCCTGGACCTAGAGCATATCTATCTATCTATCTATCTATCTATCTATCTATCTATCTATCTATCTATCTATCTATCTATCTATCTATCTATCTATCTATCTATCTATCTATCTATCTATCTATCTATCTATCTATCTATCTATCTATCTATCTATCTATCTATCCGCCTACGAGCTTAAGCTGTGCTGGCCGTTTCGACAATGGTATCGATACTAAGCTTGGTGTATAACACCAGTGTATGAAGAACATATTTGACTAGTCATAAAACGAAAATCATGTCATGTAAGCCATTCATGTCATAATTTACAATTCAAGGTCCTGCAGCTCTTGCGGTGGTTCCGTTCACATGGCATGTTGCAAAACTGGTATGGTGTGACATGATTGCATGGCGCCCACAAGTGCGGAACGCAACATAATAATTCTGACATGCGTGTCATGTTACAACATCACTACATGCCATGCTCATGATGCCCTCACGGCCGTTTCGCAAGCGTCACATATACCACAATTGGTATTACGGTACATGAATGAACGACAAAGGTATGTGATTTGTGCAAACATGATAATCATGAGATGAGTGTCGTCAACAATACTACGCGACACTCTGATGAAGCGCTTGGGGCCGTTTCGCTAGCTTCACTTATACCAAATTTGATAGTATAGGACGTGAAATAATGAGAATGGTATAATACTGGTTAAATATGATATACATTAGATGCGTGTTATGTAACAACATAACCAAAAGTTACACTCATGATGTGCTCGCAGCCGCTTCGCTAGCTTCACATGTACCAAACTCGGTATTACGCGATGCGAAAGGATGTCGTAGGCAAATAACAGGTCCAAACTTGATAATCACGACATGCATGTCTTGTGTGCTCACGGCCGTTTCATAAGCTTCAGATATGCCAAATTTTGTATTGCGTGACGCCAATGAATGAAGAAGGTGCAAACATAATAATCATGAGATGCATGTCGTGAGAACATGAGTATATGCCTCAGTCAAGGCGCCAATAAATTTCGAAGTAACGCAGTGCGCGACCTCGCTGGCGTTCATTTCATCACGCTCCCTGGCGTTGGCACGCCTGGCATCCGTCCTGCCATATATTCGCAGGCGCACGCCACGCTGCGTTGCTTTGGCGCATGCGCGTTTTAAACGTCCAGCATCCCACCGTGATAAAAGGAGGAAAACGCAGTGTTGCTTGGGTAACGCATCTGTGAGAAATGCACCATGTCGTGATTCGCGCTGGTTGCCGTCGGGCCGCGCCGGTCTCACCGGGCGTCCGACTATAGAGTGCTCGCGTTTTTCTAACGTAGCGTCACTGTGCCTAGCGCGCGTGTGCGTCAACGCTACGTTAGAGTATATTGGGCTCTTCATTACGCACTCGCGGCCGTTTCGCTTTCTTCAAATATACCGAATTCGGTGTTACATGAGGTTAATGGATAACAAAATTATATGACTAGTGTAAGCACGATAATCCTGACAAGCGTGTCATCTAAGAATATAAGACAACATACCACATTTATAGTGTGCTCACAGCCGTTCAGCTAGCTCCACATATACTAAATTTGGTATCACGTTACGTCAATGGATGAGGAAGGTAAACGACACGTCTAAACATGAAAATCTTGGCACGTAAGTCATGAACAGCATCAGTTCCTCCACCCCGTAACATTGTGCGGATTTTAAAGTGTGCCCACCGTGGTGGTCTAGTGGGTAAAGGCTGTTTCACATGCCGCGATTGTAGCCAAACAAGTCGTTTCGTTCGCTCCAATCGCTATGATCGCAACCGCAACTAATGCCGGTATTCTTTCACGTATACCGCGAAAGGTCCGCGATTTTCGCTCTGCGAATGTGGAGGCGAAAAACGTTTCTTGCCACTGTTCGTTGTCGCAGACCCTAGACTTTTTCAAATATGATGTAACAATCCGTGCGTTATATTTATTATTAAATTTTCATGAGTTGTAACACAGAGCACTTGCTCTTCGTCATTTCAGAACACTTTCAGTTCTAAGTTATTTTTTAAAAGGCACAGCAGCGGCCAACGCTAAAACAAACATATCGGCGCTATTTGACGGCTTTGCCAGCCCGGCCCTATTTCGAAGGCTCTCGATCAAAAATCCCTCCCACCGCTGCGATGAAGGAAAAAATTTCTAACATGTTGGAAGCTCACCGTGGACCGCAGCGGCGGGAGTGAATTGGCCTTTTTTTGCGCTGCAAGCGAATTCGTTGACTGAAAATTGTTACTTTTTAGGCCTCTTGAAATGGCCTCAAGGTACTCTGCTGCTTACCCGCAGGTCGCGGGATCGAGTCCGCCTCCGGCGGCTGAATTTCTTATGGAGGCGGAAATGCTGTAGGCCCCTGTGCTGAACTTTGGGCGCACGGTAAGGAACCCCAGGTGGTCGAAATTTTCGGAGCCCTCCACTACAGCGTGTCCTATAACCATATCGTCCCGGGGTCGTGACGTGATGAAGGGAGCAGCCTCTAGGTTGAATAATCAACTATTTATTCGGGCCGAACTTGTGGCCAAATAAAAAGAAAGCCAGCTTAGACCAATAAGCTGTCACTGATAGCGGCGAGCAGAGTGTCGGCTGTCGATCGACTGACGAGCAGCGAAGCATGACGGCATTTATACACTCGCCATCAAACATTCTAGCTTTATCGCTAGCAGTGACATAGATTCCAGAATAATCTGAAATGCTTACGTCAATGGTGTACTCTCAACTAAATGATCTACGGCAACCCCGAATATTCGCCAACACTGCAGGCGCTGCCCGAGCTGAGAATCGCGCGCAGCGCAACGGGACAATAAGAAACTTGAGGAAGGAACAAAGCGTTGCCCCCCTCTGAAAAAGGCATCGTGCCGATGTTTTACTAGGAGATGAAATTTCGGCATTATAGAAAGAAAGTGCAAATAATAAAGTGCCCTGAATGCTCTCACATAAATCGACTTCCGCGCATGGCACCTAACTGCAGTGGACGTTATCCCGACGTTAAAAATCTATCGTAAGGGTTCATATGTAATCATGATATAATTGGATAGCCAGAACGGCTACCACAATTAACGTTTACGAACATTAGGGCCTATTTGAAAACTAGTCCTGACACCTGGTGTGGCTTTGTGTTAGAATACTTGATTGGCATGTATAATGCTCGGGTTCAATCCCTGCTGAGACCTTGACATTTATTTTTTGCATTCGTCGAACCAGCGTTGCCTATGTCACATTTTTTTAACGCTTACATGTGTTCTCGTCGTTCCTGCGTAGATTCCGAGTGTCAATCACCCGTGGCACATACCCGCATAACAGTGGCACACCCCCACACGCTGGTTTGTGCCACTCTCTAGTGAAAAGTGTTTGACGGCGTACGTGACGAGATCATGAAATTATTCACGTCTTGACTCTCGCGTCATATTCAAGAAGTTATCCTATGCTCCTATACTAAGTTTGATTCACGGGATCATGAGTGCACCAGACGTAAGCGGCTTGATAGATAGATAAGATACGCTGATAGACGTTAAAAGTCGTTGCAGTATGCAAAGGAATACAACTAATCGAAAATGTTCGTCAGTGCTACAGTATATGTATGAACACTATATTTTTTTTCATGCGGCCACTTTCATGGTCGTCGAAGTCAGCATATTCTTCATTGACCATACAGGCTTACTTTGAAATTCTTGAAAATTACAAGATTTAAGAACGTCCAACGAAAGTGCAAATGTAGAAGTGGGATCTGTGTGACAATAATTCTGCGAATCAGTGTGCCAGTTTCTTGAATTAGCGAAGGACGAAAGGATGTACCAGAGTGGACTGTGAGCATCAAACCATTGGTACGAATGGCAAAGTATTGACCAATATTCAGCTCAGAGGTCACGGTTCTTTATAGTGTTTTGTGGTACTTTTTTTATTTGGTCGAGTAGTGAAATCTGAACAGTCTCCTTATGCAAGGCAAGAAAAAAAAAGGCAGATCCCACGTACAGTGGGAATCGATGATATGCTAAGCACGAGTAAGGAAGGTTGAAAAGTCACTTTAATATCAGTAAAACGTTATGAGGAGGTGGTAGATTATGCCATACATGACTTCCAAGTCGTGACTATCATTTTCGAAGGTGTCATTTACCTTCGTCAGTTTTTCACGTCACCTGATACCAAATTTGGTATATGATGAGCTAGCAAAACGGCCGCCAGCGCGCTATGAGCGTAGCATGTAGTTATGCTTTACATGCCAGGTATATCATGATTATCATGCTTCTGACCCGCAGGTCGCGGGATGAAATCCCGGCGGTGGCGGCTGCATTTCCGATGAAGGCGGAAATGTTGTAGGCCCGTATAATCAGATTTTGGTGCACGTTAAAGAACCCCAGGTAGTCGAAATTTCTGGAGCCCTCCACTACAGCGTCTCTCATATTCATATGGTGGTTTTTGGACAATAAACCCCACAAATAAATCAATGATTATCATGCTTGTACGTGTCATTTACCTTCATCGTCTATTCAGCTGACGTGATACCTAATTTAGTATACGTGGAGCAAACGAAACGGCTGTGAGCGCATCATGAGCGTGGTATGTTGTCATGTTCCTACATTAGACGCGTGTCTTATTTATCAACTTTGCACCAGTCATATAACTTCGTCATGCATTGACGTCACGTGACACCAAATTTGTTATATGTGGAGCTAGCGAAGCGGCTGCGAATTCGTCATGAAGGGCCCAATATACTGCGACGTATTATTGACGCATGCGCACGCTGGGCGCCCGGACGCTACGCTAGCACAACACGAGCACTCTATATTCCGACGCCAGGCGCGACCGGCACGACCAGCGTCCGTCAGCGCAGCGCGGCGGCAACCGGTGCGAAATGTGACATAATGCATTTCGCGCCGTTGACGTTACAAAGACTAGACTGCGTCTGCCTCTCTTCGTGACAGAGGAACGCGGGGCACGCTAAAACCGCATGCGTCCGAGCAACGCAGCGCTGCACGCGCTTGCGGGTGTGGCAGGCAGATCGGCACCTGGCGTGGATTTGCCGGTGCGACGCGACAAAACGAACGCCGGCACGCGCATGTGCCGGGCCAGGTTAAAGTGTACTCGCACTTTGAGTGTTTCGTGTAGTCATGTTGTTAGATGACATGCATCACATGATATCATGTTTGCACCGTTACATACCTGCGTAATGCTGTCATGACCCGTAATTCCAAACTTGGCTTATGTGCAGCTTGTGAAACAGCCCCGAGCGCATCATGAGCGTGGCATATAGCATTGTTGTTACATGACACGAATCTCATGATTATCATGTTTGCATCAGTCACATATCTTCGTCATTCATTCACGTTCCGTAGTACAATATTTGGTATATGCGAAGCTAGCGAAACGGCCGTGAGCGCACCATCAGTGTAGCATTTAGTCATGTTTTTACATGACACGCATGTCATGATTTTCATGTTAGGGTCTGTAGCTTGTGCTCTCCGCGTAGTCATGTCGTACCTTACCAGTTTTGCAACATGTCATGTGAACAAAACCACCGCAAGAGCAGCAAGACTATGAAATGTAAATCATGGTATTTATGACATACATATCATGATTTATGTTATTACTAGTCACGTATGCTCGTCATATAGTCACGCTATGCCACACCAAGTTTGGTATTGATAACATTATATGAACGGCGAGGAGAGCTAAACGTCGTAGGGGGCTAGATAGATAAATAGATAGATACGCTCAAAGTTCGCTAAATGCTTCGCATTTAAAAAACATTGTGTCCCCTTTGAAGCGGCAATATATATATATATATATATATATATCATTTGCGCGGCATGTCAGCGTTCTTTCTTTCACAATTTCGAACGTCACAGGGAACAAAAAAAATGCCGCCATATCCACGAAGTCAATGATAATGAGTGGGCGAAGCTCCGAAGGTAAACCCTGTAATCCATGAATCCTCCGTACATTTTGCCCACTCGACTTTATTGCAACGCTCCCCCTAGCGTACGTCGCCGCACTATATCGAACGATGACACGCGCCATATGTGGCATCATTCCTATTTTATAACACCTCGCATCTTTCATAATCAACTACACGTACCGCCGTCTAGTTTATAACATCTTGCATCTTTTGGAAGGACGGACGGGCGGACGGACGGACGGACGGACGGACGGACGGACGGATGGATGGATGAATGGATGAACGGATGGACGGATGGACGGATGGATGGACGGACGGATGGACGGATGGATGGATGGATGGACGGACGGACGGACGGACGGCCGGATGGATGGATGGACGGATGGACGGATGGACGGATAGATATGGCTGTACCTTTTAGATCGGGCGGTGGCTAGCGTAATACTTAGAACTGAACGAGAGGTGGCTACATACAGGGGACGCACAGCCCACGCCTTAAGGAGCTTCGCTCCTAAAAATGGCAGCATATGCACGGGATGAATGATGGAGAGTGGGGCGAAGCATCCGTACGTCCATTCGTTCTTGCTTCCGCCCGTCCATGCGCCCATCTGTGTGACTGTCCGTGCGTCCATCCATCCATGCATCTGTCTGTGTGTCCGTTCGTCCATGTAGTTAAGGCTCCAAGTACCACCATATTATATCTTTTCATCATGTATTCCGCATATAGAAGCACCGCCATCCAGCGGACATTCCAAGGACTAAACGAGAGGTGGCAGACGCACACTTTCTTACGGCTTACACTTCTTGTCTACTTCCCACCTTTAACCACCTCCATTTGATGGTATATACAAGTTCACTGTATTCATGACACTGCGGCCCAACACTCGCTATACCTTTCTAAAACCTTCCGATGGAGGCGGAAATGTTGTAGGCCCGTGTACTCAGATTTGGGTGCACGTTAAAGAACCCCAGGTGGTCAAAATTTCCGGAGCCCTCCACTACGGCGTCTCTCATAATCAAATGGTGGTTTTGGGACGTTAAACCCCACATATCAATCAATCAACCTTTCTAAAACCAAGAAGGTTACGCCCAGCGAGTATAACGTAGCACCCCTTTTGTGTCAGATAGTACTCAATGTATATGCCAATGGCTGCTATTGGGCAATGAGAGACAGGAGAATTCGGCTTTTAGTTAACGCGCACGATACAAATTTTTATTGTTCAACAACCCACAGGAGAAATCTCCTACCGGCACCACCTTGCAGGTCAAAGCGTGAGGCAAGACATGTTAATCACTACGACGAGGGATGAACGGGTATCGCTTTAAGTAGCTTGCCCGTAAGAGCTGGTGATGGGTGTGACCGTCCCTTCGATCGCGAGAGTCGGCCAGCAATGCAAGCCGCATGCCTCTCGAGCTGTGCTGAAAAGGCGAGGAGTATTTTTGAGAGTTGTACGTATTAAGAAACGGTCTTAAATTTATCTAGACTGGCCACAGCTTCTAATGCAGCACAAATGCGTCTCGAACGCGGTGTTTTAAGTCGTTGCCCCAAGGCATGAAGCACAAACGCGTTTCTAACGCGCTGCATTGAAAGTAGTGGCAAGTTAAGTTCAAGACAAAAAAATGGTCGCATCTCCACGGAGTGAATGATGGAGAGTGGGGCGAAGCATTTGTCCGTCCATTCGTTCTTGCTTCCGTCCGTTCATGCGTCCGTATGTGTGACCGTCCACGCGTCCATCTGCCCATACGTGCGTGCGTGCATCTGTTCGTGCGTCCGTCCTGCGTTCGTCCATGCATCCGCCCCTGCGTCCGTTCATGCGTCCATACATGCATCTGTTTGTGTGTCTGTTCGTCCATCTATTCAACACTCCAAATACCACCATCTCGCATCTTTCCAACATTTATTCCCCATATAGAAGCACCGCCATCCAGCGGTCATTCCAAGGACTAAACGAGAGGTGGCATACGCACACTTTCTTACGGCTTACACTTCTTGTCTACTTCCCACCTTTAACCACCTCGAGTTCATGGTATATACTCAAATTTATGGTCCTAATATTTACTAGTTCACAGTATTCATGGCACTGCGGCCAAACGCTCGCTAAACCTTCCTAAAACCAAGGAGGATACGCCCAGCGAGTATAACGTAGCAACCCTTTCTTATTAGATAGTGTTCAATGTACATGCCAATGGCTACTATATAGGGGATTGAGAGACAGGAGAATTCGGCTTTTACTTTCTTAGGGCTTGCGCTTTGTATCTACTTCCCACCTTTAACCACCCCGAGTTCATGGTATATACTACAGGCTTTCCCGCTCACTTTATTCCAAGTGCCAGCCTAAATAATCTGCACGCCATTGAATTAATCTGAACGCTGAGCTGTTTAATCAGTGTGTGAAACATTTATTTCAAGCGGCAACATATTTAATCCAAGCGCCAACTCAATGAGGCTGCGTGCCAGTGAGTTTAATCCAAGTGCTACCGTGTTAATTCCGATTGCCGATGACATTAATTCAGCTGCCAGTCAGTTTATTCCATGCTCTAGAAACACATAGTTAGCCACTTTATATAGTATAAGCGTCGGAATAACGTAAACATGAAGTCGCATGAAGAACGTTTCCCTCACCTATACATGCTAGCGCTCATGAAATGAAGTGCGCAGTGCTACTTCCCCTAACATTTGGTGTCGTAGCTTTAATAGCTTTGGTGTCAAGGCATTAATTGCATTTATGGGTATTAAATGTATTTGCTCATAGAGTCCATGTTAGTCTATACTTCATCGCTACTGCATTATTCTGGCTAACCATGTACACCATCAAATATGCATAGATTCGTGTCGTCTGCTCAGCAGATGGCATCTGGCTACTTATTCGCTGAGGCTTTCACATTCGTTTGCTCAGCCCAGTGAAAACAGTGGCTGAGAGATTATATTCATTCGTTCTTGAAATCAGAAAGAACGACTTAAAAACAGACGACGATGCAACAGATGACGCTTAGTGTTGCTGAAGCGTGCTTGCTTGTAATACGCGTGTTTACATACGGGTACTTTTGCAGACGACAAAAGAGCTTTGCCTGAAGTCATGGCTGGACGCAAACAGAGACCACACTTTAGGAACACCGACGAACCTCCTCGAAAAAAACAGTAGTGTATCGGTTGTCGACAGGGCTAGGATTGTGGACGTCTACAGGCGTGGCAGCGACCTAAAGCAACCAGCCGACGCCCTAGGCTTCATCATTAAAACAGCAAAATTGATTGCCGCTACCGACAGAGAAACATCAAAGCATAAATGGGGTTCAAAAAGGAAATATGGAGATGGCGTCATGAGTACTTTGAGACGAATTGTTGATGAAAACTGCACATTTACATTAAAGAAGTAGAATGCCCTGGAGGAAGGTATGCCAGGAGTAATAATCAGTGCAATCACACTCGATCGCTCACTGGATGCCCACTGCTACTCAATGAAGCTAGTGACGCAGAGGCCCACAGATCGCAACCGTGACGATATCAAGCACAGCCGCAGGCTTTACGCCCAATGGCTGCAGTCTGGTGGACCACTTGTTTGTCGCGTCCATTTGGACGAGACTAGCTTCAATTTCTGGTGTTCCATGAAGTTCCTCAGGGCAGCTAAAGGATAATAAGCTGTGCATATGGCCACAACGACAAAGAGAGCGAACTTGAACTATATATCATGCATGTCCGCAAAGAAGTTATTCACTGAACTGTGGTGAACAAAGTCGATGAGTTGTTTTGAATGATTTCCTCAGCGATGTTTCGGCCCGCGTAGAACGTGATGAGCCAAATACCGAAGCTGTATTCCTTTTTGATAACGCACCTGTTCACGCTCGAGCAGAACAGGCGGCTTTTGCTAACTTCCTGCACTCTATTAGGCGCTTGTCAGCGTACAACATTTTCCTTAACCCTATAAAAGAAGCCTTCTCGAAGTTCAAATCACGCAAAATTCAAGGCCTACCTGAGCGAACGTCGTAATTTAGTTTTACTGACACCGCGAGACTTGACAAAAAGGAAGCACAGGCATGCTTTCCTGCAGGATTTGGCTCGCCACTCCATGCAACAAATACAGCGCGTGGACAGCGCGTGGCCTTTGATCGGCACAAATTTTCTTTCGTGCCAGCCGCTTTGTGTGACGATGACGTTTGAACGTCCATCTGCGAGCCCTATAGAATTATCTCTAATTCATTCTGCCCCGCGACTATTATGTAGATGCCCTTGACCCATCACTGCCCATGGCCAGGTTTTCGGTATCTTGCTATGCATTCTGGAACACCAATTAGCATGGTTTGTCCTTTGCATTACATTATCTGTCCCGGTCATATAATGTTGTAGTATGTGCCAAAGCCAATTATGAGTTTTATTGACGAGCACTGAATTTCATTGCGCTGTGAAATATTCAGTAATATTTTCTTGCTTTTTCTTTCGTTTTCTTTACAATTATTCCACCTGGGCCAAGCACTCAATATACAAACTTGCACATAGCAAAGTTTGAGCACTCTAAACACGGCTCAACCTAGCCACGGCACTAATTTTTTTTCACGAATACTATCGGAAAATACCAATAACAATAATTTATTCTACCTTCCGATTATTGCCTTTTATACTGTAGGAACTGCATTTCAATTGCACTGCCGTTTTAACGCCTCGTATTCTGCTTTTTGTGCGTAGAATAAACTTACTGGCACCTGAAATAAAGTCATCTACAATTGGAATAAACACGGTGGCACTTGAAATAAACTCAGTGGCATGCGGCCTCATTGAGTTAGCACTTGGAATAAATATGTTGGCGCTTGAAATAAATGTCTCGCACAAGGATTAAATAGCTCGGCACGCAGATAATTTACGCTGGCACTTGGATTAAAGTGAGCGGTAAAACCTGTAGTTCATTGTATTCATAGCACTGCGGCTCAACACTCGCTAAACCTTTCTAAAACTAAGGAGGCTACACCCAGCGAGTGTAACGTAGCAACCCTTTCTTGTCAGATAGTGCTCAATGTACATGCCAATGGCTGCTAATGGGGATGGCAGCGTGCGCGTTAACTAAAAGCCGAATGCTCCTGTCTCTCATTCCCCCTTAGCAGCCATTGGCATGTACATTGAGCATTATCTTTTATTGTTCAACAACGCACAGAAGAAATCTCTCACAGGCACCACCTATTAGGTCAAAATGTTATACTTGTTACACACTACAACGGCTATGAGGGATGAACATAGAGTAACATAGTAAACATAACGAGCGGTCAATGGCTTCCTGTCGTGGGCCAACGGTGTAGGGTTCCTGCCGTCTGTTAGGTGGCGCACACAAAAAACTGAACGTTTACCGATCGATCACGACGTTGCTAATAAATAACTTACGCTATGAAAGTGATATTTTGGAATAATTAGTGGGTGGAATAGTTCTTCGGAAATTAAAAAAAAGGTGGTTACCTTGGCTAAGGAGAATTCACATGCATCGCTGTTAGGCCTGACCATACCTGGACGTCCTGTTGCCCCTGCATCACCTCGGCGCCGTTCTCTCCCACCAACTACAGCGGTACACCCGTTTTATGCATTCAACAAGAAAAGGTAAGCAAATCGATCGAAATAACTTACATTCTAGTATTCTACTAAAGCTGGTTCCAAGGCCACAAATACGTGATGAAAAGCGTTTTTTAAGCGCTTTGCTGTATCCTCGAGTAAGCGTTCCAGCGCGTATGGAAGCGTTGCTGCTACGGAGCAATTCGAAAAATCAACACCTTTCAAACCAAGGAATCAGATTTTATTGTGCAATAACCCATAAAACATACCGACAACTACTGTTTCGGATAAAAACTGGTCGAAACCACCGCATATATACTAACGAGAAATAATCAAGCTACAACAACTCAAGCGCGTTTCCCGTGACCAGCCCTAACACGATATTGTAAATTCGCGAGCACTTTTTTCATACAGGAGAAAAGCTCGCCTTCAATTCATCAACGTCTCCTTACCTTCTTTCGTGAGTATTTTGTGCTCACTTGCAATTCATATTTACCCAGGAGTGCGTGTGAAGTGAAAACATGATCTACATTCCACTTACAGCTATCTCAGTCGCCCCTGGCTAGCATGCTTCCTTTCTGGATTGTGTAATCCACAGGGAATATAAATGAATATCAATTTTCAAATCGCAACGTAATCACTAAAGAAGTTGATAAATTGTACTTCTTTTTATGCTTAACATGAATACCGCATTCGGAACTAGAACTCATTAAAATGTATTATTTCACCATAGAAGTGCAGTTAGAGCTCATTCATTGCAAGACTGGTAAAGTCGAGAACAGAACCAACGAGCAGTTTTGAGATATTTTGCTAAAAAGAGTATATCTAACACCGCTATGACGTCTGTTTTTTTTTTTCAACGTAAACAAAAAAGCTGAAAGACGCCCTTCGCATTTTTCTCAATCTTGCATAAACCATCTTTTTATTCAATAATACATACACAATAACATCCTAATTGTTAGAAAAAACTCAAATAGAAAACTTGGTATAAGTGTATAAGTTAAAATTTGGTAACGAAAGGGTTAAAAACTGTCAGTACAAATAGGTTAAAAACGGTAAAACTGTGAAGGTGTATAAGTCTAAAAACATGAAAAAATCGCTTCTCTAAAAGCTTGGCTGTATACAATATATCACTGTACACCGATGTGGTGGCGGTAAATGTCCGTGGAAGCCGCGATCGTGTCACTGACGCATAAGCGTTTCATTGTTCGCAGATAGTTCTCGGAACACAGTCTGCGCGTGACACGATCGTTAGCCGGATCCCACGACCCCAGGCAGCCGACGACGATGGCTTCGACGGAGACGCGCTGGAACCGTCGGAGGAGATGTCGCTGTAAGGGGGCGTACTTCTCCTCCTTAAGCCTCCGGGCTTCCTGGAACGCCTGCAGTCTGTTGTCAAAAGGGCAGCAGACGTCCAGGATCAAGGCTTCCTCGCCTCGTGCCAGTACCAGGTCAGGTCGCAGGCCGGGAAGTCCGACCTGTTGGTTCTCCCCAATGACGGTGAACCTTCCCAGGGCAGCCTTCTTGATATGTGCGACGATGGCGTTGTGGCGCTCCGTCATTGCCCGGCTCTGCCGCATACAATGGCAGAGTACGTGCGGCAGCGTCTCCTCCCTGTACCCGACGCGTCGGCACCGTTCATCTGCCGCAGGTACCCAGGTACGTGTGCCATTTAGGGGGAGGAGATTAAGCCGGGCTCGATGAATGAAGCGCCACTCCTTGAACCTGGTGTAGCGGCCGGTCCGCATGAAGTGAGAGTTAGCAGGGTCCGCCGCTACACACGCCATCGCCTTGCCCTGGTTTGGCTTCACCTCGAGGGAACGGTCCCGGTTCTGGCTGAGGATGGCCCGGAGAGTTTTCACAAGCTTGTTCCGGTTCCGCGCGGACACCGTGGCCTCCCCGCAGGTGATGCGGGCGCCCTGGTCTTGTAGCTCCCAGGCGACAGTTAGGCGACGGAAGGCTTTGCGGGCCTCCGTCCAGACACTTTGATCTTAGCCAAAAAGCCCAGAAGCGATTTTTTTCCTCCTCCTCCTTCTTGCATAAACGCACGTAACGATGGCGAGCGAGGCACAAGTTTTCCATTACACCGCGGCGACTCCACGCCCACAGGACAGCTGGTATTACAACGCCGCAGCACCAAGTCAAATTTGCCCAAGACATGCATTACATATTGCTGGGAGAACAGGGAATAGTAAACTTGAAAAACTTTGATAGCTAAAATAACCAGACTTTTTCTTCATCCCTCTTTCAAAGCAACTGCCACTTTCCGCAAGAACACCACAATCCGACTTCTTCCGTAAGAATGGGAAAAATATACTTGTAGCACGGGAGTGGTGAAATACGAACTGCCCGGAATATTTTTCGCCATAACACCCGCAAAAGTGAGAGTAAAAAAATATAAAACACGCATCGTGATCAAGAAGTCAGTAGAATTTCGCAAAATGAAATGTTTGCCCAAATCGCCTATATAAATCGGCCCCTAGGGGAGCAATCAAGTTTGAATTCTCACAAATTGGCCTCCGCGCTTGAATAATCAACGGCACAGCACACACATCCATATCAGACAAGGCACCTCATTGGCTGAGTACTGCGCTCATGTTCCTTGATTCATAGAGCCGATATAAATTCCAAGTAGGACCGTAATACTCACTGAAGGTGGCATCACCCTCCTTCAGCGGCCAAAAAAAAAAAAAAACGCCCGAAGGCGGGCGCAGAACGTTCAACAAGAACGACGCTGCAGGAGATTGGCAGATAGCGCCAATGCTGTTGCAAATACACCTTGCACACACTATAAACGGACGCGGGCAGCAGCGCATCAGTGCATACCACATGGTTTTCTTGCAGAAGCACCATAGGGAAGTTAGCCACACGGCTTGAAGTAGCCACCATGTTAGCCGTTTTCTTTTCGCCGCTTTGCGACCACTGGAGACAAAAAAAAAAAACAGAAACATCTCACGCCTCAAGCCGGGTGCCGGGTTCGCCGGCTGGGACGAGTTTCCAACGAGCTCCCAACGGTCACGGCTTATGTTGTCATTGACCACAGGTGCGTGCGACTTCGTGATTCGTAATAGCCAATAGAGTGACGTGGTGACCTCCTCCTTCTATTATTTCCTCCTCTGTGCGCAAGTGAAGAGAGAGTGGAAGAGAAGGGCAGAAGCCATGGGTAGATACTCGCCTCTCCTCTTCTCCTCCTATGGAATACTAACCGAAGGTGTCGTGAATGAGTGTACAAAACGCGCTCTCCGCTCTATTCTCCTTCTGCATCGGCTGGGCGCACGAAAGGCACTTTCTCTTCGGCTTCCGCTGACGGGCGATAGCTTTCCGTTGTAGCGTGTTAGTTGTTTAGCTATCTTGGGTCAGCCGTGTGCCCTAGTTTTGTAGAACGTTTAGAAAAATGGAAATATCAACACCTAGAATATTCAAGGTAATCTTCCTAAGCGTTATGGTTCTGTGTTCCAGCCGAATGAATGAAGCAAACATATATGAATTAGCTGAGGCACATTTGCTATAACAAAACCGCAGGCTCACCACCGCTGAAAATTGCCGTGGCATCAGGAGACAACTCCACTACTCCTCACCATAATGAGAAGAAATGACATCAACTTCCTTTGGAGATGCTTGTAAAATCTACCGAGAAACACCCACCCTGAATTTCACCTCAACCACCGGAAACAACGAGCCCAAGAGCTACAGCACACCTATGGACAAGAAGTAGTAGTTCATTGTGTGGACGACGATGCCTACACCAATAAACATTGCTATAACCTTGCAGTCATGGGCAGTGAGAGCTAGATTGTTTTTAAGAGCAATACTCATGGAGTTTTGGTTTTCATATTGCTT
Organism: Rhipicephalus microplus; assembly: GCF_013339725.1. NCBI lineage: Eukaryota > Metazoa > Arthropoda > Arachnida > Ixodida > Ixodidae > Rhipicephalus > Rhipicephalus microplus. Next base: position 45,037,006 of record NC_051167.1, on the reverse strand, counting down.
TCTTTACAGCTTGTCTGATTATTCACGTTGATTATAGATTCAAGGCCCAGTAAAGTTAACAGCCTATTTAGCTATAGTAAGACCTATATAGAAATATGAAAGTACCATATGGGACCCTTATCAGAAAGAACTCTTCAATCGAGTTGAGCGAGTTGCTGACCGGCAGGCCGCGGGATCGAATCCCGGCTATGGTGGCTGCATTTTCGATGGACGCAAAAATTCGTGAGCCCATGTGCTCAGCTTTGGGTGCACGGTAAAAAAACCCAGGTGGTAAACATTTCCGAAGCCCTCCACTACGGCGTCTCTCACAATCATATGGTGGTTTTGGGACGTTAAACGCTACATATCAATCAATAAAGTTGAGCGAGTACAAAGAAGAGCGGCTAGGTTTATTCTTTCAAGATACTCTCGAAGTAATTCTCTGACAGAGATGTTGCAACAACTAAACTTACCGATGCTTTTAGAGCGCCGTCGTGTAGCCAGAGACGCTTGTTTCTGCTTTTTGAAAATACATTTAACTTTGATGTAGCGCAGTACCTCGTTCTGCAACCTGTTCAGAACGTACAAATTGACTACCACAGCAACTTTCAAATCCCCAAAGCTCGTATGAACACATACGCATACTATTATTTTCCTAGAACCGTAAAAAACTGTACGGAATTGCGAAACGTTACAAATTTTGGATTCAAGGCTATAGAAAACTTTGTAAGTAAATATTTGTGAATGCTAGCTTTTTTTAGATTTAATTTAATGTACCGAATCGCACAAATTTTGTGTGACCGGTATTGTGATGGTTAATGTTCTGTGGTGAACGATGTGTGGATATTGCGAGTGGTGGAGCAAAATACTGTGATGGGAAATGTTTGTATTTTTTTCGCCTATGCATTGCTTGTTTATGCTTGACATGATAGTTATTATGTCAGAATTTGTTCACTGTCTATATGTAATGACACATCGGGGTTTTTAGATTTTTTGTGTAAGATTTTTCTTCCCATTTCATGTAAACAATGATTAGATTTATGTCCCACCCCTCTAACGGCTCAACCGACCAGCAGTAACTGTAAATAAATAAATAAATAAATAAAATGAATGAATAATCAAATTTTTACAACACTTTGACTGTTTACTGATGTGCTGAAATGTTCGTGTTGACAGTGAATGTGCTTTTGAATATTGTGTACCTTTTTTACGGCTTGCTCAATGCGGTGGTGCTTTTTCTACATAGCTACGTTATTTCCGAAAAAAGCTCAATACACTGCAGTTTGTATAAATATTAAACCTTATGCATTTATTTCTCTAATTTCTACTAGGGAGGTAATGAATTACCTGAAAAATCCTGTTTAGTTTACTTTAATGATTGTTAAATAGTGTTGTCTGAATTAACACGATTCACTTGTAAAATGGGCATGCATTTTTTTTTACCAGAAAGAACTGCCAACAGATCAACATATATGCAATAGCCGGGACTGCAGCTTGTTTGACCCTAAAAACAGCTGATCAAAGCACTCTCAAATAACAGTAGAACAAAAAAACACCCGACTTTCGCACAAGAATGCTCAAATCGAAACTTACACCTCTGTGGCGCGATGGTGAGGCCGGAAAAGGAATCTTGTGACAGTTTAACGCTGGCCGCTAGGATTGCTAGCAGTCATGTGGGCTGCATGGTTCAATGGTAGTTTCAGCTCTTTACGTTTACTATGTTACTCTATGGGACGAACGGGTGCCGCTATAAGGAGCTTCGCCCCTAAAAATTGGCAGATTCCACGTACAGTGTTAGTCGATGATAACCGAAGCACGAATGAGAAATGTTGATATGTCTCTTCAAAATCAGCACAACGGTAAGAGGTGGAGGTAAGTGATGCATTACATGACTTTCGTGTCGTGGCTATTACGTTTGGATGTGTTGATTACCGTCGTCACCTATTCACGTCACGTGATATGAAATTTAGTATATGTGGAGCTATCGAAACGTCCACGAGCACGCTATGAGCGTGGTATGTTGTCATTGTCTTATGCGACACGCGTGTCAGGATTATCATGTTTGCACCAGTCATAAATTTTGTCATCCATTGACGTCACGTAACACCAAATGTGGTACATGTAGAGCTAGCGAAACGGCCGCGAGCGCATCATGAAAGGCCCAGTATACTCCAATGTAGCGTCGACGCGCGCGCATGCTGGGTACAGAGACGCTATGGTAGCAAAACGCCAAAACTCTATATTCTGACGCCAGACGCGACCAGCGCCCGTCGGTACGGCCCGACGGCAACCGGCGCGAAATGCGACAGGCTGTATTTCGCGCCTATGCGTTGCCCAGACAACACTGCGTCTCCCTTTTTTCGTGACGGAGAGACGCCGGACACAGCGCGGCGTGCGCCTGCGAGTATATGGCAGGACCGGCGCATGGCATGGCAACGCCGGCATGACGCGACGAAACGAACGCCGGCGAGGACCCGCACCGCGTCACGTCAAATGTATTGGTGCCTCAATTGTGGCATGTAGTCATGTTCTCACATCACACGCATGTCATAATTATCATGTTTGATCATCATGTTTGCACCAGTCAAGATAACGAAAGAGTAGACGTAATTAAGACCCTCATAAAGACAATTCAAGTACTCCTGAAGAACATTCAGACTCAGGCCGCCCACAGCGCTCTTCAAATATTGGACGCTTTGAATCCGGTGCTATCAAATCAAGAGAAACACCATGCCTCTTTCTCTGCAGCCCTTCCGTAAACAAGTGAAAGAGGCATCAATTTTTCAATGGAATGCCCGAGGTCTTAAACCCCACATTTCGGATTTTCGATCATATGTTTTCAAGAATCAGTTTCCAATTATCGTAATTTGTGAACCACGTCTCCACAATGCTATACGACTTTCTAAATACGAGGCTTTCAGATCTGCAACCCGTAACGAAACGAGTGAGGTCATTGTTTACATCAGGTGCGAACTCACATATAATGAGCATCCAGTAACACCGGACGACAGCAACCAATACGTGTGCCTGACAGTTAAGCGTAAGAACGTGAACTTCACGCTAGTGGCAGTGTCAGCGATGTCCGAATGAATGTAGTCAAGCCGGAGACGCAGCTGAGCTGCCGACGAGAGCGGACGCGTTTCGACGGCTCCGTGAATATCGGCTGAAAGCATCGGCTCGCGCGACCATCGCCCCACCGGCGTTCCCCCACTCTCTGCGCCCTGGCTCAACGCAACGCCGCCCAGCTCTCTGGCCCCACCGGCTAAGGACAGACCTGCCGGACGCCCTGGACGAGGCCGTGGGGTCGCCCCCAAGCACTCTTCTTCCGGACACCATCGACGACCTGGACTAACCACCCTTGGTGCCGTTCACTTCAACATTGTGCGTGGGACGCTCGCCAGGACAGTTCCGGCGTCTCGCCGGTTGCATCTGGCAGCGGCAACGCTCCCGTGTTCTTCATGTGAACCAGTAACGATGGCTGCAGCGGAGCTTAAGACGCAGCCATCACAACCATCATCCGCTCCGAAACGCAGTGCGAAACGCGTGGCTGACTCACAAATGGGAATAGATGATTTGTCTGCTTCAGCCACACCGGCAAGCAAGCGGGAGTGCCCCTCTCCGGCAGCTGTCGCCTCGCCTGGCACCGAGTCTAAGTACAAAGTCGTCGTAAAACCTCGTGAGTGCTTCGATGTATCAAAATTGTCAAATCGCCTCCTTCAGTCAGCCTTCGACACCTGCCTCAAAACCACCGCGTTTCAAGGTTTCTCCATTCACCATCCCACCAACAGCGTATCCGTATGGGTGCGTTCGCTAGCAGACGTTGACCGCCTCACCCACCTGCAAACTCTGCCAGTCACAGCTGATTGTACTGTACAGGTGCAAGCGTACTTGAGTTCCGGCTCGGACTTGCGTCGGTATGTGGTCTCTGGGGTTGACCCAGGGGAATCGCCGGAGGGCCTTATCACTGCTTTGACCTGCTCCACACACAAGATTGTAACAGCTCGTTATATGGGCCGTGGACGCACGTGCCTTGTCACTCTCCAAGGGCCTCGAACGCCACCAAGCCGCATTACGTACTATGGATGCATCCTGAAATTTCATGTGTACAAGCCCGGTGTGGTACACTGCTATCGGTGTTTTCGTACCGGTCACATGCGAGATTCTTGTCCCCAACCCGCAGACACCTCCATGGAGTCCGTCGAGACGCGCACGTACAAATGTGGGCTCTGCCAAACGGACGATCATGAAATAACGTCCAAAGATTGTCCAGTTAAACAGAAGGCTCTCAAAGCCCGTCGCCAACGCAAGCGCCGCCAGCGTTCGGTGACACAAGAAGAAAGGGACGCCGACATTCCGACTAGCAACCGGTTTGAACTGTTGTCCCCCTCCGAAGAGGACACACCAGCGTTGGTAGAACCTGAAAATGCTTGCTATGAAGTCCCCACGTACAGCGACGCCGTCAAGCGGGGCAAAAAACGTGTTCAGCAGCCTGCGAATACGCCTAAATTGAGCGTTACGGGTACAGACGATCTGGCGAAGCTTGACCAACAGATACAGCAGCTCCAAATGGAAGTCAAGCGCCTCGCTCAACGCAGAACCCATCTCGCTCGACCCGCTGGACCAACTGCGATGCGCGGTACAGACGTGCCGTACGCTGCTTCTGTGCCTGAATTATCCTGCGCAAGCGCGTCAGCACCAGTCAAGATGACTCCGGCAGAGCTCCTCCACTTTGTTGCCCGGCAACTGCAAGAGCTTTCAAAGGTGGTGCTCGCCAACCTTCCACCGCAATGACCACTCCTTTGAAAGCAACGCGCCACCACTGTGTCCTGCAGTGGAACTGCCGGGGACTTGCAAATAAAGTTGGTGAGCTTCGCTATCGCCTTGCGCTGGGGAAGCTCCCCGCTTGGTGCCTGCTTCTACAAGAAACGAATTCGCTTCCACGCATCCCTGGATTCACTGCGTATGATTCCCCAACCATCCCTGATCGACGCTGCACCAATGCGTTGGGACCTCCAGGCAAGGCTGCAGTGTATGTTGTGACTACATATCCTCAAACGCAGGTTCCCCTGCTGCAGTGGTGTAACCAGTGGCAAGAAGTGGTGGCAGTGCTCGTTAGACTTCCGCGTACTGACGTGATTGTGGTTTCAGTTTACGTGCGTCCGTATAGTGGCAGCGCTCCCCGACTGCGTTTGGGGTGGCTGGCTCACCTGCGTCAAACCTATCCTGGGTGCCCAGTACTAGTTGGGGGAGACTTCAATGCACCTCATCAGTCGTGGGGCTACCCTTCTTCCAGTGCTAGAGGCAACATCGTGCTAGACACATTTACAGACGCGCACTTTGTCCTTCTGAATGCCCCGGCTACTTCTACACGTCGGTGGGATCATCCCTGTGCTCCACCTTATGCGCCCGATCTCTCGTGGTGGTTGGGCATGTGTGACGTTTCGTGGGACCTAGAACCAGACTGCTGGGGGAGTGATCACCATCCGTTGAAAATTGGTTTGGCCGCGTATAATCAGCGCCGCCTCCGACGTCGATGCTACACAACCAACTGGGACTTATTCCGCAATGAACTGAACGACTCGATTGCTGATACATCGTCTGATCCATTGCAGGTGTTAACCAGAGCTGTACAAGCCGCCACGCAGTCAAGCTGGGTAGAGGAGAACCGACCACATCCAAATTTACATCTTCTGCGTCTGTGGGCAGCACGCCGTCGTGCAGAGCTGGCCTTAAACCGAGATCCGGCAGCCGCTGAGCTTCGTGATAACCTCAACAGACTCACCGCTGCGGCGCGTCGCTGCGAGAAGCGTCTCGCCCGCGAACGGTGGATGGACTGGTGTGCGTCACTCGGTCCATCGTCTTCAACCGCCTCAATATGGCGAACGTTCCGGAGTATGGAACTAGGCACCCGTACGCCGGACCCAGCGGCCAGTGCGTGTCTGTCTTCTGGATGCACGCCAAGCCAGTTCGCTCCAGAAATAGTTAAGGCTTTCTTCCCGGCCTACAACCTGGCCCCACCACAATTCGACTGTCCGTGTAACCTGCCTCCGGAGGTTGGCGTGACTCCCAGTCCGTCGGACATCGAAGGCATGCAAGCGCCATACACGATGGCGGAGCTCCAGGCAGCAATTGACCAGGCAAAAGTACGCAAGGCACCAGGACCAGATGGGATCTCCTATGAAGTGTTCAAGAACATGGATGGCCCTGCACTGCAGTGGCTGCTGGACACGCTTAACGCAGTCTGGACGACCGGAGGGCTGCCTGAATCGTGGAAGCATGCCGAAGTTGTGCCGATACCTAAGCCGGGAAAGCACCCGAACAGCCTCTCTAATCTTCGGCCGATTGCTCTAACGTGTACGTTGTGCAAGCTTCTTGAACGCATGTTGGCGTCGCGCATCTCCTGGTGGCTGGAAAAGCACGCCTGGTACCATCCGGCCCAGATTGGCTTTCGACCGCACCTGGGCACGGAAGATGGCCTAGATCATTTGACGTCCATGGTGCTTGTGGGAAGAAGATCAAGCAGCATTCGAACCCTTCTCGCCATGGACGTTCATAAGGCCTACGACAACGTCAGCCACTCTGCGATCAATCACATAATGCAATGGCTTCAACTTCCGCCTCGCGTCTGCGACTTTGTGGAGTCTTTTCTGGCACACCGTACCTTCTGCATCAGAGTAGGCAAGGAACGAACCGGACACTTTGTAATGAAGCGGGGTGTACCGCAGGGCTCGGTTCTAGCCCCGATACTCTTCAATATTGCCCTGTTGCCCCTCGCGTGGCAACTAGCACGCATTCCAGATGCCTTCTTCCTCCTGTATGCCGATGATTTGACTGTGTGGACACTACATCCAGACCTTCAACGCCAGCAGGAGGCACTCCAGAGTGCTCTCGACAAGGCGTCGGACTGGTGTGCGCGCATAGGACTGACACTATCTGCCACGAAGACTGCATTCATGTCTATCACCAACAGACGAGGTCGCCGTCGCCTCCTGCAGACGCCGATATGTTTGAGCCTAAATGGCCATACCCTCACCCCTGTATCCACTATACGTGTGCTCGGGGTCGAATTGGACGCATCTGGCTCTGCGAATGCGTGGGTTCGCTCTGCTCGCCGGAAGAGTGCTAATACCCTCCATCTCATTCGTCGCATCTCTCAAAAGACGGGGGGTGCCTGTTCTCGAATGGCCCGTATCTTGGTGCGATCAATCCTACAACCTCGGCTCGTTTATCAAGCTCAGTTTCAACGACTGACTTTGAGAGACTGGGACTTGCTCGAAACCGCCAACCGAGATTCCATGAGGGCGATTACATGCCTTCCCCGTATGACACCTATCACGACCCTCCAGGCGGAAGCGCAGCTCAACACCATCGACGAAATTGTACACCAGCGTCGAGTCGCTCGCTACCTAAAGAGTCAAGCTGTTCCTGCGGCGGCAGCTCTAGCTCACTACTATGGTTCAACTCTGCCACAGCCTGACGCACCCGTGGCAGAAGTTCCACCATGGCTCAAGGCACAGGCCAGTGACAACCGACCACTGACCCGCCTGCGACAATCCACCCGACAAGCGGCGCAGGAGGGCATCGTCACTACCACCGAGAACTCACTAGCGGTATACGTAGACGCAGCTACCGATAATTGCGTTCTGCACACCAGTCTCGTATGCCCCGCGCAACCTGAAATCCAACATATCTGCTCTTACGTAACAGAGGCACCGTTCCCATCCGTATTAGCGGAGCTCACTGCTATACGGGACGGGTTAACAGTTATGATATCCAAAATGGATTCTTTGTCACACGATAAATTGCTTGTATATACGGACTCCACGCAGGCAGTTCGAGAGCTGCGAAAAGTGACCAGCTCCATCGATATAGCCTCCGATATACACCGACTGATCCACTCATGTGCCTGTCCTGTCCGCGTTCTGTGGACCCGCCGGTCTGCACCGGCTCAAGTGGAAGCAGATGCCGCTTGCCATCCAGCGACTGTTCAACACCCGCTGCCTCTACTTCGTTTGTCCCCGAAGGACAGCTTGCTTGTGCACAAAGAAACCCTCCGGCGCTCCACGCGTGCTCTCATTCCTCCGCGTGGATCTGACCTTCCCGGCGGCTTAACTCGCCGAGAGGAGGTTGCGCTCAGGAGGATTCGTGTGGGCGCCGCCTTGACTCCTGCAATCCGGGCTACATGGACATCTGGTGCACAGCCTCCCCCAACGACGTGCCCATTCTGCGTTGCCCCAGCCACAGAGGCAACGCTTGATCACCTATTGGGAACCTGCCCGGGCCTTCACCAGGCTCGCACTCGCCACCTACGCGGCCTTCACCACCACCCCGGCCGACCACCTGACTTGACGCGCTGGACGCACGGTCCACTGCATCGACAACTCCTGGCCTTCATACAGGAAACAAAACTTTTCCTTTTTATTTAACTGATGCCGTAGGGCATACTAGCGCCAATAAAAAAATAAAAAAAAAAAGAATGTAGTCAAGCCAAAGTTCAAATTTAAAGAAAAACTGTATTGTGCTAAGTTACAGGTGAATCGGCAGTGGTTACATGAATAAGAAAACTGGACTCGGTGCAGGAGCTCGATCGGATACGTCCGACGCCACTCGCGTCTCGGCTCGATCTCCTCTCTCTGGCGATGCGTTGCTATGCGGTCCCGGCTCGAAGGCTCGCTTTTTTGTTTTTTGAATGTTCGTTGAACCAATGGGCAACTGCGCCGAGTGGACGTGCTCAGCGCTCGGAGTCCACGTTAACGCAGTGCAGCGTATCCCCAGCAAGCACGGAGACGATGCCGGAGAAGGAGACGCTGCCGGAGAATGAGACGCTGCCGGAGAATTCAGCTGTGTGAACTCGAGTGCCGCTGACACAACCAATACGTGTGCCTGACAGTTAAGCGTAAGAACGTGAACTTCACGCTAGTGGCAGTATATATTTCGCCTTCAGGCCGCTTCGACCCAGCAAGATTAAGCGCCATTATATCAGCGACACCTGGGCCATGGATTATTACCGGTGATTTTAACGCTCATCAGCAAGCCAGAAGATGGACCATCGGGGAAGAAATGTGTCCTCCTTTGCATCTGACCACCAACTCTATTGTTTAAATGACGGCACTCCCACGTTTTTACGGGGTCTGACATATAGTAGCTGTCTCGACCTAACTTTTGTGTCAAGTAGCCGAAGTACCAAGGTGCAGTGGTTTGCGGACAATGAAACGCATGGCAGTGACCAGATCCCCACCTATTTAAAGATCAAGGGGCTAAGCAAGTCGCAAATCGCACCCGCTTCACGGATAGACTGGTCGAAGTACAGATCATCCACATAGAAGCAATGCGAAAGAAACCAAGAAGGTTCTCTTGAAAGCCTAGAAGGCATAATGAAGGCCGCTATCCAAGAGGCAACGTTTAATTGTGGACCTTTGCCAGATTTTTGCAAATATGAGGTGGAGTTGGAGCGACTTCGCGCAATCCGTCATCGTGCCGAACGACGTTATAGGCGCACGAAATCCATCTACGACTTGAGTGAAGCGAAACGTTTACAAAATAAGATTCAGCGTCGAATCAACGCACTACAGTCGCTACGATGGAAGTCACTATGCGAGTCGCTCGATCCCCGCAAACCTCGTTCGCAAATATGGAGAATGATCCGCGGCCTACGAACATTGCCACAACAGCATCGTCCGTTCGAATGCCTTGCTCTCCACCAAAGCCGGCGTAAAATCGGTGTAGCGGAAGACTTCTCTGCCATGGTTGCAAACAAGGGGTCCGGGATCAACATGAGTAACCTACGAAACGCGCCGGTGTCCAGAGACACTCGTATGGACATTTTGTTTTCTCCAGAAGAGCTTCAGGCAGTATTGGCAGCATGCAAGCGCTCGTAATTGCCTGGACTCGATGGAGTCACTTACATGGCCCTTGCTAAACTAGGACGAACAGCTCAGCGAGCCCTTCTAGCTGTATACAATGACTCGTGGAGCAAAGGTTTGGTTCCTTCTTCGTGAAAGGGCAGCCGCCTTGTGCCCCTGCTCAAACCAAGCAAATCGCCTGTGGACATGGCCTCCTATCGCCCCATCGCGCTTGCCAGCTGTTTTGGAAAGGTGATGAAGAGAATGGTGCTGACTCGCCTGGAGTGGTACTTGGAACATAACAATATAAACCCCGATGCTTTGACCAGCTTTCAACGTGGACGGTCTTCCATAGACAATGTTGTTGATCTTGTCACGTCTGTACAACAGCAGAAAAGTCTAAAGAGATTATTAGCGGCACTTTTCTTGGATATTAAGGCTGCATACGACAATGTACTACATGAAACCATCCTGGACGCCTTGGGCAGCATTGGATTGGGAGGCCGCGTTTACCAATAAATCTACTGCTATTTGAAGGACAGAACCTTCTTCGTTTAAACAGAAGATGGCGCAACAAGGCAACATCATACTTATCGCGGCGTACCTCAAGGTGGGGTCCTAAGCCCCATACTTTTCAACCTTGCGCTCATCGGCCTCGTTGACGTCCTGCCAAACTCTGTACATCTGTCGACATAGGCGGACGACATCTGCATCTGGGCATCAGGGGTCACGCGTGCACACGTACGAGCCAGGCTTCAGACAGCGGCTACACTGACGTCAAACTACCTTCAAGGACGAGGACTGGAGCTGTCATCTGAGAAATGCTCATTGGTTGCGTTTACGCGCAAGACAATGACGCCATACAGCATCAGAATTAATGGACACACGATCAGCTATCAAAATACTCACCGTTTCCTGGGAGTAATAATAAATTGTGATTTGTCTTGGAGTCCTCATATCGCTTACATGAAGAAGAAACTGACCATGATCACCCACGTCCTAAGGTTTCTTGCGGGAAAATCATGAGGTGCATCGGCACGAGCCATGCTTCAACTGTATGCTGCACTTTTTCTTGGCTTCATGCGCTACAGCCTACCTGTGCTTGGCAAGGCCCGCATAACAAATGTACACGTCCTCCAGTTATTACAAGCTCAAGCACTGAGAATCTGCCTCGGGCTGCCGAGATGCGCATCCTCAGCAGCGACTGTCGCAATCGCTCATGAACACCCTATCACCACCTACATTCGTGTCGATGCTTTAAGAACGCACATAAGACATGTCACCCGGATTCATTCGCATCACCTCGCCTCCCTTCCAACTTCCAGGCCACGCTCTGCGTTCTGCTCTATTATTTCCCCACATCGAACGGTGTTTCCCACGAACTTTACGCACGTAGCAAGACCGTCGATACCATTGTGGTGTCTACATCTACTGGAAACCCTGATAACCATCCCAGGAATGCAAAAGAAGAAAAATTTGTCAAACTTGGCCCTAAAACAAACAACATTATTGTTTCTGCATGAGAAACAAAGTGGACGCATTCACATTTACACGGATGGGTCAGTCACTTCAACAAGTTCAACAGGCGCAGTGGTAATTCCAGAGAAATTCATCACGATAAAGTTCAGGACCTCGCATCTGACACCAACCACGGCGGCAGAACACGCCGTCATTCGTGCTGCTCTGGAGTTCCTAGTTGAAGAACCGCAACAGACATGGTCAATATTTTCCGACTCCAAAGCAGCTCTCCAGGGCATTGCCTCGCCAAATTGTCATGGACCAAACGAACAGCTAATTGCTGAAATACGACTGCTTCATCACTGGGCTATAGAGAAACAACATGACATAGCGTATCAATGAATACCAGGCCACTGCAGCATTGATGGAAACGACCGTGCACATGAAGCAGCCCGAACTGCTCATGATGATGCCTCTTGTGTAGCTATACCATTATCAAGAACGGACGCCGCTGCTAGGCTTCGATCACTTGAACAGAGAACTGACACTCGCTCAGTGGAATTCACCGGCATTCACCAACGTCCGCCTTCATAGTTTGGACCCACACCTACAGCTCCGTCTTCCATCAGGAATAGCCAGAGCAGAGGAGACACTTTTGTGCCGTCTGTGGATTGGGTTGGCCTTTACGAATGCTTATTCGTTTCGAATTGGAATGGCCAGCAGCCCGACATGTGACAACTGTGGCTGCGCAGAGACTTTCTCCCATCTTCTCTGCGAGTGCCCTTGCTTCAGCGTGCCAAGAAAAGAACTGTCAAAAGCTTTAGATAGAATAGACAATCGCCAATTGTCGGAAGAAAGGGTATTAGGACACTGGCCGAGACCGTCCTTTGCACGCAAGGCATTGAGAGCGTTGTTGCGCTTTCTGAGGGCAAGTGGTCTTAGAGACAGACTGTAAACAGCGTCGTGGTTCGTCTGATGACCTTCTCTCTCCTTTTTTTACAACATCTCTTTTCTCTCAACCTTTATCCCCTCTTACCCCCTTCCCCAGTAGAGGGTAGCCAGCCGGTTTGAGAACTGGCTAACCTCAATGTGTTTCCTCATTTATTCCTCTTCCTACTCCTTTGCACCAGTCACATACCTTCGTCGTTCATTTGGCGTAACGTAATACGATATTTGGCATATCTGAAGCTAGCGAAAGGCCGCGAGCGCATCATGAGTGTGGCACGCAGCCATGTTGCTATATCGCACGCATGTCGTGGTTGTCATGTTTGGACGTGTCATTTACATATGTCATCTGTTCACGTCCCGTAATACCAAATTCGTTGTTTGTGAAGCTCGCAAAACGACCATGAGCGCATCTTGAGTGTGGCTGTAGTCATTTCGTTACATGGCATGCGTTTCATGACTATCATGTTTGCACCAGTCACATACCTTCGTCATCCATTCAGGTGACGTAACACCAAATTTCGTGTATGTGAAGATAGCGAAACGACCGCGAGCGCATCATGTGTGTGGCATGTAGTGATGTTGTTACATGTGTCACACCTGTCCCGTTAATTAGGGAGGCAATCGCCGGGCTAATTCCAAGGGTCGAAGTATCGACCCCCCGAACCGCACCACGAAAGCGTGGACAATTTAGAAGTGGTCCTTTTTGGCGCGCCAGCGGACGCCGGCTGTGGTCCAAAGAACAAGTCAGAGCCGGGAGTTGATAAACAAACAAAATTATATTCTCATTAACGGCAGATCAAAACACAATACACACGTATGCACACTCCACAATAGTTACATACAATACGTTACCAAACAGACGATGTACTACACAGTACCATCAACCACACTTGAAACAACGGACACAGACAACAATACGCACTACAATGCAGTCGCATGCATTGAACAACCAAGACACTTAAAGACTAAAGAGATATAAAACCTATTCAGTCCAAAGTCCTTGGAACAAAAGTCTGAATGATACTCTTCCGAGAATCACTCACTCAAAGTCCAGCGTTGTTGTCGTTCCGTAGTTCTCGAAGTTTCTCTTCCAGGAAACCTCGCGTCCTCAAATGGCCACTCTCCAAGCTTCAAACTTCTTCGCCGGAAATCCGTCGGCTTCACACACGCAGCTGTTGCCCGCGTCTTCGCTCGATAGCGGTAAACCCACGCTCTTGCCTGTAACTCGAGCCGTCCCTACGGACCAAAAACTTCGCCGACTACACGGCGGACTCTCTACGCACTCTGGCGCTCACTTCCGTCTCCTCCTGTTCTGTCACTACGGGCAGAACCTTCGCCGACTACACGGCGGAATTCCTACGCGCTCTGGCGCTAACTTCCGTCTCCTCCTGATTTCTCGTCTCGGCTGCTCGGTTAAATACCTTGCGCGCGACTTTCCAGAAATTTCTGGTCATTTCGTCGGCGCGATACGCGGCGAAAGCTGGGAAGAGGGCGAGACAGTTGGAATGCCCTCTCCGGCCGGTGAGTCAACTCGGTATGGCCCCGCCCCCTTCGTTCTGGAAAAATCGCGGGCTTGCTGGGCCGCCGAAGTGGGGTGAGGAGGATCGTCTGCGAAGCCGTGCTTCTGCGGGGAGAGCGCGCGCCCGGGAGCCCTGGATGTTTGCTTTCTTTTTTTTTTCTTTTTACCTCGCGGCGTTTCTGCCGCCCGTTGTCGCAAGGATTTGGCGGCGCGCTCTTTTTTAGCGCTCGTTCTGTGACACATGACACGAGTCTCATGATTACCATGTTTGAACTAGTCTTATGCCTTCGTCATCCATTCACGTCCCGCCACACCAAATTTGGCATATAGCTAGCGAAACGACTGCGAGCGTACCATGAGCGTGGCACGTAGTCATAAATCATGACACACATGACATGCATGTCATAATTCACACGTTAGGGTCTGTCACCTCTGTTCGCTGTGCAGTCATGTCATACCGTGCCAATTTTGCAATATATCATGTGAACGAAACCACCGCAAGAGCAGCAAGGCCTTGAAATATAAATCATGACATTATTGACGTACATGTCACGATAGTCATGTTATGACTAGTCAATTATGCTCGTCATACAGTCATGTTATGCCATACCAATTTTTTTATTCATACCAATAACGAAACGGCCAGGAGAGCTGAAAGTCGTAGGCGGATAGATAGATAGATAGATAGATAGATAGATAGATAGATAGATAGATAGATAGATAGATAGATAGATAGATAGATAGATAGATAGATGGGCCCAACTATATTGTAACGGGCTAGTAAAAGGCAGAGAAGAGAAGGACAGGAAGACGAAGAGTCTTGGCAAGATCGCAGTGTGCTGCCGCGAACGACCATCGCTCACCTCTTGTAAATAAAGCCATTTCCTCACAGCTCGCTGTAACAGTTGTGGTGGAGGTGCTGGGTAATTGACACCGGAAGACGGAGGCTGAACCGCAAGTTCTTCGACGGAGCTGTCGCCTTGCTGGACTTTCACCGAACCCATCTGGGCTGGACATGTCCCACAACGCAAATGAAAACCAACCCTCTCGACTTCTGCGCCGACCAGTTCGGCTCCACAACTGAGAGATGCTCGTCCTTTCGCTGGCAGACCTGATGAAGACGTCGAGGCTTGGCTCATCCATTACAAGCGGGTGAGCGCCACCAACAAATGGGAGGCCACTTCTCAGCTTCTGTACGTCACGTTCTTTTTGACGGATACTGCATTACTATGGTACGAGAATCGGGAGCAAATGCTAACGACATGGGACAGATATGTTTCTGAGATTAAAGAGCGTTTCGGCGACCCAACAACGAAAACGAAAAGAGCAGGACAGACGCTAATGCAACGCGCTCAAGTGCCAGGTAAAACTTGCACGATCTACATTGAGGAAGTAATAAAGCTATGTAGGATCATTGACACAAGAATGTCCGAGGAAGACAAAGTCGGGCACATTCTAAAAGGAATCGCCGATGATGTTTACAGTTCACTCATTGCGAAAGACACCATGACATCTGCCGCCGATGTCATTCGCCATTGCCGCACTTTTGAGCAACTGAAGATGAGGCGCATCACGCCGAAGTTCGGCAGGCTAGCCAATATGACGACTACCGCGAGTATAGGCAGCAACCAAGCGTTTTATCTTGCATCAGCAATCCGGCAAATAGTACGCGAAGAACTCAGCCTGTACGTGCAAGTGGCACACAACCCAAGCACTAATCCCCCCTACCTGCCAACAGAGTTCGAGCGAAACATTGCTTCATTCTCCTCGCACCCAGTGACGGAGGGCATTGAGGATTGTAATACCACGCCTCAGTATCAGCCACGTCTCTACGATAGAGGCCCTGCCTAAGACGCTCGATCACGATGAGGACAGCCGCGTTCTTATACTCAGGACTCTCAGCCTGACTACGTCCCACTACGGCAAGGACAGTACCGACCCTACTACCAAGATGCAACTTACGACAAATACAATAGATTCCAAAGAACGGCAGAAACCCGTTCTTCGCCTGATAACGAACTTCCTCGCCGACAGAAGCGGCCCAGGATTCGTTTCGACGAATATAGTATAAACCGTGACCCTACCGTGTGCTACAACTGTGGTTTCACTGGACATATTGCTCGGTATTGCCGCTAACAACGCCACCAATCACGAAGGACACCAGCCATGTCTTCGCCACCAAGACCCGGTGCTTCATATGACATGTGGACAACCGACTTGTTTCCGAAGGATCGTTTTTCGCGCAAGACTAGACGCAGCGATTCGCCAGCATCCGAGCGGAGTTTGACACCACCAATTAACCGTTCTCGTCACTCGTCGTCTCCTCTGCGTCGTTCTTCTCCGCCGCCACCGCCGGGAAACTAGCAGCCGCGGCCAATGGAGGTGAGCTCGCCGGACGGTCTTTTCAAGATATAGCATGCCTATTGTGATGCTGAAAAACAAAGTGAATGTGTTGATTGATGGAATACCGACGATGGCGTTAGCTGACACTGGGGCTACTGTGTCTGTGATGAGCCTCGTCTTCAGAAACCGCTTAGGTCGCAAAGTCATGCTTTCATGGAACGATACAGTCACCTTTCGTGGTGTAGGTGGCGAGTGGCTTAATCCTCTTGGTGTATGTGTTGTCAGTGTTTCATTGGCTGGAAAAGTATTTGTAGCCGAATTTATGGTTCTATCTCGCTGTTCGCAAGATGTAATTATTGGTATCGATTTTCTGGAGCACTGCAGTGCTTCCGTCGACTTTGGTAGTGGGGAAATATCACTAAACAATTTGTTTTTACCGTCGCTTTCCGAAGAAGACTACCGTGGCAAAGACAGGAACACACATAGTGTGATTGAGGAAGTGATAGCTCCAGCTTGGTGCCTGACACCCGTTCGAGTCTCTTCCACAGCGGTTGATGATGCTTGTGTTGACCTCGTAGTGGGGCCTCTACGCAAGAACTGTTTTAAGAAGGACATACTTGTGCCTTGTTCTGTTGTGTGCATGACAAAAGGAGTAGCAACATTGTGGGCGCTGAACTGCTCTGCCACGCCTGTTGTTCTTCCTCGCGGGATGAAGATAGCTCTCTTTCATGAAGCCTCATGCAGCTCAATAGCAGCACTAGTTACGGACCTCATCACTTCTTTCTCGGCTTGTGATATTCGCCCTAATGAAAATCTAATGCTTGGTATGATCAGCAAGACTCTCAGTACAACGGAATGGCAAGCGCTAATGCAGGTCCTTTCTCGGAATGTTGCTGCTTTCGACATCAAACATAGGTTTTCACCGCTTCAGTTACCCTCGTACCGCGCTCCTCACAGAATACCGGCTATGCACACCCCATCCGCCAATAGCCCTACGGAGTGTAATCCTCTGAGCGCAAAGTTGTTGGAACAAAGGTGTGCAAGAGTCGTCCAGCCCGTGGGCAGCCCCGGTAATTCTTGTCAGGAAAAAGGATGGTTCATGGAGATTCTGTGTAGATTACAGGCGTCTAAACACTGTGACGAAGAAAGATGTATATCCCTGACCGTGTATTGATGACGTCATAGATTGCTTGCACGCCGTTTCCCATTTTTCAACCCTTGATTTGCGGTCCGGTTAATGGCAAATACCTATGGAACCCGGCGACAAAGAAAAGACTGCTTTCGTAACTCCGGATGGTTTATTTGAATTTAACGTCAGGCCTTTTGGCCTTTGTACTGCTCCAGCCACCTTTTAAAGATTTATGGACACAGTATTATGTGGTCTAAAATGGGAGATATGAATGTGCTACCTTGAAGATGTTGTGATCTTTGGCCGTACGATTGAGGAACATAACAACCGCCTCAGTCTTGTTCTCGACTGCATGGAAAAAAGCTGGGCTGGTTCTGAATTCAAAAAAATTGCCCGCAGCTTCCCTCGGGGGAACACTGAGGAGGATGCGGACCATATAATTGGTTAACGGGGTGTTAAAGTGCGACTTACTTGGGTCGATGGCTAAATTGGTTAACGTGGTTGTGAAATGGGGTGTTAAATTGCGACTTACTTGGGTCGATGGCTAAATTGGTTAACGTGGTTGTAGGAGGGGGTGTTAAATGAGTGAACACGTACACACGTATGCGAAAGGGCGGCGCTGGTCGAAGGGACGTCGATCATTGTGTTTGTGGATTCGTTGGAATTCATTTCACCGCGACCTTGGACGTCGACGCGCTGTACAAACCAACCGACGAGCGGCAACTGAGCGAGCGAGCACCGACCTTGAGTATATATACAGCACGACGGCGCATGCACTGTCAGCTGTTGAATGTTCTCGAAGCGCGACGCCACATGCGCGTCCACTGGAGAATCAGGAGAATTGTAGATGTCGAACGCGGTGTGTAGAGAAGGAAGGGTGCACAGATGGTGGAGGAGTGAAGCGCGCGCGGTGTGTAGAGGAGGAAGGGATGCACAGATGGTGGAAGAGTGGGCGACGGCGCGACGGCGCATGCGCGCGCGTCAGCTGTCGAATGTTCGAGAAGCGGTGTGGACGGCGCGGACGACGCGGACGGCGCACTACAAGGCGCGAGTATAAGATGCTCCGCATCTAAAAAAAAATGTCGCTTTGGCGAACGTCAAACTCTGGTGCTGGGGTACGTGGTCGACAAGGATAACGTCAGACCCGATTCTCTCAAGATAGAAGCAGTGAGCTCTTTTAAACCACCACAATCCACACGAGAACTTCGCTCATTTGTTGGCCTATGCACATGTTTTCGTCGTTATGTTCCACGATTTGCGGAGATCGTGTACCCGCTGACAAGCATCTTGCAACAGGATGCAGCCTTCAACTGGACACCAGAATGTTACGCCGTATTCTCACAACTTAGGATTGTACTAACGTCAGCTCCACTGTTGCGTCACTTCGATCAATCTTGCCCAACTGAGGTCCACAGGAACGCTTGTGGGATCGGCGTTGGAGCGGTGCTTGTACAACGTCACAATGGCGCAGAGCATGTCGTGGCATATGCCAGCCGATGCCTGAGCAAATTTGAACGAAATTACACAGTTACGGAACAGGACTGTCTGGCAGATGTTTTCGCCGTACAAAAGTTTTGTTGTTATCTTTACGGGAGGTCATTTAAGATAATTACCGATCACCATTCTTTATGCTGGCTGGTTGGTTTGCGTGACCCCTCTGGCCGCCTCGCACGTTGGGCGCTGCGACTTCAGGAATACGACTTTACGGTGTCTATTACGGTGTTTATTGATAGATAGATAGATAGATAGATAGATAGATAGATAGATAGATAGATAGATAGATAGATAGATACGCTTTAAGTCGGCGAAGCTCGCTAAGAAATGCTTCGCATTTAAAAACGCTTATGAATACGTGGATAAGATAGTGAACAATTTATTTTCTCTTAATTTGACGGTGTTTAGCTTCGTGCGATTGCCGCAATGTAAATTTCACTCTGCTCGAGCTGCTGCGCCCCGCCATTTCCAAGACAAGTATTTCGTGATGGCCATCGTGCCACAGACCAAGAGGAACGCACTTGTTTGTATCTGGCGGCATGAGGCCAGCGCAATGAAAAAAATTTGCAGATCCCATATACAGTAGGATATGCGAAGCACGAATAAGAAATGTTGATATGTCATTTTAAAATCAGCCCAACGTTACGAAATATAGGTAAAATATGCCGTACATGACTTTCTTGTCACAATTTTGACATTTGGATGTGTTGTTTACCTTCGTCGCCCCGCCGCGGCAGTCTAGTGGCTAAGGTACTCGCCTGCTGACCCGCAGGTCGCGGGTTCAAATCCCGGCTGCGGCGGCTGCATTTCCGATGGAGGCGGAAATGTTGTAGGCCCGTGTGCTCAGATTTGGTTGCACGTTAAGAACCCCAGGTGGTCAAAATTTCCGGAGCCCTCCACTACGGCGTCTCTCATAATCGTATGGTGGTTTTGGGACGTTAAACCCCATATCAATCAATCATGTTTACCTTCGTCATCTCTTCACGTCACGTGATATCAAATTTAGTATATGTAGAACTAGCAAAACGGCTGCGAGCACGCTTGGAGCGTGGTATGTTGTCATGGTTTTACATGACACACGTGTCAGGATTGTCATGTTTGCTCCAGTCATATATTTCGTTGTACAGCCATGTCACATATACAAAATTTGGTATATGTGGAAGTTGCGAAATGGCTGCGCGCGCATCATGAAGGACTCAGTGGACTCCAATGTAGCGTCGACACGCGCGCACGCTGAGTCAAGCGACGCACCGTTAGCAAAACGCGAGAACTCTATAGTCTGATGGCAGGCGCGACCAGCGTCTGTCGGCGCGGCCCGATGGCAACCGGCGCAAAATGCGACATGCTGCATTTCGCGCCGATGCGTTACCGAGACAACACGGCGCCTCCTTCTTTTCGTGGCGGAGGAACGCTGGGCGCGCTGAAACACGCATGCGTCAAAGCAACGCAGGGCGGCGCGTGCCTGCGAGTATATGGCAAGACTAGAACCTGGCGTGGCAACGCCGGCTGGACGCGATGAAATGAACTCCGGCGAGCACGCGCACCGCGTCATGTCGAAATGTATTGGCGCCTTGATTGTGGCTTGTAGTCATGTTCTCACGTGACACATATCTCATGATCATTATGTTTGTACCAGTCACATACCTTTGTAATCCATTAGCGTCACGCAATACCAAATTTAGCATATGTGAAGCTAGCGAAACAGCTACGAGGGCATCATCAGTGTGGCATGCAGTCATGTTGTTACTTGACACGCATCTCATGTTTCAAATGGTTGCACCAGTATCATTCCTTCACTATAGATTCACGTCCCGTAATACGAAATTCGGTGTAATTGAAGATACCAAAACGGCCTCCAGCATATCACGAGCGTGGCATGGAGTCTTGTTACACGAGACGTACCTCATGATTATCATGTACGCATCAGTCACATAACTTCACCATTCATTCACGTACTGTAATGCCAAATTTGGTATAAGTGACGCTTCGAAACGGCCGCGAGTGCATCAGGAGCGTTGCTTGTTTTATGTTATGTGTTGTTGTTATGTTATGTGTTGTTTTGTGTTGATTTTTATGTTAAGGTCTGCCGCTTGTGTTCGCCATGCAATCATGCCATACCATGCCAGTTTTGCAACACACCATGTGAACGAATCCAGCGCAAGAGCTGCAGGTCCATGAAATGCAAATTATGACATTCATGACACCTTTTTCATGATCTTCATGTTATGACCTGTCAAATATGTTCTTCATAGAGTCATGTTATGCCACACCATGTTTGGTATTGATACCAATATCGAAACGGCCAGGAGAGCTAAAAGTCGTAGATGGCTAGATAGATAGATAGATAGATAGATAGATAGATAGATAGATAGATAGATAGATGGATAGACTATTAGATAGATAGATAGATAGATAGATAGATAGATAGATAGATACGCTGAAAGTCGCCGATGTTCGCTAAGAAATGCTTCGTATTTAAAAGTCAAAG
This sequence comes from Rhipicephalus microplus, assembly GCF_013339725.1. Taxonomy (NCBI): domain Eukaryota; kingdom Metazoa; phylum Arthropoda; class Arachnida; order Ixodida; family Ixodidae; genus Rhipicephalus; species Rhipicephalus microplus. Next base: position 45,015,806 of record NC_051167.1, on the reverse strand, counting down.
GAACACGCACACACGAGCAGCTGAAAGACGATCAGATGCACATTACTTAAGAGGCGGCGGGGAACACTGGTTCAGTGACCGCGTGACGAACGCGCATTTTTCCGGCATAGCGAAACCATTTGACACTTGAAGACACCGCCCCACCTGCGGACATGGTGCAAGTAGAAAGGATTCATTACTCAGCCGTCCTTTTTTACGGTTTAAGTTTGTTACTTGCGGTGACTAGACTTAGCTTGTTAGGCAAACAATGAATTCTGGAGTTATAATCCATACCTGTTTTACCCGTTTCATTATGTTTAATTGCACCACGTTCGGTGAACGTTTGAACTCACCTGAAACAACTTGTGTCTTTTTTCATTTATTAGATTTAGCTACCACCAAAAAACGCATGTGAGATTCACGCTTTTCAATGTGGAATACTCGTTGATAGTTAGCATCTAAAAAGAAAAAAAAAGCGAGTTTCTACGGAACTGACCAGCAGAAAAATGAGCTCTTTCAGTGCTGTCTTGTAAGTTTTCTAATAAAGATGAAAAAATTTTCTCTTCATGGAAATATAACAAAGGCCTGCTGCGTCAATATATAGAAGTTTAGAGTGTCAGCTTGTATAGTTTGGTCACTTCATAGGTAATGTGTGGCCAAGTGGGCCATAAACTGCCCCATCGACTCAATAATAATTCATCAAGTTTGTGTCAAAGCACTAACATACTTTGCATGGAAAATAAATCCAATGTAGTCTACATAGCCACTGAACGTTATGGTTCTGCTGTGTAGAAAAAGAAAGATATTCATACACAAAGCTTCAGTATTTTGCCCATTTTCATTCGAACGTAAATAAATTTTAATTTGTTCATGTTCGATATATCTTCATAGAAACCTTGAATGGCACTTCGTCTAAAGTCACAGTAAATTCCACTTTGTTACGTTGAATAGTCTCGCCATACTAGCTGTACAACAGAGGCTTGTACAGGGAAAACGCTCTTGTTAATTACAATATTTTCATTGCTACTAGGTAAAGCTTCCGACCACCATTAAAATCAGACGTCATAGAAAACAGGGGATAATAGGCCCTTTGAAGTAGCCCAATTCAGTTTTCTTTGTGAAGCGCGGTGAGCCCAGTGCATCCGCAAACAATGCGTAAAAGGCAGAGTGTTAACGGCCGGAGTGGGACCACCACCTTAAAGTGGAGCCTGAGATCTTGAGGGTGAAGTGGAAGATTGTGCATGAAGACCAAATAACTAATGAGAAGAGCTTCAGGTATGTGAATATTAGCGCTCTATTGACATAGTTTGCAGCTGCTGTATTAGCTTAGGTGGGCATGGGAGCAGCTTCGACAGCTCATCTGACATGTCGCGCCTTTGCCCGTTAAAGGCTTTCCTTTCGCTGTGCATGCTATGGCCTCCAGTGCAAGCTACTGTCAAACCAGCTGTACTGATTACCGAGGAAGCCGGACAACAATCAGCCAGTCATCTACTACACGCCTTCTTCTTGGAAATGCCTGCGCTTGTGCCAGCCACATTCTGCGCATCGATGTCACCAGTGACGTCGGTTGCCGAGTTGGACTTAAGAGCCTGGCAGAGCGGTTGCCGCTTCAGTGAGCATGGGGGCAGCTTTGACAGCTCATCTGACATGTCGCGCCTTTGCCCGTTACAGGTTCGTAACGAGTTTTTGCTCTTCAGTAGAAAAAGTGACAATCGTTGCCTATTTCTGCTCCCATGCCCCGGAGTTCTTTGTTACATCGCGAGTGATTGTGTTTCAATGCTGTTTTTGCTTTTGCACGCCGGGGATATTTAAAGTTATCCAGGACCTAACACTCGTTCCATCAGCTCACTGGTTCCTGAGTCCTTGCCGGCAGATCCTTCAAAGCAAATGTGAGCGGCTTCGACAGTTCATCTGGCATGTCACGCCCTTGCCCGTTGCAGGTTTATAACGAGTTTTCGCTCTTCAGTAGAGAAAGTGACAATCGTTGCCTATTTCTGCTCCCATGCCCCGGAGTTCTTTACGACATCGCGAGAGATTGTGTTTCAATGCTGTTTTTGCTTTTGCGCGCCGGAGATATTGAAAGTAATCCAGGACCTCACACTCGTTCCACCAGCTCACTGGTTCCTGAGTCCTTGCCGGCAGATCCTTCAGAGCAAATTTGAGCAGCTTCGACAGTTCATCTGACATGTCACGCCTTTGCCCATTACAGGTTCATAACAAGTTTTCGCTCTTCAGTAGAAAAAGTGGCAATCGTTGCCCATTTCTGCTACCATCCCTGGAGTTCTTTGTGACATCGCGAGTGATTATGTTTCAACGCTTTTTTTGCTTTCGCGTGCCGGGGATAATGGAAGTAATCCAGGACCTAACACTCTTTCGACCAGCTCGCTGGTTCCTGATTCTTTGCCGGCAGATCCCTCAGAGCAAATGGAAGCAGTTTTTAACATCCTCAAAGATATTGAAGTGCGCTCGGTTGAGTCATCGAAAACCCAAGCTGATCTAGCCATCGACCTTATGGAAATCAAAACGAGTCAGAAAAAAAATTGCGAAATATATTGGCTCAATCGAAAAACGCTTAGACGCACTTGAAGAAAGAACGAAAACAGTGGATCACCTTGAGCACGATATGACAACTATCCAAGCTACAATGGAAACACTGGGCACCCAACACGAATCAATACAAGCTCGTCTCGACGAGTTTGAAGATCGGTCCTGACGCAACAACTTAAGTTTTCATGGTCTACCAGACGCAAAAGGAACATGGGAACAATCGGAACAGCGTATAACACAACTGCTGTCTAATGCAACTATTATTCTAGCAGATCACGACATCAAGCACGCCCATCGCTTAGGTGCTTACAAAGAAAGCAAATCCTGACCAATTATAGTTAAGTTTTCAAGCTACAAAACAGAAGACAAAATTCTTTCGGCTCGTAAAAAAATTAAAAGAATTAAGCGTCGCCGTCACCGAAGATTTTTCACCAGCTACGCGTCAGGCTCGGGGAAATCTCGTGGCCTTTGCCAAAAGCCAACCCGGATCACTGCCATTCAAGCTGCACCATACCAAGCTAACTATAGACAAAAAGCTCTACACTTGCGAACCTTTCACTGATAGCATAAACGAACGAAAGCTGCAGCAAAAAGATGACCAAGTACTCTCCCATCCAACGCCAACACGTGCTTTGACATAGGAACATGCGAGGGGCAGTGAACTAAGTCGCGTAATGTATCTGTGCGTTTCCCGAATGTTGGGAGTATTAATAACAAACGGGATGCTTTATCATCTGTCATTGACACTTGTAACGCTGACATCATCGTACTAACCGAAACGTGGTTGCACTCATACATTCAAGATCACGAAACTCTACACCATAGTTGTTTTTTGTTCTACTGATGTGATCAAACGATACGGCGAGGCAGTGGCGTTTTATTAGGTATCTCGAAAGATTTGTCATCCCAGCGCATCCATGTTAGCACTAAATTTGAAGTTGTATGCGCCCTTGTTGAAATAGGGTCCCGAAAGTTGTCATTTTGCGCCTGTTATCACCCACCTACTGACTCGACGAGTGTCGTAAGTGAGCTACACGATGTGTTAAACATACTTGTTCCTCGTTATCCTACGTCCCCCCTGTTCCTGTTAGGTGATTTTAATATACTGGAAATAGAATGGGCTGATGAACATCCAACTATTTTTCCCTTCTCTACGTTTGCTCAAGAATTCTTAGACCTATGCTCTCTTTTTTCGCTAACTGAGTTAGTCAAAGAACCGACACGAATAATGAATGGTACAGCTAACACTCTTGATTTAGTACTTACAACCATGCCTGATTTTGTTTCTAATTTCGTACATCTACCAGGTCTTAGCAATCATTCTTTACTCACATTTAGTCAAAATTTATTGCGTCTAAAAAAACAAAACTAAGTAAACCTGTCCGCAACTATAACCGAGCTAATTTTGAAGCAATTAACAATGAGCTAGGCAAATTTCTTGGCCTTTTTTGCAACGATTTTGATAATCGAACAGTGGAAAATAACTGGAACATGTTTACTAATAAAGTAGCGATCTCACGGAGAAATACATTCCTCATCACTCTATCTCTTCCAGCTGTAATGCTCTATGGTAAACAAGTAACCCTAGACGCTTATCTAATTAGAAAAAAACGCTTGTATCGATCAGCTCAACTTTCTAATAATGATACGCGTTGGGCGGCTTACAAACTGGCTAATGATAACCATGTTGCGGCCCTAAGGTCAGCCAAAGAGAACTTTTTTCCTACCATATTACCCACTATGCTAGTTACTGACACTGAAAAGTTTTGGCGCACCATCAATCCTCGTGATAACAATATCGTTCATCTAACCACCACCGACGGTGCTGCAAATCCTTCGGGAGAGTGCGCTGAGACTTTTAGTGAAACCTTTGTGCGAATTTTTTTTCTGAAAATGTCTGCATGCCACCTCTTGAACCATTTAACAACATTGATATGTTTCCAATAATTATTGAACCAAGCGGGATTGCTAAAGTATCTAAAACACTCAAAATTTCTTCCGCTCCCGGTTGTGACGACATCAGCCCTAAATTCTTGCAGAGCACTTGTGCCTATTCATCCATCATTTTAACAAACATTTTTCAGCAATCACTCGACGACGATCGTTTGCCTGCTGACTGAACGGTAGGGAAGGTGATTCCGATTCATAAATCAGAAAACGAAAACTCGCCGCTTAATAACCGACCCATTTCACTTACTAGCATCCCTTGTAAAATCCTCGAACATGTTCTTTTTTCACACCTTGTTAATTTCTCAGAATGAAATTGAATTTTTACGTGATCACAGCATGGTTTTCGCAAAAGTTACTCTTGCGAAACACAGTATCTTTCACTCATAAGCTTCGTGCCATACTTGATCGATCATCATCTGCTGAATGCATTTATTGGACTTTTCAAAACAATTTGACAAGGTGTGCCATAAACTCCTACTACACAAGTTACGTCAGCTTAATATTGAACCGAAACTTCTTGCATGGCTTCAGATTTTTCTAACTACTCGCTCGCAGATTGTTTCGCTTAACAACCACAATTCTAATACCTTCGTTCAATCCGCTGTGCCACAAGGTTCTGTTCTCGGCCCTCTGCTTTTTATAACATATATTATTGATTTAACGTCGTGCGTTTTATCTAATATAAATTTATTTGCTGGCGATTCTGTAGTGTTCCGAGAAACAATCTGTGACGATGACCTTATCACCCTCCAAACTGACCTGAATTCTATAACGGCTTGGTGCTTAAAGTGGCGCATGAAACTCAATACTAGCAAGTGTAAATTTACACGTGTATCCAGAAAAAATAACCCATTACCTGTTTACTACCTTGATAGCATCACCATAGACTCTGTTTCTTCCTATAAATATCTCGGTGTTAACATTACTAGCAACCTCACCTGGAACGTTCACATTGAACATATTATTAACAATGCAAACCGCATGCTGGGTTACCTGAGGCGTAAATTTGCTAAGACACGATCTTCTCCTAAACTACTGTTGTACAAAATACTTACTCGTTCTAAATTAAAATACGCCCCGTGTATTTGGGATCCTTAATTCAACAATCTCATAAACTCACTTGAAATGGTACAGAACAAATCTGCCCATTTCATCCTGTCTAACTATAACCGAACCGCCAGTGTAACAACAATGATATCTACCCTTAACCTTCAATCCCTAGCTGTTCAACGTAAAATTTCCCTACTTTCGTTGTTCCAAAAAATATTTTATCACCAACGTCTGCGTGAAGAACTCATTTCGCCTCCATTGTACATTTCTTCTCGTCTTGATCATGCTAACAAAGTCGGTATTGCATCAACAAGAACGGCCGATTTTTCCTCAATCATTTATTCCCCGTACGTTATTAGAATGGGATCGTCTTCTCTTACAGCAACCATTGTAAATCACGCTTTTCAAAAATGCCACAGTCAACGTTTTGTAATTCTTGCTTGTTGTGTACAGCTATGCTTGCTTGCAGCGCTTCTTTTCGTTTTGCCTAATTTTGTACAAGAGGTATGTTTGATATGTTTTTCTCTCGCTGCTTTTTTTGTTATTCTTATGAATGTACCCACTCTCCTCTGTAATGCCATTGGCCCGGAGGGTATTGCTAATAAATAAATAATAAACGAGTGGTTCGTATATTGCACGAACGATTCATTCTAATTTATAGTTCCAAATAATTTGTGTGGTCAGCTACCACGGGCTTGGTGTCGAACGTGGTATGATACTTTCTTCACCCGTATGGCAATTCCAAAATATAGTCGAGACTTTCCAAAGAAAGAACAGTGAGTTCAGAAGCTGGAGTCAGAGTCAGGTGCCTTGAACTATGGCGTTTCTGAAAATAATCGCGTGGTATTCGGATGGTAAAAACCAACAATAATATTTTTATTATTATTCAACCACTTGTATTACTCACATCATGCTGAGCGACTTTAAACGCCAATCAAATTTTCACATTGATTTAAAATTGTATGCAACAAACACACTTACAATCTGCATTTAAGGGGCCGAGCTCCTTAAGGCGTTGTTGTTGGTGATTTACGTAGCCACCGGTGGCACATGCTCGCTTTAGGGCGCGTATGTGCAACCAATAGTGGTTCTTTTATGTGCAACTAGATTGCGGTACTTGTAGCTGATGTCAGCTAGTGTGGCGTCGCCTGCAGACGTTGTCTTACCCCAATACATAAATACCGTCCAAGACAGATCCCGACACATACGCACCACAGTGCAGGTTCTGCGCCACTAAAACAGCCATCCTGTACCACATGGTATGGGAATGCCCACACGATCCACCTCTACAACCCAGAGTACAGCAAAACACTGTAGGGTGGGTGGCAGCTCTGTCTAGCTCGGATTCGAAAACCCAAGAGGCCCTCATGAGACGAGCGAGGACAGCGGCTCGTACCAATGGGATCCCGGACTGAGAATCCCACTCACCGACACTCCTTCCTCCGTCGCAAAATATGTTTTATCATCTTTCTTGTATTTCATAAAACATAAGCTTGATGGCTATACTTGTAGTTGATAAGGATTGAAGTTGATAAAATTCGCTCGCTGTTGGCGCATGCTCGGAGTTCTTGAGTGTTTATAGAATGATTGTATGTGGAACAAGACTGCGGTACTTTTAGTCGATGATGTACGCTCTACACGTGACACCCTGGGAAGGGCAGACTCGCGTATGTCTGCTCTTTGACGAGTATGCCGAAGAGTTGTCGTTTCCTCAAGTATACCTCGGTATACCTCGTAGAATCAGTGGACTCAGAGCGACTCCCTTCACAACAGCGAGTAGCGACATTTGTCGTACCAATTGTCAAGGAGTGTGCCCTGATCACGGCTTGTACATGGCCATGAGGTCATGCGTCACATTGTTGCCAGCAACACCATGATGTTGAGGTTCAGCGCAATCACCAGTGCGATTACGAGGCCGCAACTTGAGAATGCAGATTACATGGATGAAGTCCTCAACCGAGATCTCAGCTTTATGACAGGCATACCAAACACACGAAAGATTCATGGTTCTATCAATAACTCTCTCGTGAGCTTCGCCCACTCGTCATAATTCACCAGGTGGAAATGTGATTATTTTCGTTTTGATTGTCTCGTACAGCTTGCGCCAACAGTTACTATTAATATCGTTGTTTGACTCACGCCAGACGAGTATGCTCTGTCCTGCATAGAACACCAATGATGTGCTCCATATTTTGCAATTATCGGCGTATCTGCGAATTGCAATTTTTCAGCAAAGCAACGAAAAAAGCTGATTGGAAAGGGCCTCACTATTCATTTACCGAAATTTAATGTGCTCTCGTTATTACAATACGGCCCACTATTCTGCTTAGCCCACTATTAGCGCCCACTATTATACGGCCCACTATTCTGCGGCCCACTATTCTGCGGCCCACTATTAGCGCGTGCTGCCGCCGCCCATCGTGTCCTCCGCTCTGCAGCCTTGTCTTCCATCCCACGACTCCGAGCAAAAAATTGATATGTGGGGCTCAACGTCCCAAAAGCACCATAGAAACATGTGAGACGCCGTAGTCGAAGGCTCCAGAAATGTTCAACACCTGGGGTTCTTTACCGTTTACCAATATCTGAGCACCTAGGCATACATAGTGTTCGCCTCCATTGAAAATGCAGCCGCTGCAGCCGGGATATGATCCCGAGACTTGTGGGTCAGCAGTCGAGTACTTTAGCCACTAGATGACCATGGTGGGACTCCAAGCGAGAGAGAAAGCACGCCATATGCTATATGCTATACCTGTAGATATACTATAACACTATCTAGAAAATTCACCACGGCTGCCTTAGAGGAGATTCTTCGTTTTTGTGAATTTCGCGTGGGTCACTCGACACCTTACCGTCAGCAAACGAATAGGCCTGCGGAGCACAACAACTGAACCATTATAAACATGTTTTTTTTTTGTCCCAGTCGACCTGCAGTTGACATGCGCCTTTCACAGAGACATAGTAGATAACTTAAATAGTGTTTGCTGCTGTGCAACAAACCTAATTGCGTTCTGCTATAGTTTTCAAATGTTATATTTCTTAAAAGAATTAGATGTAGGCAGCACAGAAGGTTGAGCCACACTTCTTCATCGGGCTCATCCGCGTGCGGCTGTAGGGCGCAGAGCCAGCTTCTTTACAGGCACAACCACATGGCGAGGGCGCGTTGGAAGTCAATCCAGCATAAGAGAGTATGCAACATATAGAATAAGACACTGTTTCAGTGGGTATTGCTCTGCGCTCAAATGTGTGGCACAAAGGGACCGAAAGAGTGTTCACAGACAGCCGAAGTAGGCTTTGAAAAAAGTGTAGTCGCTACCGATCGTTGCACTGTTGCTTCGTGATAAGACAAGAGAGTAAAACACGTTTCAGATTAACACATGGGGGTTATGAGACATGCTCATTTTGTGAATAAAGTCACACTTGATGACTGGCTTGGACTTGATTCCTGCTGCGACCTAGACATTTTTTACTTTTGCATTCGTCGGGTCAACGTTGCCTATAGGCCTATTTTTTCTTGACGCTCTCGTGTCCAATTTATAAAGGTTTGTTCTCACCGCAGACGAAACTCTACAAAAGGTTTTCTTCATGTCGTGACAGAGCACCGGAGTTCGGTGTGAAGTGCGTGATTCCACGGGTTTTAGAAACACAGAGATACTAGGCAAACTACAATTGTAGTTTTGCGGAAGCCGCCACCGTTACTGCCGTGCAATAATTGCGCTGCGTTGACGAGCAGGGAACCTGGGCATACAATGCATCACTCTACTTTCTTTTCAGCAGCTTTAGAAATCTGCAGAGCGGTGTTTGCGGTGTCTTGGATACTCTATTGTCTCCAAATTATGAAGCACAGCGTTTTCTAAAGCTGGAAGTGTGAAACTGTGATATCACGCGAACGTCATGAAACAGCACAAAACGATGCGAAAGCTGGAAATACAGCGTTTCGAGCAACTTCAAGTGCGAAACTACCATATTATGCAAACGTGATGAAACTGCAAGCTATCTGCCCTATTGAGAAGGGCGATGACTGGCAAGGCAGCACCAAATCACACGTCTCAAGACCGAGCGGGGCAAACGGCCAAAGCCGTGCAGCGCAGACAATGCAAATTGCGTGCTTTCGTCGGGTTGAACGAACGCTTTACTTGCTGCACCAGAGAACAATACGACATAAAGCGTGTGCGAAGAACGTATAAACGCGGGCATACATTAAACGGAAAACAGCCGAGCATGCGACGGGAAAAGCCGAGTAAGCGACCTGAAGGGCTTGGAGTGCCTGGCTGCTATCTGTAGCGTGCACTAGAAGTTCCTTTGCTACTTCTTTAGCCGCCGACCGACGGTGGGAACGTGAAACTTTGCTATTGCATGAATGTTTGCCAAGCAACACCTGAAGTGCAAGTTTGCCCGTTGGAGCTGCTAGTAGGCTCTGAAGTGGGTGAAAGATGTGGGCGCAGTTTGGAACGAACCTTTGGTAGAAGTATACGAGTCGTAGGAACTCTCAGCGCTGGCGGGTGGTTGTTGGCTGTGGAAACTGTCATATACTGGTTCGAACGTGTTTGAAATGATGTTCGCAAGAATGGTTGAAAGAATGTCAATCACTCTGCTGTTAATATCTGCTGTTTGCTTGTCCAAAAGGCGATTATCACTTGTCCGGCAGATATTGCGCGAAACGCACATTTTTGTTTCTGTAGTTGTTTTCCATTAACTAAATGGGTGCTTGACTCACAAGTGGTGCAAGGGTTGAATTTTCCGTTTTCATGTTCTCACAATCAATGTGTGAACTTCAGTTTCTTCTGCGTCTTTGTGTGTATATCACTAATATATGCATTGAAGATCTGGTTGTGATGGGGACAAGTGAAAAGGAGGGGCTTCTTTTTGTAGCTGCAGGAAGATGAAGAATGAATGCGAACGCGTCGAGGGCTGTGAGGAGAAGGGAAAAAAACAGCATATTCACGGGGTGAATGATGATGAGTGGGGTGAAGCGTCCGCCCGTCCATGCATGGGTTGATCAGTCCGTCGGTGCGTCTGTCTGCCTATCGGTCTGTGCGTGTGTCTGTCCAGTGAACACTCGAAGTACCACCATGTCGCATCTTTTCATCATATATTGATTATTTACAAGTACCGCCATCTAGGGGGACATTTTAAGAACTAAACGAGAGGTGGCTCCCCACTACATACATCGAGGACGCACGAACTACGGCTTAAGGAGCTTCGCTTCGCCCACCGGTGGTTACAAACGGGTGTGTGCCACTGGTGGTTACAAACGATAACGGGACGAACGAGTGACGCCATAAGGAGCTTCGCTCCTAAAAACTTGCACCCTGTCCGTCAGATTCCTCTAAAAAAGTAAAAAAAAAATAAGAAAGTAAACATTAGAGCAATTTCTTGACTGTGGACATAAATATTTATTTTGCATACCGTTTTCTTCACTGGGCCGTTGGCGCAGTCCGGGAACAAAAACAGGCCTCGAAGGTCGATTGTCGACATCGACTGTGCACCGATTATCCAACAGATTTCAAGCCTTGTTAAATGCGGGCAGGAATGGAAGCACTGGAAGCTGCTGGTTCCTGCAAACCACCGCTCTCAATTTTTGGGTGGCGTCGAAGCCGGTTGGCCGAGCCGGACCCACAGAGATTGTCGTGCGCTCGCTCTTATTCGCTCACCTAACGCATAAAATAACTGCAGTACACCCATGGGAACATAGTGCATGCGGATTGCACTTTAAACGCGAATTATGATGCCATCACCAGAAATGCGTCAAATTCCCGTGGCATGATTTCAAGGCGCTCAGAATCACATTCCAAGAAGATAACGAATGTGTTGTTTTATGTGAATTTCATAATTATGGTTAATGTACGTGGAACTAATTATCTACTTATTCCGCCAACAGCCAGCTCCAGAACTTGCATAAAAATCAACTATTTGGTTTAAAATGCATCCACAGGTTGTTTTTGCGTTGTACTCATTCAAAACGAAGAGAAAAAAGTTGTAAATTTGATCCTACATGCGTTTTGAAAACCAAGTGTCTCTACAATTCATTTTTTTTTCAAATAAGTTGGCAGTGGCATGACAGAGGAATGGTCATATCAATCCAATACTTCGTGCCGATCGCCCGTGACGAGTGATCAAAAGACTAGTCACTTTCAGGTAGCAGGCAAGCCCCCACTATGCGACTATGTCACTCGTCAATCTGCTGATCAGCGAGGTATGCAGTACACTTCTCTAATGCTTTATGTGCACTACGGTGAAGAAGGGGCATTGAACGGTCGCGGACTCTACGTTCATGACACGGTCATTCAGGACAATGCCATTATTTGTAAAAAAGAACAGGCAATTTCTAGCTTGATTTCCAAATTCATAGGTATTTCCAGAGCATGGGATCTGCTCACGTGTTATCAAGAGTCATCGGCGCTGCGACGCACGGCCGGGTACGTCGACGGCCCTAAAACGCACCAAAGCGTCAAATTGAAACTTTCAAGCGTTGTTGTTCTCGCACGGCCAGGCCGTCTTCAGCGCTTAGCTTTAGGCACGGGAAGAAATATTCGGCCTGTGCTCATCCCGGGCCCAAAACGTGTTGAAACTTACCCGCTCGAGCCCGGACCATTGACCCAATGCGAGGCCTCGAGCCCCACTCATAACCGAGAAAAAAATACCTACGCGGCCTGGTCCGGCCCGATGGCAGATCGACGTGTCCCACGTTTCTCTTCCACGCGCAGTTTCGTCGCCTTAGATTTTTCGATTCCGCTTTCGGTGTGGGCTTTTGGTGTCTTATCACATCATGGCAACAGTACTGAAAACAAATCTGCAACTTTGTGCGGCAGAAACTTGCTCCGAATACAATTGAGTTTGGACGTCATGTTTTTGGTATATTTTATGTGATCAAATTTGTCCCAGCTGAGAAATCTTGCCCAACTATCTCTATTAAATCCTGAAACAGCTCACAGTAAGCAATTGGCATGAAATAGGCACGTCCAAAACGCATTGTCATCTCACAGAACGACATTAAACTTTTGCCTCAATACATTTCACTTTGTAATGAAAGTGCGCTCGGGAAGCGCCAAAATATCTGAAAGTAATCGCGTTCCTCTCTCTCTTCACACACACACACAATCGCACACACACACACACACACACACACACACCGATATATATATATATATATATATATATATATATATATATCGTCATTATCATCATCATCAGCCTGACTACGTCCACTGCAGGACAAAGACCTCTCCCATGTTCCGCCAGTTAACCTGGTCCTCTGCTTGCTGCGGCCAATTTATACCCCCAAACTTCTTAATCTCATCTGCCCACCTAACCTTCTGTCTCCCCCTAACCCGCTTCTCTTCTCTGGGAATCCAGTTAGTTCCCCTAATGACCAGCGGTTAACATGCCCGGCCCATGTCCATTTCCTCTTCTTTATTTCAACTATGATATACTTAACTCCCGACTGTCACCTAACACACTCTGCTCTCTTCTTGTCTCTTAAGGTTACACCTACCATTTTTCTTTCCATTGCTCGCTGCGTCGTCCTCAATTTAAGCTGAACCCTCTTTGTAAGTCTCCAGGTTTCTGCTCCGTAGCTAAGTACCGGCAAAATACAGCTGTTATATACCTTCATCTTGAGGAATAGTGGCAATCTACCTGTCATAATTCGAGAGTGCTTGCCGAATGTGCTCCACCCCATTCTTATTCTTCTAGTTACTTCAATCTCGTGGTTCGGCTCTGCGGTTATTACCTGCCCTAACTAGACATAGTCTTTTACAACTTCAGGTGCACTATTACCTATCTCAAAGCGCTGCTCTTTTCCGAGGTTGTTGTACATTACTTCCGTTTTCTGCAGATTCATTTTAAGACCCACCTTTCTGCTCTCCTTGTCTAACTCCGTAATCATGAGTTGCAATTCGTCCCCTGAGTTACTCAGCAATGCAATATCATCGGCGAAGAGCAGGTTACTAAGGAATTCTCCATTAACTCTTATCTCTAACTGTTCCCATTCTAGGCTTCTGAAAACCTCCTGTAAGCACGCGGTAAATAGCATTGGGGAGATTGTGTCCCCCGGCCTTACACCCTTCTTGATTGGTATTCTGTTGCTTTCTTTATGAAGCACTCTGGTAGCAGTTCATACCATGTAGATTTCTTCCAGAATGTTTATATATAATTCATCTATGCCCTGATTCCGCAGTGTCTGCATGACGGCTGATATTTCTACTGAATCAAACGCCTTCTCGTAATCTATGAAGGTTATGTATAGTCGTTGGTTATACTCTGAGCATTTCTCTATTACCTAATTGATAGTATGAATGTGGTCAATTGTTGAGTAGCCTGTTCGAAATCCTGCTTGTTCCTTTGGTTGATTGAATTCTAATGTTTTCTTTACTCTGTTAGCAATTACCTTTGTAAATAGCTTGTATACTACAGAGAGCAAGCTGATCGGCCTGTAGTTCTTCAAGTCCTTGTCATCTCCTTTCTTATGTAGTAAGATGGTGTTAGCGTTCTTCCAAGACTCTAGTACTCTTCCCGTCAGGAGACACCTCGTAAACAGGGTGGCTAGTTTTTCTAACACAATCTGTCTTCCATCTTTCAGCAGATCTGATGTTACCTGATCCTCACCAGCAGCTTTGCCTCTTTGCATGCTCTCCAAATCTTTTCTGACTTCTTCTATCACTACTGGTGGGGTGTCATCTGGGTTACTGCTAGTTCTTATAGTATTAAGGTCGTGGTTGTCTCGGCTACTGTACTCCTCCGCTATTTTACCTATCCTATCCATATTGGTAGTTATCTTGCCTTCTTTGTCCCTTAGTGCATACATCTGACTTTTGCCTATCCCAAGTTTCCTCTTCACTGCTATGACCCTTCCTCCGTTTTTCAGAGCGTGTTCAATTCTCTCCAAGTTATACCTTATTACATCGCATACCTTACGTCTATTAATAACCTTCGAAAGCTCTGCCAGTTCTATTTTGTCTGTTGTACTTGACACTTTCATGATTTCACGCTTCTTAATTAGGCTGTTCGGTTCCTGGGAAAGCTTGCCAGTGTCCTGTCTAACTACCCTGCCTCCAACTTCCACTGCACATTCCGTAATGATACTCGTCAGATTATCATTCATTGTATCTACGCTAAGGTTGGTTTCCTCACTAAGAGCCGAGTACCTGTTCTGCAGCGACACTCTGAATTCCTGTACTTTCCCTCTCAGTACTAGCTCATTGATTGGCTTCTTGGGTATCAGTTTGTGTCGTTCCTTCTTCAAGTCTAGGCGAATTCGTAACCGTATCATTCTATGGTCACTGCATCGTACTTTGCCAACCACTTCCACGCATGATTCCTGGGTGTGCAGTCATTAAAAAGTCTATTTCGTTCTTATTTTCACCATTAGGGCTCATCCATGTCCATTTACGTTTTTCTCGTTTTCGGTAGAAGGTATTCAAAATCCGTAAATTATTGCGTTTTGCGAATTCTACTAGTACCTCTCCTCTGGCGTTTCTAGTGCCGATGCCATAATCTCCTACTACCTGGTCTCCAGCCTGCTTCTTCCCTACCTTTGCATTAAAGTCGCCCATCACTAAAGTATACTATGTTTTTATCTTACTCATTGCCGATTCCACGTCTTCATAGAAGCTTTCAACTGAAGCGTCATCATGGCTGGATGTAGGCGCGTAAGCCTGTACTACTTTCAACTTGTATCTTTTATTCAGTTTAACTACGGTACCTATCACCCTTTCTATAATGCTATAGTATTCGTCTATGTTGCCAGCTATGTTTCTGTGAATTAGGAACCCCATTCTCAGTTTTCTTCTGTCTGCCAAGCCCCGATAGCAAAGGACGTGCCCATTCTGTAGCACCTGATAGGCCTCATCTGTCCTCCTAACCTCACTGAGCCCTATTATATCCCACTTAACACCCTCTAGCTCCTCGAATAGTACCGCTAGACTTCCCTCACTAGATAAGGTTTTAGCGCTAAACGTTGCCAAGTTGAGGTTCCAATGGCGGCCTGTCCGGATCCAGAGATCCTTAGCACCCTCTGCTGCGTTGCAGATCTGACCGCCGCCGTGGTCAATTGCTTCGCAGCTGCTGGGGACTGAGGGCCGTGAGTTATTTTTGTATGCATGTGGGAGGTAGTGGCCAGATACTGCAACAGGGTGGCCAATCCTTCTCTGGTGAGGGAGTGCGTTCCCATCGGTGGTTGCCGGTGAGGCCGCACCCCAGGCCTCTTAATGCAGTTTCATCAAAACGCGGATTTTTTAAAAAATCCAGTTGGGAACTGCACGGCACCGGGATTTGAACCACGGACCTCTTGCATGTGAGGTGGATGCTCTAACCACTACGCCATCGCCACCGTGTTAGTCACGCACATTGAATTCCACAAGACGAAACACATCAGGCTGGCCATGGGCCAATCGTACGCATAGATGCGTACTACAGTGTTGATGTCGATTTCTCTTCGTTCGCCGCTTAATTATAAAATACCTGGCGAGCTTCAAATGCATAAAAAGAGTAGAGTGGTCATCATCTGTCGAATACACAAAAAGTTTTTTTCTTATTGTCATTATTTTTTTTGTTTGGTTCAACGAGCGTGCTGTCTTTTTCAACTTTTTCAACAGAGCAGCCGCTGATTAGTTCTAGTTCACTATACCACGGCCGGACTACAGTGACGGTACGCACGCACTTCTTTAGGGCCTGCGCTCCCAAGGGGAGAACAATAGGGCCAATTCTTTACAGCTCGTTGCAGTGGTCGCCGAGTGGGGGCGCTTTGGATTAACCCTCTACTATCTCAACCCCTTCTTTTTCTCAGTCGACGCCTCACCTCTGGCTGAGTGAACTGACCACGCTTGCCGCACGTGTTTTGGATCTGCCGTGGAATATCACTGATAACAATGAATACTTTCGCTGCTATATTTCACCAAGTAACTATGCTTAATTATGTTTTAGTTGCATAATTTCCTCAATCGGTTTCTGATTGCATCGTTATATTATTTTCAGGGTACACGTGGACTGGCTGGCATCGAAATGGTGTACTGTTGCGTGCCCTTTGCCGCTCGTGCCCTGGGAAAAGCCCAGGTGTTTCATTTCACCAATTTCCGAGTGACGGAGATTTGTGCGCCAAATGGCAAAGGAACATTGCTAGAAGGATTTAACTATCAACGATACGTCGCCATCAACGGTCGTGTGTAGCCAGCATTTCCTTCGGACTGCCAACGCTTCCGGGTGCCGCATAAAGAAACTTTTGCCTGGCACTATGCCCACAGTTTTCCAAGGCTATCCAGCGTACATGATGCCTCCAGTAAAAAGGCCTCGCAAGGAACCTGCTCCTCGGGCTGTTGTACCTCCTCCAAAGCAAATCAAGCGGAAAGCCCAGCCACTTGAATCGCTGCTTCTGGAAGACAATGTGTCTGTGGAAAGCCACGAAGACACCAAAAGCATGAGCACGCAAACCACGAAAAACGATCACCAACGTGCAAGCCGGTACCTCTCCACTATCTCGAGGCTTCGCTCTCGAGTGTCCTACCACCGTTACAATGGTCAGAAAGTACTAGAAAAACTCGTCAAGGAAAAGCAGCGGGCCTCACCTCAGGCCTCACCTCAGGTTTCTCGAAATAATCTTTCGGTAGAAGCGGCGGGGTTCAAAACCGATTTCATCACCGATTTCCTTCCTCAAATCAATATTTTTCGTGGGTGATTGTGGTTGTTATACAATAAATGCAGAACTTACAGCAACAACCTCCCCCTTCTCACGTCGGCATTCCCGAGCTGGAGCGGAAAGAGTGTCCACAAACAACCTGCCTAAACACTCTCGAGTTCGGACACTGCAGAAAATATTGGAAAAGTTCCCCCGCTGCTAGGGTATTGTTACGGCGGTGCGTTAAGAAAAAGTTGTTAACGATTTAGAGTACGAGGTATTCTAATATGGGAGAGCATAAAGCCGTCCCATAGGCCTCAAACCAGCCTCAGACCAAAAATGACGAAACAACGGTTTGTTTAGGCTGGTTTAGCCCTTGGTACGAGAGAGGAAAACAACGACCGCTGACTGCCTGTTTCTTGGCCAGGAGTTTATTCAAGGTTGAAAGAAGTTCAGATTGTAGAACCATTTATTACTCCCGAATTACCTGTTTCCAATTGCTTTAGTTATTCATTTATTTATTGTTGTTGCTGAAACTATCTGCTTCATTTCTATATCCGTACTTCTACTTGTCAATTTCTATTATTTTTTTTCGTTCCCAGATCCCTGTCATTATTACAAAAGCCGTAAGCTAACAAAATAAAAGCATTTCGTTAGAACTGCCCGGTTCTTGGCCAATCCTCCAGCGTGGGTGTGTGCCACAGCTTCCAAGCTCTTCTTCTTCTGTAATCCCCCGTAGTGGGTAAGAACCACGGTTCAAGGGTCACGGGCATTCGAACCAAGAAGCACTAACAGGATGATCTTCCTGGCCGTTCTGCTCGGGGTTCGGTGTCGCGCTCGTGGTGGCGATGTGGCGCCGCGGTACCAGGAGCGTTGCATCGCGAGAAGCACCCCAAGGAGAAGTAGTAGAATTAGTAGTAGTAGTAGTAGTAGTAGTAGTACTAGTAGTAGTAGTAGTAGTAGTAAACAATCTTATTAAGGCAGCTGATGGTTTCCTAAGTGGCGAGGGCTGTCGGGCATGCCTGGTCGCCACCTCGTCAGCGCGTCGAAAAAGGAACAGTTGGAAATGGTGACGAGGTAGGTGTTCGCAGAACTATCTTTAACAATGAGTAAGGATACCCTAAAGTAAAGTGAGAAAATTCAAGGGCTATGAAGCCGACCGGTATATTTGTGCTGGCTTGCAATATTTACAAGCGTAATTTCAATGTTTGCAAATGGTGACCAACGTCGGCTCGTGTCGGTTACAGGGATCAAAGGTTTTCGGCAAACTAGAGGTTACTGCCGGCTAACTAATGATCAATTCTGGCAGCTGCTGACTACCAAAGTAATTGCAGGTAATCACAAGTAATTAAAGCCAACACTCGCCTACGTCCCTCGCATTTACTGGTAAATAACAATCAAGATTCATTTTTCAAACAGGAAATCGCAGCATTCAACAACTCTATTTCTTGAAGGGAAGTAATCCAAACCGCCTGTCTGCCCTGTATACCCTGCAGTATCGTCTGTTTGTGTGTAAACGAAGTAAGTTCAATCCTGCGAACGCTTTGTTTGCGCGCCGGTCGCCCAGACCGATCGTTGACGAAGAAGCTTCTTCACAGCACCCCCCTCTTTCCATTCTGTGAACGTGTGGGGCTGACTTGATGCCCCCCTCCGAGTCACAGCGCCCCCTCTCCCTATTATGTCAACGTGTGAGAGAGAAAGCCTGCTTCTCTTGCACCCCCCCCCCATTGCGCACTCCTTTGCCTCCACCGTAATGCTATATGCACATATAATGCGGTAATGCAGGTATCGGAGGCACTCGATTCTTTACGCACCTCCTGGTGAAGTCTTGCGGTGCTTCCATCACGATTGGCTCACCTTTGACAAAGCGACGATGTCCAGTGACGACGACATCACGTAATGTCACATTCTGAGACGTCATAAGGTGACGTCGTCACGTAATTTTTTCGCGACTAGCGTTGACGCCGACGGTCGATTTTCGAATTTAATTAGGCGTACAAGGCTCTTGCCTTATTAAGCATCGGTCAGCTGACACGAGTCATGAGAAGCCCCACGTTAGTAAGTTTGGCACGGGCGAGGGCCCTTGAAGGTTGTTCAGGGATGCTAGAGATAATAAGGAGTGAAATAGTAAATTACCCATCCACAATATCAAAAACACCTGCATACTCCCAACAGGGTAAGCTTAATAAACCAGAAAAGAACAAAAACCGAAAATACATGTCGCACTGTGCACTGTTTTGGAAGTCGCACACAAATCTGCCGAGACGTCATAGATTTCGACGGCGTATATGTGTGTTCCTACGTAGTTTTTCATGGGTAAAAATGAAGTGCATTACCCTCTAGACGGGCGACATAAACGTATACCCGTTCAATAACGGGTATACGTTTACCCGTTCAATAACGTATGCCATGAACTGTGGTGCCTTGAAGGTTCCTGGGCCAGCCCCGCTCATCCTGCCCTGGACGGTACCTCATGTGCTAAAGGCAAGGAATGCAACCGTGCGATCCAGATGATGATAGGTTGTACCAAGACTATGGCCGTAGGTATGGTGGTTGTGGTGATGGGTCGCTGTTGAGTATATATAAGTTCGAAAAGTAGCCAGAACTCGAGCAAAGCAGCCAGATTAGGCAAAGTAGCCAGATTTGTAGCCAAAGGCTCGAAAAAAGGTATTAAATGAAAGGTGCTATATAATACAGAAATAAGGGCACAGTTTTCTCCTTCCACCTGGTGTTGAAGCGATAAGTAAGTAGCATATAAATTCACAAACTATATGTTCCGTGCACCGGCATGTAGATTCTATAGAATACAATACCTAGAGTAATTGCAAGAGACAGAGTAAGACTGGAACAGTTCAGTTTATCAGTCACTAGGAAAAATTAGTCGTTGAAACAGGTCGTGCTTGAAGTATCAGACAAAAAAAAAAGATTAGTAGATACAATAATGCCAGCCCAGCTTCAATTAAAAATTGGCTCGGTGAAGTGAACAGCATACTAGCCGAAAGGCCCACATTCATTTCATCTCTAGATATGTTGTGTCCCCTTTTTTTCATTAAAATGCTTGACCGATTGCCCCCTCCACAATTGTATGTGAAACCCCTGGCACACATAACGTGAATGTCTTTTGAGCAAGAACACTTGTTAGGCAAGGAGACGCGACAAACAGTGATTCCTCTTCAGACGTGGTGTTTTCTCAAAATTAAACACTCAAATTCATTATAACAAAGTTTCATCTTAGACGAAAATAAGTTCGTTATATCCAAAAATTTGTTATAAAGGCATATTCGTAAATTTGTGTACATTGCAAGAGTATTCATTTTCTTTGTTATAACCTATATTTCGTTATACCCGGATCTTTATATAAAGGTTTGAGTTATGTGATCATCAAGCAACAGTTGGAAGTCTGCACCGATCCCGTGTACATGTCTGTCTTTGTGCCGTTTTGCACTACGATATGTTTCTTCAGAACTGAATAACCAACTAGCAAAAAAAAACTGGTTTATTACGCTCAAAAGACACAATCTTCTTTTGGCGCGCAGTATTGCCGCGAGGGGTCGTGCGTGGCGCGTCCGGCGGCCCAAGAAGGTGGTGGCAGCCCCGGGGCCTCGACAAAGAGGGTGCCCCGGAGCACCGTCGTCCCCACGACGACGAACCCGAAGACGACGACGACGCGATGGTCCCGGATCAACGTCGTCTTTACCGACCTGACGAACATCTGGAACAACTGGTTCCGGCGTGGTCTTCGCAGTTGGTTTCGAGGCCGAGGTCGATTTCTTTACGGAGCACTTGGTGCTGTAGGTTCCCATGCATAATTAAAAAAAGCACACACATCAACACGGCCCCTTTCCAAGTGGTGCTAGGTGTGCACAGAATTAGGAGAATGAGTATGAGGCGCCTCCCCCCCCCCCCCAAGTTGAGTTTGATTGAAACAAGACCCTAAATGAATGCATAAACTAAAATGCTTGTCACACTAACCTACCGTTGGCTCCAGGTTCTTCGGGGGTAGGCTTCCAAAATAAGGGGCGTTGTCCGCCATTATCGTCAAAAAACGTGTGGCCACAACGCTTGACGTTAAAGAATGAAGCGAAAGGTCCTGTTGCGTCGTGAATAAAAGTAAAGAGTTTGTGCCCCCCTGCAGATGATTGTTTTTTTGGGGCAGGGGGAGCGACTCCCTCTTTTCCTGTGCGCGTGCTTATGATGTTCGTCGCGGACAGTAAGTGCCAGTGCGCCATCTGTAAGGTGCGTTTTACTTGAATTGACCAAATTGGTTCATTACGGTAGGACTCTGGAAAAATGACGCTATCCATTCGTCATGCTATTAAGAGGTGAGAGCTAGCATATTACTCTCAGCGGAGTACTACACTCTTAATCAGGTACTGGTGAAACGCTGGCTATCAGGACACGAGAGAAAAAGTGTCGGGTTTCCTGACTATATATATACATATATATATATATATATATATATATATATATATATATATATATATATATATATATATATATATATATATATAAATATATATATATATATATATATATATATATATATATATATATATATATATATATATATATATATATATATATTGTGGTAAAGCCTTTGGACAGTGGGTCATCCTCTTCAGCGCCTTCTAGTGGGTCGCCCTTTTTCTTAAGAAGAAGAGCAGCTCGTGCAGAGAGTCGATCCCCGCATTGACTGTCGCTGTCGTGAATTATCGCTGAGTGTCCGTCAATAAACCGCTTAACAATTTGGTGGAGGTGCTGAGAGTGCTGTGCCCTTCAAACACCTTCGGTCAGCATTCGATGCCCTTGGAGCTTCGATCCCGTACCGTGCCTCCAACCATGTACCAAGACGCCGCCCAGCAAACCCTTCCTACTACGTCGCCGCCATGTCCCGGTGTCCCCCGCATCCGCGACCCTCCTGTCTTCACCGGCGCGGATGGCACCAACGTCGAGGACTGGCTTGCCATGTACGAACGTGTGAGCGTCCCCAATCATTGGGATGAGGCAGCTAAACTAGGTAACCTGTTCTTCTACCTTGCGGGTGTGGCCGGAATGTGGTACAATAACCACGCATCTGATTTCCCGACTTGGTCCGCTTTTAAAACCGCTGTCGTCGACGTGTTCGGCCGCCCTGCTGTTCGTAAGCTGCAAGCTGAACAGCGTTTACGTGAACGAGCCCAGCAGACCGGTGAGTCCTTCACAAGTTATATCGAGGACATCCTTGACTTGTGCAAGAAAGTCGACCCGAACATGTCAGAGGCTGACAAAATCACGCATGTTCTAAAAGGCATCGCCGACGATGCCTTCACCATGCTCCTGGCAAAGAACCCCCGCACTGTGGCAGAAGTCATCATGTTATGCCAAAGTTACGACGAGCTGCGGCGGCAGCGCTTGATGACCCGTCGTCCGCCACCACGTGATGCTGATCTCTCGGCCTTGTCAGCAGTTCCAGACCACGCAACCTTGCTCGCCGAAATCAAGTCGTTCGTGCGCGAAGAAGTTGCCCGCCAGGTCTCTCTACTGGCTTTTGCTTCCCCACAACAAGCTCAACAGCCATCAAGTACACTTCTACCTCCGCTCCGCCGAGCCATTCAGCAGGAAATCGCGGAGGTCGTCCCTGAATACCACCAGCCACCTCCTGCATCTGTGCCACTCAGCTACGCCCAAGTTGTTTCCAGGCCGCCCCCACCGATTTCTGTCACTGTTCCGCTAAATTACACCGAAACCGTCGCGAGGCCCCAGGCCTTTGGAGAACCTGTCTCGCCTACATACGCCGGCGTCACCCACGTGCCCCGAGTGCCGCCTACCATGCACTCATATCAGCAGCCGGCTCGCCAATTGCGTTCTGCGACATGGATGCGACCAGCAAACCAATGGCGCACTGCTGATAATCGCCCCATCTGTTTTGCTTGCGGTTGCGTCGGTCATGTGGCACGATATTGCAATCGTGTGCAGCAACCGCAGGTCGCCTCCAACTTTCCCAGCCAGTCAAGACGCTCTTATGACCAACCGCCGCCTATGTCACCGTCGTCCCGCCCCGTTCCGTCTACCCGCCGTTCACCATCTCCACGACGTCGCTCACTGTCACCGATGCGGCCACGTCCACTCGAGGGCGACCAGGAAAACTAGTCGTCGCAGTCCACGAGGCAAGGGCTGCGACGCTGTCGAACTGCGGAAGCCCTCAGGAAAGCCCGTCGAACGTGATAGACGTGCTTGTGGATGGCGTTCGTGCATCTGCCCTTGTAGATACTGGAGCCGCCGTATCCGTGATGGACGAAAAACTTTGCCGATTACTGCACAAAGTGACCACGCCGCTTTCCGGACTCTCCCTCCGTACAGCCAGCGCCCAAAGCATTCACCCTACAGCGATGTGCACAGCCCGCCTTATGATTCAGGACGTGATGTATGCGGTCGAATTCATCATAATTTCTTCATGCTCTCACGACGTCATCCTAGGATGGGATTTTCTCTCCCGCCACGACGCCGTCATTCATTGCGCACCAGCAGAAATAGAACTCGCGCCATTCTCTTCTTTGACGCCGGCCGACAGTCCATCCGCTGCAAGCAAGTTACTCGTCAGAGACGACACTCAAGTGCCTGCAAACTCGTCCGTTGCGGTGTCGCTCTACTGCGCAAGCCTTTCTGACACCGCTGCACTCCTCTCGCCATCTCATCGTGTTTTCATAAGAAAAAGCTTGCTGGTTCCTTTCGCGACCGTCCAACTCACTCACGGCAGCACCACTATTTTTGTTGTGAACCCATCTCCGTACAGCGTTACGTTGGTGCGAGGAGAATGTCTCGGCAGCGTGGAACCCATCGAAGACGCGCAAGTTATGGATCAACCCGATGACATGCACTACCCAAGTTCCTGTACGCTTGGTGCTGTTTCGACATCTGCTTCATCATCCGATGATATATTCGGTCCCTGCATACCCGACGACCTTACGCAGGGCCAGCGTTCCCAGCTTTTGGGCCTGTTGGAAGAATTCCGCTCTTCTTTCGATGTCGCTCAACCTTCTCTCGGCCGCACATCCACCGTTACGCATCGCATCGACACAGGCACACAGCCACCGCTGCGGCAACGTCCATATCGCGTATCTCCCACAGAACGCCGTGTAATCAACGAGCAAGTCGACGACATGCTTCGCCGCGATGTTATTCGCCCCTCTAGCAGCCCCTGGGCATCTCCTGTCGTTCTCGTCACGAAGAAGGACGGTTCTGTGCGGTTCTGTGTGGACTACCGACGCCTCAACAAGATCACTCGTAAGGACGTGTATCCACTACCGCGGGTAGATGACGCGATCGACAGCCTGCAAGGAGCAGAATTCTTTTCATCCCTCGATTTGCGCTCAGGGTACTGGCAAGTACCTATGGCTGAGGACGCTCGACCAAAGACCGCTTTTGTCACCCCCGACGGCTTGTACGAGTTTAACGTTATGCCGTTTGGGCTGTGCAATGCGCCCGCCACCTTTGAGCGCATGATGGATACACTTCTGCGTGACCTGAAATGGCACACGTGCCTGTGCTACCTCGATGACGTCGTCGTTTTCGCTCCTGACTTCTCGACGCACCTTCAACGCCTTCGGCATGTTTTAACGCGTCTGAGAAACGCCAGTCTGCAACTGAACCTAAAGAAGTGCCAATTTGCAGCTCGGCAGCTGACAATACTCGGCTACGTCGTGTCCAAGGACGGAATTCTCCCTGATCCAACCAAGCTTCGGGCCGTGACCGAGTTCCCCAAGCCGACATCCGTGAAGGAACTGCGCAGTTTCGTAGGACTGTGTTCCTACTTTCGGCGCTTCATTCGAAACTTCGCGACTATCATATCGCCGCTGACGAAGCTTCTCGGAAGTAACGGGCCTCTCCATTCGTGGTCATCACAGTGCGACGACGCTTTCAGAACACTTCGTCGTTTGTTGACGTCGCCTCCCATACTCCGCCACTACGACCCTACGGCCCCTACAGAGGTACACACGGATGCCAGTGGTGTCGGCCTCGGCGCTGTCCTTGCGCAGCGCAAACCAGGGTTCCCGGAATATGTCGTGGCGTACGCGAGCCGTACGCTTACTAAAGCCGAGACTAATTACACAGTCACCGAGAAAGAATGTTTGGCAATCGTCTGGGCCCTTGCAAAGTTCCGACCTTATTTGTATGGTCGCCCATTTGATGTCGTCACCGACCACCACGCACTATGCTGGTTGTCGTCATTGAAAGATCCCTCAGGCCGTCTCGCCCGGTGGGCACTTCGCCTGCAAGACTATGACATCCGCGTGCTGTACCGCAATGGAAGGCAACATGCTGACGCCGACGCCCTGTCGCGCTCTCCCTTGCCTGACGACAATGCCAACAACTCAGTGTCTCACCTTGCCATTTCTTCGATTAGCATTCATGCTATTGCTACTGAACAGCGCAAGGATCAATGGATTGCCTCACTGATAGACTTGCTGACTGATCCATCCACTCCATCCACTCGCGCGTTGCGTCGTCAAGCCCACCATTTCGCCGTTCGCGACGACCTCCTCCATCGACGCAATTACAACGGTGACGGCCGCCAGTGGCTACTAGTCATACCTCGCAGTCTGCGCTCTGACATATGCGAATTATTTCATTCTGATCCGCAGTGTGCGCACTCCGGGGTATCGAAGACTTACCACCGCATTCGCCAACGGTACTTTTGGCGCGGCATGTACCGCTACGTGCAGAAATTCGTTCGCTCCTGCATAGAATGTCAGCGCCGCAAAACTTCAACGCACCTGTCGCCGGTAGGTCTGCAACCTCTACCTTGCCCTGCCAGGCCGTTTGGGCGCGTTGGCATCGATTTGTATGGGCCACTTCCACTAACGTCGGCTGGTAACCGCTGGGCCATTGTTGCTGTGGACCACCTCACGCGATACGCCGAAACGGCCGCTCTTCCCGCGGCTACAGCGAGCGATGTGGCTTCCTTTCTGCTCCAACGATTCATCCTGCGACACGGCCCACCCCAGGAACTGCTCAGTGACCGAGGCCGTGTCTTCCTGTCTGAAGTCGTTCAAGCCATTCTCAAAGAGTGCAACGTTGTTCACCGCAAAACTGCTGCTTACCACCCGCAGACGAATGGCCTCACAGAACGCTTCAACCGTACGCTGGGCGACATGCTCTCCAATACGTCAACGCCGATCACACAAATTGGGATTCCATTCTACCCTTCGTCACCTACGCATATAATACCGCCCCTCAGAGCACTACTGGCTTTTCACCTTTCTTTTTATTATATGGAAGGAACCCGTCACACACCATCGATACGATACTTCCGTACAGGCCAGATCCGTCTGAGTGGGCACCTATTTCTGCTACAGCCAAGCTTGCTGAAGAATGTCGAGAGCTTGCAAAGACCTTTACTGCGCATGATCAAGAGCGGCAAAAAAGCATTCGCGCTGACGCCAGTACTACTGCACCCACATTCCTCCCTGGAGCGCTCGTCTGGCTCTCGATCCCTACTACTGCAACTGGCCTATCTTCAAAACTATTGCCTAAATACGAAGGCCCCTACCGTGTCGTCAAATGCACTTCCCCAGTCAACTACTTGATTGAACCCATCGAACAATCTCCGGACATGCGTCGTCGAGGACGCGACATTGTTAACGTGGAGCGCCTCAAGGCCTACCATGACCCGCTCATTGTAACCAGCTGTTAGGTCGCCAGGCGGCTCCCTTTTCGTACCAGGGGGAGTTGTGGTAAAGCCTTTGGACAGTGGGTCATCCTCTTCAGCGCCTTCTAGTGGGTCGCCCTTTTTCTTAAGAAGAAGAGCAGCTCGTGCAGAGAGTCGATCCCCGCATTGACTGTCGCTGTCGTGAATTATCGCTGAGTGTCCGTCAATAAACCGCTTAACAATATATATATATATATATATATCACCATAAGCGGTACTCGATTGGGGGTGTATCAGTACCGCCCACCGAGTGTCTCGGTTATCACACTGTGTCGGGAGACGGCGTGGGCGCGTTCGCGTATTCAACGCCGCAGGCGTGTGCTCCGTTTCGTACGTCAGGTGTGATTCAGTACACCGCAATCAGCTGCAACGCTGTGTGAAGCTACGCGAGAAGTTCGGTCTGCGAGATGTGTAAGATTGCACGCATAGCGCTTGGCCTTCGTCGTATAGTCACGGTGGTCGTAGCTAATGCTCTCGCGAGCCGTGAACGAGAGGCGTCGCGACGTGCTGTAGCTTTAAACACATAGACTTTCCCACAATACTTATTTGAGGGAACTCTGGCGCTAGTGTCTATGGGAGCTACAACGCACGTGCTTCAGCGAGCAAGGGAATGATGGGTGGTGCACACATTTGTCTAATTTTCGTACTTCTGGCCTGCTTCTGGCTCCGTGTGTGTTCGTGTGGCTTGGAGCTGTGTTTTCACGAAAACATAAATTAGCATATGTTCACCGTTTGCACTTCACAACCTTATTCTTTTAGGCTTACCATTTCAAATCAAGTCACAAAGTTCAAAAGGGTTCCTTCTTTCTTTCAAAACAAAACCGTAACCAGCAATAACCGAAGCCGCAAATACGATTCGCCACCCGCAAGTATGAAGAGTAGGCAAATGTGTGTTTTGCCCATCATTCCCATAGTCGCTCAACAATCGCAGCGCCAGAGTGCCCTCTAGTTAATTTGAGAAACTGTATGTTTAAACACAAACACACAAATAAACACACACACACACAAACTCATAACAACTTTACAACCGTACTACTGGGGTCGTTTATTTCTAAGGCATTGGATATCCTCACCTATTACTCGGCCTAAAAAAAGTATGTGTGAATGATAATGTCGCTGAACTTGGTGCGAAATGCGTTTACTGTTGCAAGTCTCACTCGCCTCGACAGCGTTGCCCGTGAAGTATGAAACGAATCAGAAGCAAGGCGGAAGCAAGCAGAAATAGGAAACACACAAGACAGCGCTCGACGCGCGTGTTTCTGTGTTCGTCCCGTTTGTTTTGTGCTGTTTTTTTCTTTTTGTGGTTTAAATAGAAAAGAAAACAAAATGACGACTACGTAAGAAATAGCTCTCACAGCTGCTACGCTTATTACACGTCTATAGACGTGTAATAAGTATCTCTCTCCAGTCATACCTACAGTTATGATTGGAGAGAGGTAGCTAAACGAATATATGTATATATATATATATATATATATATATATATATATATATATATATATATATATATATATATATATAGGTGTGTGTGTGTGTGTGTCAACACACGAAAAACGAGCTCTTACGTATAGACTTTTTTCCCATATCTCTCTCTCTCTCTCTCTCTCTCTCTATATATATATATATATATATATATATTTATATGTAATATAAATATCAAAATGCGACGTTTTATATAACAGAATAGCAGTCACAACAAGTGAGGTGGCAATGGCGAAACCAGCCTTTACACTAATACTGATGATGAGGACCTAAAAGCATGGCTCACACCCACTCAATGGGATTTCCCAAGAAACGAACATTCATATGGTGGATCACTAAATACTTTTAGGAATAATGAATATTAATTTGATCAAGATTACTCAAATTCTACTCATTGAAAAAATTTCTATCAAAACCGCCTTGATTCCAGTAAGAATCTTTCTACAGCAGAACAGGTACGCCGGTGACAAATATAGGAGGCTCCCAAAGAGAGAATATTGGAAATAAAGAAATTCAATTTCGTTTGAGAAAAAGCCGCTTTACGAATGTTTTTCATCAGCGACTTGAAGCGACTACATAATAAAAAATAATGCTCGATTCTTTCATCCTTGTTTCGGAATGACCAAAAAGGGGAATGAGCCAGACCATCTTGATGCATATAGTAACTTTGATTTCTAACTATACAGCATGATTTTGTATAAAAAAACTTAAGTTTTTGCGTCATCTTTCCATTCTGAGTGGTTCCCTCGGCCTTTCTGAGCAGCACACATCTTCCTCACATTTTTGTGCACTCCGAAAAAAGCGATCCTGGCCACTAATGGGCAGAAGGTAAAAAAAAAGGAATTTTAATACGGTTTTAGGTGCTCGATTTGGACAATCTTACGTCCACGGCGTCATTGATCAAAGGGTTGCTCAAGCGGTTCCACAATGTAATGCACAAGTGGCGTTTGTTCAACCACACCGTAAGGGCCGTAATACCTGGACAGAAATTTCTCACATCTTTTTTCAATTTGTCAAAATATTCCTCGCACCGCAACTGCGTCACCCCTGCAAAAACAACATTCACTGGAAACAGCCATACATTTAACGTATCTGTGTTTCATCATCGCACAGACTACTTCAAATACACTTTCTTCGCCAATGTATTGAAATATGCAATACCATACCATCTAACATTCGCTCATTAGAAAAAGATGAATTTTGGAAGGCACATAAATACGTCTTCGTCATTCGCAATATTTGTATAATTATCTTTATAGCACTTTTTCGTAGTTATTTGATCTGTCAATTTTTGTATTCATTTATATTATTCTGTTTCTTTCTTGTATATTTAATGCTCTGTACCCACTGCTGCGATAGCTCATTAACCGGGCAGAAGTATGTGAAATTAAATAAAATAAATAAGTTTTGTTGAGGGACCAGGACTGGTTGAAGGAATGCGAAGCCAAACAAGGTCATCTGGGGCATAAGCAGCCGGAGGCACCGAGCTATCGTGGTGGTGTTTTTGGCGTTGCTGATCAGCACTCGGGAGGGAGAGGGCAAGCTGGCGACATTCTTCAACTTCTTTAGCAGCTTGTGACACCACCGTCAACTCAGCAACACCCGCGTGTTAACAAAAAATGGTGTCTAGCGTGCAAGAGGGCTCACGTTCACAAAAGAGGAAGTACCGAGAGAAGCCAGTGGTTGTCCGGGCAGCACTATTATGCGGGTACGTTGCAAAAGTAAGAACACTGTCCCAGTTGAGGTGATCAGTTGCGACGTAAACGGTCACAGCATATCTTCTAGTGTACGGTTGTATCGTTCTGATTTGATTGATTGATTTGTGGGGTTTAACGTCCCAAAACCACCATATGATTATGAGAGACGCCGTAGTGGAGGGTTCCGGAAATTTCGACCACCTGAGGTTTTTTAACGTGCACCCAAATCTGAGTACACGGGCTTACAACATTTCCGCCTCCATCGGAAATGCAGCCGCCGCAGCCGGGATTCGATCCCGCGACCTGCGGGTCAGCAGCCGAGTACCTTAGCCACTAGACCACCGCGGCGGGGCTTGTATCGTTCTGTACAGCCGTCAGTTTGAGAATGATACGTGGTGGTAGTGCGATGAATGACTTGGCATTTCTTGAGAAGTGATTCGACTGCGTCCTACAAAAACACATGCCCTCGGTCACTCAGAAGCTCGCGTAATGCACCACGACGTAGAATGATGCGATGCAATATTGAACGACCAACGTCACTTCCCGACGCGCAAAGCAACGGCGAGGTTTCTGTGTAGCGCGTAAGGTGATCGATGGCGACAAATATTCAGCTATTTGCATCAGGTGTAATCGGAAGACGACCATACAGATTGATACTAACGTGG
The DNA here is from genome assembly GCF_013339725.1 of Rhipicephalus microplus. Lineage (NCBI taxonomy): Eukaryota > Metazoa > Arthropoda > Arachnida > Ixodida > Ixodidae > Rhipicephalus > Rhipicephalus microplus. Next base: position 44,985,140 of record NC_051167.1, on the reverse strand, counting down.
CCAAATAGTCGGGCAGGATAAGGTAAGGTTGTAGTGGAGCTGGGGAACTGGGAGTGGTATTCTTCCCGCGCTGGCAAGCCAGATAGGAACGGACGTAGCGACAACATAAGCTATGGTTTTCACGCCAGTAGTAGCAGTGGGACAGGCGGATGTAGGTTTTTTTCATATTCTAGCATGGGCGCAATTTGAGCCGGTGTCAAAGGAAGCGCATATGGGCTAGCGGAGATGTCCGTAAATTACTAGGCGCCATTGGCGTCTTTCTGAGCGACAATTTCGTTGGCATAGCAAACAATCTCTGATAAAGAAGTGCTGCATTTGACGGCGCGTACCTCTAGGGATGTGTTGCGAGGAAGGTTGACTCAATAGGCTGAGAAATGTAGTGCTTCAAGGATCGTTTTCTTGCTCCTGAATTATGTAGCTGACTGTAGTAGAGTTAGAAAGCCGAGCTGCCGTGCTCATAGAAACAACAGCGTCAGTTGAAGAACAAGAAAAGATCAATGTTTGTTTTTGTGCCACGCTTTTGCAGGCATGCGGTTGCTTCTCCGCAGTCATATCAGCGCAGCTGATGACGTGAGGGAACGGCACGCAGTAGACGTGATCACATTCTTTACCCCAAGATCATTTTCTTTATTGATCTACACAGCCGGAAATCTTGAGGCAAGTATAGGTCTGTCTCTTTCCGTGTACGCTGGCTTCTGCACACAGCTGGTGGAGAATCAGAAGGCTCTTCTGCCAGCATCTGGGGAAGTTCTTCGTGAGCCACAGGCAGGGGCCATTCCTGCTCCCCTGTTGGTGGTGGGAACACCAAAGTTGTGTCATTGAAAAGAAGTTCCGACGTGTCCACCTCCTGATGCGCCGCTGGGGTGTGGTAAGAGCCACCTGATTCCCTGCCGAGTCCCCGGTAGAGGGTCATCTTAAGGCTTTTGTTGCGATGTGCGATCCTGCATACTAGGAAAAACTGCGTGAGCGCAAATGGTCAACATGAACGTGCCTGAGTATGCTCCGTCTGTACCACATAGGTCACAGGGCTAACTCTCCACACCACTCGCCCTTCCGTTCACCATAGCTTCTCTGGGTATACGTAAAAACTTTCAGGCAAGTCTCCTCTAAACCAACGGAAGGTCGATCTCCGTCTGTCACGCTGCCGGGGAACATTATAGGAAACGGGGGAACATTATAGGAAACGAGTTGCTCAAGAAATCCGTAAGAAGCAAAATAGCTCCGCAAGCGCTCATTAGTCTTCGCTGCTGTAGTTGATTACATAAGAAACACTTCAATCCACTTTGAAATTGAGTCGATGCACAACAGGAATGTTGTTTTTCCAAATTCGAAAAAATCCACATGCGCTCTCTGCCAGCATCGGGCGGGAAAAGGCCATGGCTGCAGTGGGGGACGAGGAGCGCTGTTTTGCATCTCTTGACAAATGCGGCTTCTTTTTACTGCTCGTTTTATCTGTGCGTCGAGCCCTGGTCACCATAGCAGACTTCGTGCTAGCCTCCTCATGCGTGACGCGCCGGGGTGTTCTGCATGCAGCAGTCCTAAAACTGCGTCTTTCAAATTTGTCGGCACAATAACCCGACCTCCCCACGTGACACAACCTGCTTAGAACGCTAGTTCCAAACACCTATTATAGTACAGTACGATCTCCACCTCTTCGACTTGCACTGGACATCCTTTCAAAGTACATCGGTAAACTTTGCAAAGCGTGCAGTCATACTTGCTTGCTTAAGCGACGTCCTTTGTAGTTAGTGCCTTTGTTTCAAAAACAGCAAGGGTATCTGTCTCCTCCACCTCGGTTCCACTTGAAATAGGCAGCCTGGACAGTGCATCTGCCACTTCTCCTTCAGATTCCTTTCTATATTTTAAGTCGTAACGATAGGAAGCCAAGAATAAAGCTTATCGTTGCATGGAAGCAACCGCTAAAGATGGGACTTCCTTTTCTTGCCCCGACATGCCTGTCAGCGGTTAGTGGTCCATAAACAATGTGAATGTCACCCCGTACTGAGAACGATGAAATTTCTTGAGGCCGAAAGTTATCGCCAAAGCTTTTCGCTTGATCTGGGCATAGCCGTCTTCAGCTTGCGTTAGTGTTCTAGATGCGAAAGCGGCGGGTTTTTCTGTGCCATTTGGAAGTCTGTGGAAGTGATCTGCGCCGAGCTCATACTGCGATGCATCGCAACTAGCTGCCAAGGGCTTCTTTGGATCGTAAAACAGAGTACTAGACTTGTCGTGAGCAAGTTCTTCGTTTCTTAAAACACGAGCGCACACTTGTCCGTCCAATTCCAACGGTTTTATTTTCTCAGAAGTTAATACAGCGGGGCAGCTCTGGTTGACAAATTGAACAGCAACACTGAGAAGAATGTTACTATTCCAAAGAAAGACAAACTCTTGCATTTGTCAGCTCTGGTGCATTTTTTATCGCCCTTACTTTTGACCCCCAGTGACCCAATTCTCTCCAAAGTAATTTTGTGGCCAACGAAGCGAAATTCACTGCAAAAGAGCTTGCGTTTTTGCATGCGCAACATCACATTGTGATCGCTTAACCGGGTCAACACTTCTTCCAGCTTGAGCAGAGAGTCTTCAATACTTGATCCTCCAATGATAACATCATTGATGTATCAGTCTTGACACCATTGATGTAACACCGTTGATGTGAGCCCTTGAGGATCCTGTTCATGAGCGACTGGAGTATGGCAGGAGTACTTGCTAAGCCGCTGGTATTGGTGAAGGTCTTAGTGTGTGTTGACCGTTAAATTACCTTTGGCATCTTCGTCAAGTTCTACTTGCTGAGAAGCGGAAGCAAGGTCAAGAACGCAAAACACTTTTGAGCCTGCTAAAGTTGCTAGAAAGGCATCCGGAAGAGGAAAAGGGGAGTGCTCAGGCAGTAGCCCAGGGTTCACTGTGACCTTGTAGTCGCCACACAGCCGTACTTTTGCTTCGCCATCTTCTGGTACCACCACCAATGGAGTTGTTCAGTCGCTACTGGGACTTTTCCAAATATTTTAGTCCGTTTTAAGGCATCACGTTTCTGAGACACAGCTTGCTTTATCGCAAATATTGGCAATGGTCGAGCTCTGACAAATACTGGCTTGATGTTTGGTTTCAAGAGAACTTGCGCTTTATAGCCAGTTAGGAACCCGATCTGCGGGGAGAACACTGCATCAAAATTCTTCATTAATTCTTCAAAAGTCTGATCTTGCCGAATGGCTTGAACTTCTAGTCACTTCATTGTGAGCTTCCTGAGCTAGTTGCGACCAAGAAGACATGGCAACTCTCGTTCACCATCGTCTACTATCAACACAGGTAGGGTATCCGTTAGATCACCGTGTTCGGCCCACACGTTCGCTGATCCTATAACTGGCACTAGTTTCCTTAAGTATGTCCTTAGTGGAACTGTCAGTTTCTAGATTTTCAGTTGAGGAAACTCGCGCCGAAAAACGGCTTTCGACATGACGGTGACCGAAGCTCCTGTATCTATAGTCGTTTTGAAGGCTCGTCCTTCAATCTTTACAGTGATATCGTATGCAGACCAATTAAGTTTTAGAGTGTATATTTGCTGCCCTTCTTTTAAATCCTCTGCCGGACGATTGATTGCACTCAGTGCCTTTGTTGTGCCGGGGCGCTGCCTGCACATGTTTTGCAAGTAACTTTGCTCCCCGCAATGATGGCAATAATACTTGTGATATCAGCAACATTCTGAAGTGTGGCAGTTACCGCAACGGAAACACTCTGGGCACTCAGTTCTGCCCCGACGGCTGTCTCTGCCACGACTGTTTTGCCTGAGAACATCAACTTCTAGTCCAGAGCGCTTTTGTGAACTACCTGCGTGCTCTTCTACAGACCTTTGCTGGGTCTGTGTATCTGCTAGTTGAAGGTTTAAAGTGATCTTATATGCCTCTTCGAATGTCAGTTCTTCAGCAGCGAAGAAATCGCGTTGTGTGTCGGTACTGCGTAGCTCGGTGACAAGCCTGTCTCTAAGCGCTTCGTCGAGAAACTTTCCAAGCTCGCAACTTCTGACCAGCTGCTTTATCTGCACCACGAATTCGACCACAGACTCTTGTTCCAACTGCACCCTTCCGTTAAATCTGCATTTTTCGGCTATCATGGCCTTTTGGTGACTGTTTTGTCGTTTCAACAGAGTCGTTACATCGTCATACGTTTTGCTGGCTGGTGAGTCTGGTATTAGTAGATTCTTCAGTACCTCGTATGCTCGAAGGCCTTCAACTGTCAAGAATACAGCCAGCTGCTTGCTTTCAGTCACATCAATTGCTGAGACGTAAAACTCAAATATTTGCAGGTAACACTCAAAGCTATCACTCCTTCCGTCAAAAATGTCAATTTTGCCCATCTTCGCCATTGCAGTGACGCCAACGCAGCCGTCCTTTTTGACTTCAGCAGCATCGGAAAACGCACGGGGAAAGCCGTCGTAGTCCCATCCTCGCCACCAGTGTAGTAGAATTAGGCAGCCGAGCTGCCGTACTCAAAGAAAAAGCAGCGTCAGTTTTAGAAGAATGAAAGATCAGCGTTTAGTTTTGGGCCACGCTTTTATAAACATGCGGTTGCTTATCCACAGTCATATCAGTGCAGCTGATGACACAACGGAACATCATGCAGTAGACGTTATCACACTGACACAACGTCCAGATAAGTGGGCGAAGGTGAAGACGGTGACTTAGTAGAGGCGATCGAACATAGTAGAGGCGATCGGGACAAAGCGCCTGCGTCTAAGTGTTTTCATCCACATTGTAAACGACGTGGATATTGTACTCCTGTAGCCAAAGCGCCCAACGGGCGAGCCGGCCGGTGGGACCTTTTGAAGGGGAAAGCCAACGTAATGCAAGATGATCTGTACTCATGCTAATGGGCACCCGTAAAGATAGAGTTGAAGTTTGCCTATGGCATATAGAAGAGATAGGCACTCTCTTTCAGTGCATGAATGAGTGTCTTCTGCTTTTGCGAGTGCATGACGGGTGTCAAAATAAAATGCTGGTTTACGATAGGCGAGCACATCACCGAGACAAACTCCGCTAGCATCCGTGTGTATTTCCGTTGGGGTGAGAGGATCAAAATTTCGCATTGTTCAAGGTTATGTAAGATGGTGGCGGAGTGTGGCAAATGCATCATCAAAAGCCGACGACCATCTAGAAAGGTCGCGTTTGCCGGCAAGAAACTCAGTCAAGGGCAATATGATGGAGGCAATTTAGCGATTAAAACGGCGAAATTATGAGCAAAAGCCTAGAAAGTTGCGAAGTTCTTTTAAAATCTTCGGCCTAGGGAATTCGAGAATGGCATGGAGTTTTGTTGGATTCGAAAAAATGCTACCTCTAGGTAAAACATGACACCCAGTTAGAACTTTTCGAGCGCTGAAGCAGCACTCCTTCAAGTTGAGCTGTAGACCAGCAGAGGTGAGGCAAGTGACCACAATCCGAGGCGCTGAAGATGCGTTGAAAAGTGCCTTGAATGTATAACCACGTCGTCTGGATAACACTCGCAAGCCGGCCATTTCAGGCCCCGGAGGATGTTGTTGATCTTGTGCTCGAAAGTGGAAGGCACCTTGCAGAGCCTGAGTTACATGAGATTAAATTCGTATAAGCCTTTGGGGGTAACCAAAGCCGTCTTGCGGCGACCAGCCTCAGCCATTGAAACCTGCCAATAACCTGAGCGCAGGTGTAGTGACAAGAACAACTCGGCACTTTGTAAGCAGTCACGGGCATCGTCTATGCGAGGTAGCGGGTAAGCATCTTTGCGCGTGATTTTTTTCAATCGGTGGTAGTCGATGCAAAATCTTATAGAGCCATCTTTTTTCTTGTAGAGAACTACCGGAGAAGCCCAAGGTCTGTTAGGCTCAATGGTGACGCGCTTCAACACTTCGTCAATTTGTTCCGCGATTATGCGATGGTCAGAGGCCGACTCACAATACGCACGCTGACGTAAAGTAGCGTGAAGACTAGTGTCGCGTTGGTGAGATACTGTGCAAGCACGGCACAGTGTTATTTGCTGGAGGGCAAAGCTGGCGTGGAAGCGCTCGAGGTGGGCGATGGTGGCGGTGCGCTGCTGGGCCGTAAGGTTGGTGTCGTTGTAGTGAAAAATTACGTTGGTGAATGATCGAGACGGCGGTGACGGGGAGTCATCAACAGCGTCAGTAGGTATCATAGTCAATGGTAAGGAGCGACACGTGCACTTAAGGGATCAACGTCATCAAAACAGCCCAGCTACTCCCCACACATTAACTCGGGGGGCGAAGGAAATGAATTTCAAACAAATCGCACTTGATCCATCGTGAAAGGTCAGAAAAATGAAATGAATTAGGAAGCACTTGTGGTGGACAACGGCTTCAGAAAACGTAAAAAGAACAGCTCAACTATTAAAGACGTCACAGGAAAGCGGAACTAGGGTGGGTGAGAACGGGGGTATTGTAGCGTTAGCCGCAACAAAAACTTTGGCAGGTGAAGGCAGCGAGTCGAGTAAAGCAGAGTCGCATGACGGCGGGAACTTTATTTCGACATACACAGTTCATTACGGCAAGATGAGTGCAGAGAAAGTCCCAGCCTAATAAGTGGTCATGGGACTGCGGGAGCACCACAAATTCAACGAAATAAATATCGTCAGCACTAACTACACTTGCTGCGCATGCGACCAAAGGGTGAAATCGTTGCCCGCTAGCAGTGCTCAAAACAATGTCGCGAAGAGGCGTTTTGACATTTTCTTTACTCCATGGCAAGGTTTCTAATTTATTTCTGACAGTAAGGCGCTAGTGTTAACCAGTGCAAAAACAGGTACGCCTTCAACAGAGACAAGATCGACGTTGGACAGCGAAAAAAAAGGTCTTGTGGAGTTTGAAAGATCCGGAGTTCTTGTCTCCGGAACTGTGGCCCCTAGTTTTCCTCAAGAACAGGCGAGGTCGACGTAGCATGGAGAAAAGGAAACGGTGCTGAGGTGAAGGCGATTGGTGTCTGTTGAAGTTCTGGCAAGGTGAAAAAGTGTCCATGACAAAAAGCAGGCCAGTTACGGCAGGCTCAGGTCGCGGTGAGAAATCGTAAGTGTCGGGCCGGACTTCATCATGCAGGAAAAACGCACGCCATCAAGAAAGCCGTGCTACGTGACCCGCAAATCCACAGGCGAAGCATATGTGGGGGGGGGGGGGTGTTGTCTTGAGTGCACAATGATTCTGAAAGCGTTGTGGTGGCCAGAAGAAATCGTGGTGGTCGTGAGAAAGGACGGGTAGCCTGGTGCATAAGTACAGGCGACGCCAAAAAAGGGTTGCGTCGACGTAGGCGTTGGCCAGAAGCCAACTTCGGGGTTCGTTCAGTGCGTTGGCATAGCTCAGTGAAGCAGCCAAATGTGGTGCGTGAGGTGTTCGTAGCGCCTCGGGCACTTGCTCCTAGACGACTCACTGTATTGATGGCGGCAATATAGATGGGGCACATTCGAAGGTATAAGGCGCGAGTGACAACTGGCGTGCTACCTCTTCTAGTACAAACTGCTTGATCATAAAAGCAAAGTGAAGTAGTCTACCACAATGTCAGCCGACGTTAAAGCGCAGATCATCGCACATGGCGCGCTGGCACAATGACTATTGTCACGCTGTTTCCAGAGCTCGTCATTGCTGTGACAAAATAGGATCACTTCAGCTTCCGTTTCCACACATTTGGTGACGAGCACCTAAGATGCGTCGTCAGTCACGCCTTTCAAGGTTGCTCGATCTTCCCAGCTTGTGTCATGGGCAAGTTGAGACACCGGCAAAGGTTCACCGCATCTTCGATGTAGCAAGAGTAATTTTCACTGTTCTGTTGAGTGCAAGTGCTGTTCAGCCCGTAACTTGCGAAGCGCTGGACGGCCCAACGAATCCGCAAACGCCGATCGGAAGGCCAACCAATGGGAAGGTCCTTCTCATGATTGCGTTACCAAAAACTGGTGACGTCGGTCAAACAAAAATGGATGACGGTAAGCTTGAACGCAACGTCCCACTGATGGTGCATCTTCACCCGGCCGTATTCGCCGAGCTAGTCTCCCACGTCCTTGTCATCGCTTTCACTGAAGGGAGGCAGGTCGCGCTGTCGAAAAGAGCCGGGACAGACAGAAGCTGCTGTAGTTAGAGTCAAGGCAGCCGCCTGTTGATTGTCGTCCGTGGACGTAGTAGCAACTGGAGGCAATGAACGCTTTCGCAATTCCAGGAATATTGAAAGATCCAACCAAATAAGAGCACCTCCAACCAAATAAAATGAGGCGTTTAAGAGAGGTATTCGTTTATGTAACGGAAGAGCAGTCACGACAAGTTAAATGGTAATAGCAAAACCGGCCCGTACACCGAGCCAACCAAACGCCTGTGCCTTTCTGAGTAGCACTAATATTGATTGATATGTGGGGTTTAACGTCCCAAAACCACCATACGATTTTGAGAGACGCCATAGTGGAGGGCTCCGGAAATTTTGACCACCTGGCGTTGTTTAACGTGCACCCGAATCTGAGCACACGGGAACAACATTTGTGCCTCCATCAGATATGCAGCCACCAAAGCCGAGATTTGATCCTTCCCGTGACCGGCGGGTCAGCAAACAGCCGAGTACCTTAGCCAGGCGGAGTAGAACTCATATTTTTCACTACATCATATATACATATATGTATATATATATATATATATATATATATATATATATATATATATATATATATATATATATATATATATATATATATATACTCATCAACACCACTCCAGTTTAGGTTGTGGGGCACATACTCGAGACAATAAAGAGTCTTGAGGGTACTGGACGCCACCTTACAAGTGGTGGACAGTGCTGCCCGTATCCTACGTCCTCTCGCGCTCTCAAACAACCGCAGCGTCTTCTATAACACATTATTGTAGCTCCGTTCAGGCCGCCGCTTACACGACCTGGGTTCGGTAATGTCGCAAGCCGACCAGCCCAGCGCAGCAGCTGCGCCACCGCTCCCACCACCAAGAAAGCATTCTTACCTGGTCACCAGCCCTTAAAAGGATCCTCCGCTGTTCGCAGGGCTTCCGGGTGAGGACGTGGAAGACTGGCTCGAGGAGTATGACTGCGTGAGTACCATCAACAACTGGGATGAGCCTGTGAAACTCACCCACGTTGCATTCTACTTAAGCGGTGTCACAAAAACGTGGTCTTTAAACCACGCTACAGATTTTTTGACATGACCCGCCTTTACGCGCCAGCTCCACCAGAATTTCGCCAACCCTTCAGTGCGCTCGGATATCACAAAGAAAAGGCTTGTTGCACGTGTTCAACGTCCCGGCGAGTCTTATACTTCTTACGTTAAAGATGTTCTCGCCCTTTGCCACCGCATCGACAACCATATGGCGGAAAACGACCGTGTGTGTCACCTGCTAAAAGGCATTGCGACTGTCGCTTTTAATGCGCTTGTTATGCAGAATCCTCAGACCGTAGCCGATGTTGTAGCTACCTGTCATCGCTTCGAGGAGCTTCAAACCACTCGGATGCTACCTGATATGCCTGTTCTCAGCTCGAGTCATGACACAGCTGAGCTGCGTGCATTGATCCGCTCTATCATCCGCGAGGAATTTCATGCACAGGCTTCACCTCGCCACCTTTATATTCGAACGACGCCACCTGCTACTAGTTTACGCGACGTCGTGAGGGAGAAACTGGCCTTGATCACAGGCACACCAGTTCCGAGCTCACATCTTGTGCCCCTGCCAAGTTATGCTCACGTTGCTGCAACGACGCCTGCGCCCCACCGAAGCCTGGCCTCGATGGCTGTCACACCTGTTCCGAGTTCATATCCTGTGGCCATGCCGACTTATGCTCAGGTTGCTGCTAGGACACCTGTACCCCAGCACAGCCCAATGCAGCTACCAGCGCCCGATGTGCATGGTTCGCTCAACTCGCTCGCACCGCGACCATCTTCCCAGCCTTACAACACCTGGCGCACTGCACTACCGACTTGCTTTCATTGCGACATCCATGGTCATAATTCAAGGTTATGCCGACGCCGTCAACAAGATGAAAGACGAAGCTACGGTGACCATGAACGGGACGACTTCTACCCAACTGGACCACCCTATCGCCGACCGTATCAGAACAGCACATGCCAGTCGCCGTCTCCGCAGAACTTTGCCTCAGTTGGCGGTTCCCGTTTCTCACGTCGTCGCTCACCTTCACCGATGCGGCGTTCCTCCTCTCCCCTTCGACCTTCTACTTCGATTCCCGACCGCCAACTGGAAAAACAAACAGTGCCGCTTCGGGAGGGAAAGCTGCATCTTTCGAACTACGTCAAACTCCTCCAGACCGCCCATCAAATATTCATTGATGTGTGTTGAAGGTATAGAAACAGAGGCACTAGTAGACACAGGCGCATCACCTTCCGTAATTCGTCCAGACGTTTGTGTCCGCTTGAAAAAAGTTAGGACGCCATACGATGGCCCTCCCCTTCGTTGCACAGATGGAGTCCCTATTCAGCCTTCAAGTGTTTGTACAGTCCGCGTTTTCATAGATGGCATCCTTCACCACAATCAGTTTCTTGTACTTCCTTTATGCACTCACACAGTCTTTTTAGGACGGGACTTCCTTTCTCCAGCATCAGCTTTCATATCATGTCGTCAGCGAGTAATTCAAATGTCAGCTACTGAGAGTTCATCTGATGTCGATCCATACAGCTTCCGCTTTGTTGCTGCCGCGGATTGCTTCGTTTCGCCAGGAGATGAACGAATTTTCACGATCACTTCTGATACTATAGTTAACGGTGACGTGTTCATTGCTCCATCAGTTTGCTCCAATCTTGCGAGGCTTACCATTGCACCCGGCCTTGTGTGGTTTAACGACGGTAAGGCATTGGTCACCGCCTTGAACCCAACTTTTTCGCCAGTGATGCTGCTCCAGGGCACTGCTGTGAGCTGCTTCGCTGACAGCAAGCCTTTTTCGCTGGTTTCTATTCACGCAAAATCACCGCCTTTGTCTGCTATAACCGATACCAAGGCAACCACTGCTGCTTTAAATGCTACCATGAGTCCTCACCTCACTGCTGAGCAAAAGAGAGACCTCTTAGACCTTCTCCAAAAGCACAGCTTTTTGTTCGACGTACATTCTAATGTTTTGGGCCGCACATCTGTTGCCGAGCACAGCATCGAAAACGAAGGCAGCTCCATTGTGCGCCGCCACCTATACCGTCTGTCTTCGGCGGAACGGCAAATGATTGAGGAAAACGTCGCCGACATGCTCAAACGGGATATTATTCGACCTTTTTCCAGCTCTTGGTCGCCTCCTGTGGTGTTGCTTCGGAAAAAGAATGGCTCTGTCCGCTTTTGCGTTGATTACAGAGTGCTCAATAAGATAACGAAAAAAGATGTATATCCAATGCCACGCATAGATGATTCCCTGGACTCCCGACAAGGCGCCGAATGTTTCTCCAGCCTTGACCTTCGATCCGGGCATTGGCAAATGAGAAAACAGCGTTTGCAACACCTCACGAGCTTTACGAGTTCAACGTCATGCCTTTTGGCTTAGGCAACACTCCAGCGAAATTCGAGCGCATGATAGATACTGTGTTACGTGGTCTCAAGTGGAAAACCTGCTTATGCTATTTGGACGACATCGTACTTTATTCTTCTACTTTTCCTCAGCACCTTAAGCGTTTGGACGAAGTTCTTTCGTGCACTTCAAATGCTGTGCTTCAGCTCAATACAAAGAAGTGCCACTTCGCCAGCAGGAGCATCAAAGTATTGCATCACCTTGTCAGCAAAGATGGCTGCGTTCGACTCAACCCCGACAAGGTTGCTGCCGTAATTCATTTTCCACGTCCGGGCAATCAAAAACAATCGCGAAGTTTCGTGGGCCCTGCGTCTTACTTTCGCTGCTTTATCAGTCACTTTGCTGCTATTGCAGGGCCGTTACGCAAGCTTCTGACGTCAGGAACGGCCTTAACTTGCACTGACGAGTGCGAGTGTGCTTTCCAAGCCCTTAAATGTGCTCTGACATCAGACCCCGTCCTCCGTCACTTCGATGAGAGTGCACCCACTTTCCTTCACACAGATGCCAGCGGCCACGGAATCGGTGCCCTCCTCCTCCAGCGCGACAACACTTCACGTGAGCATGTAGTTTCGTATGCCAGCCGCGCACTAACAGCTGCGGAGCAGAACTACTCGATAACAGAGCAGGAATGTCTTGCTGTCATTTGGGCCATCCAGAAGTTTCGACCTTATCTGTATGGACGTCACTTCACTGTCATTACCGACCACTATGCCCTATGCTGGTTGTCCTCGCTGAAGAATTTATCTGGGCGACTCGGTCGCTGGATACTCAGTTTGCAAGAGTACACTTTTGACGTTGTAAACATGTCTGGCAAACAGCATCAGGATGCCGACGCTCTCTCTCGCTGCCCTCTGCCACTTTCATCTCCAACCACGCTTCCTCGATGCCCCTCAGGTGATCAAGTGGCTTCCTCTGCACTCATGTTATCACCCCTGGCAGTTGCTGGGTCACTATTTTTAAACAGCAGCGCTCCGTTTGCCGTGTGCCAACGTGACGACCCATACTGTAACCGCATCATCGGGTACTTGAATGACTCGCCTTCTCAACCTAATGCCAGACTACGTCGTCAGCTACGGCAGTTCAAGCTAGACAACATTGTCCGGCAGCGCTATACTTACAATGCGGATGGGCATCGGTGGGTGCCAGTACTACCCCGTTCACTGCGAGAACAAGTTCTCGAAGCACTCCACGACGACCCATCAGCTGGACACTTGGGATTTCAGAAGACCTACAATCGCGTTAGGAGCCGTTTCTTCTGACCTGGTCTTTCTACCTTTGTGGCTAATTATGTCGCATTTTGTGCACTGTGTCAACGCCGGAAACAACCAATTTCTGCTCCTGCTGGATTATTACAACCCAGTCCATATCCCGATACACCTTTTGTCGTTGTTGGAATAGACCTTGTCGGACCACTTCCCGTAACGCCAGCGGGCCACCGCTGGATCGTCAAAGCCATCGACCACCTCACACGATACGTGGAGACCGCTCCTCTACGCACTAGCTCCGCCTCAGACGTTGCCGCGTTCTTTTTAAAATCCATTGTGTTGCAGCATGGTGCACCTCGCACGTTGTTGAGTGACCGGGGCAAGGCCTTCATGTCAACAATTATTGACGAAATTCTAAAAACTTGTGGCACAGTTCATAAGACCACATCCGCTTACCAACCGCAGACAAATGGCCTGACAGAGCGATTCCACCAGACTTTAATCGACATGACATCCATGTACATCGGACCGAACCACCATAACTGGGACAAAATATTGCCGTTCGTAACGTTTGCGCACAACACCACTGTTCAACGAACCACCGGGTATTCACCTTTCTTCCTCGTCTATGGTCGTACGCCGACATTCACGATTGACGCCTCTTTCTGCAATGTAACGACAAAAGAGTCCACGACTACGCCGGAAAATTTCGTGTCTAGGCTCGCTGACACACGGCAATGTGCTCAACTCAACACGGAGGCCAGTCAACTAGACCGCAAGCACCGCTATGACAGCTTTCGTGAAGACGTCACCTTCCGTCCTGAAGATGAAGTACTACTTTGGACACCTGTTTGTACACCCAGATTGTGTGAATAGTTTCAGTCATGCTTTCTCGGACCTTACGTTGTTAGTGAACGAAAATTTCTTAACGATTACCTTGTCACTCCCGTCAAGGGTTCCTCGGACCGTTGTTACCTAGCATTCGAGATAGTTCACGTTTCATGCCTTAAACTCTTTGTTCGTCATACCTTTCCCGCCTAAGTCTCAGCCGGGCCGGCCACTCAAGTGCGCGGGGAAAATAAGTGTGAGCATCATTACTCGTACCATCTTTTCATCTGTACATACTCTCATCAGCACTCCAGTTTAGGTTGTGGAGCACATACTCGAGACAATAAAAAGAATACGTATAATATATATATATATATATATATATATATATATATATATATATATATATATATATATATATATCGACATCTGGATCTCTATATAGACGCGGTTCAAAAAGATGTTATACATGCGTACAAAGTGCACAAACCAAGCATGAATAACATATCAAAAAGAGAAAAAGAGGCACTACTCACGTTGAGCAACTGCGAAGATCTCGTCATCAAACCAGCAGACAAAGGAGGCGCGATTGTTGTTCTGAATAGATTGGACTACATTGAGGAAGGCAAGCGACAACTAAATAACAAACAATTCTACAAACACCTCGACTTTGACCCTACCACGAAGCACAAAAAAAAATCATTGTAACAACCCTAGAGAATCTCACACGTGAAGGTGCCATTAATTCAAAGCTTAAAAAGGCACTTATTACGGTACATTCGGCGCCTGGTCGTTTTTACATGCTGCCGAAGATTCATAAAGAGAATAACCCAGGCAGACCCATTATATCAGGCACGGGAACGTTAACGGAACACATTTCCAGTTATATTGATTCTTTAATCAAAGACATACCACCCACACATGAGTCCTTCTTGCGTGACACAAACCACTTTCTTCGGGAAATAGCAGACGTGAAAATTCCAAACGGTGCATTTCTCGTAACATTGGATGTTAGCTCACTCTACACAAATATCCCACATGACGATGGTGTAAGGGCACTTGTTGAATCGTATGGCACACACAACCCTGTCGCTTATCCAAGCAAAAAAGTAATTGAAATCTTCACAAGACTTGTACTCGATTTGAACAGCTTTGAGTTTAACAACCAGTACTATCTTCAAATCAGCGGTATGGCAATGGGTACAAGAATGGCCCCAAACTACGCTAACATATTCATGCACCACATAGAGTCCAATTTTCTTTCATCTTGTAATATCAAACCTTACTCTATAAACGGTACCTAAATGATATATTCATAATTTGGACACATTCGGAAAACGAGCTCCTCAAATTCATACAGGCATTCAACCAGGTACACCCCAGCATTTATTTTACACACACCTACTCTAACACTGAAATAATCTTTCTTGATGTACTCATTCGAGTTGACGATGGTGCGTTGGTAACTAACGTATACAGAAAACCTACAGACAGGCAACAATACTTGCACTTCAAAAGCTGCCACCCGCGACATTGCAAGACCAGCATTCCCTATTCCCAAGCACACAGATTTCGACGAACCTGCTCCCGCACCGAGGACTTCCACAAAAACAGCACACATATGCGCGAAGTACTCCTTAATCAAGAATACCCGCCAGCTATCATCGATGACGCCATCAAAAAAGCTGAAAATCTGGACCGCCAGACTCTTCTCAACCACCAGAGAAACGCCGACCAACACCGCAACAAAAACTTGCTATTAACTTTCACGAGCAACCCACCGAACATAAACAAGGTCTTAAGAAAACACTTTAACATATTGGAACAAAGCGTGCGACTCTCCAAAATTTTCACTTCTCCTTCTTGTGTTGTATACAGAAGGCCGAAAAATATAAAGGATCATTTAATAAATTCAAAGATAGGTGTGAAACCTCAAATCGGGTGTCACCCTTGCGGAAAAAGCAGGTGCAGGGTATGCAAACACATGCAGACAACGACAGTGGCGAAAAGCACCCACTCGGATTTTAAGCACAGGATAAGAGGTGCACTAGACTGTGACTCAGACAACGTCATATACCTCCTGGAATGTGGGGTATGTAACAAGCAATACGTGGGCCAGACAGACACTCCGTTTAGAATTAGATTCAACAACCATCGGGCACATGTACGATCTCTGCCAGGCCTTCCACTTTCAAAACACTGCACATTAAAAGACCACAGCTTTGATGACATCAGGGTTACACTACTAGAAAACAACTTTCGAACAATCAGAGAACGGGAACAACGGGAATCTTATCTTATCTACAAATTTAACACGATAAAATACGGCATAAATGAACACCCAGGCACTCTGTCTGCGTTACGACAACTAAAAGACGCAAACACTTCTCTCTAATCAGTCCGGTTTCATTACGACAATAATATTACCCGCTAACAAAGCATTTGGCCTATGCATCTGACAACATAGAAAGGATTTGCCTCATCAAGCACAGCCGGAACGCACAGAAAAGTGGTCCCAGATGTCGTATTGTCCCCCCCCCCTTTTTTTTTCTTTTTCTTTCTCTTCTTTAAGTTGAAACGCACATTCTGTTCTTTCACTGACAAGGAGCTGACAGCTTGGTGGTTTCGTTAACTTTTTCGTGCATGAGCGCATGTCTTCCCCGTGAGCCGCAACTGTGTGGTGACTGTCTCGGATGTCGTACAGTCTCCTCCCTCCCCCCCCCCCCCGTGTTTTTTTCTTCTTCTTTAATTTTTAACGCACATTCTGCTCCTTCACTGACAAAGAGCCAATGCATATAATGAATATCGATGGCGGTGCCTCATTCACCGGCTTTTTAGCTCCTCCCGACGCTACCAGCATGCACTTAAAGCGCTTGAGCCCTCCCCATTAACTTGTCATACCCTTCAAAGAGGCACGAGCCGCCAGCGGACTACACGGAAAGGTGAAATACAAAAACGGCGGCTCCCTGCCCACTTGGGGAAGTGTGGGTGCGGGGGAGGTATTGATGACAATGATGACATTCCTCATCTACCTCTGCCCTACTCTGTTGAAATGCTGCTCCTTTCTAATTACGCCGTGTCGGTCTTGCTTCTTCTCCTAGATTTTCTATATTTTATTTAATGTTTGTCCTCCGGTTTCGCTGTTTCTTTTTTTCTTTTTTTCTTTTTTTCTCTCTCTCTCTCTCAATTGACCCCTCCCCTCCTGTCTCGACAGGATATAAAAAGGCACGGAACATGTGTAAATAGTATTATGCCTTGAAAAAGACAGGGTTCCTGTCGAAACGTCGGCACAATAAACAGTTGTTATGTGAAAGCGCATCTACTTTTATATATATATATATATATATATATATATATATATATATATATATATATATATATATATATATATATATATATATGAGGTCTAACAAACAATATTGCCAAGGAATGTATAGGGGAATTTATTAGAACAAATGGAATGTAAATAGGAAGAAAGAAAAGAGGGTGAAAAAATAACCAATTGTGAGCAGGGATCGAACCTACGATCTTCGCATAACGAGTTCGATGCTCTAACCACTGAGTTATCACAGGGGCCTTCCCTCCACCCACTTTTTTGGGTTTATATGTGAATTTAGTAGTGGGAGTGTCAGTCAGCGCCCTCTGTAGCCAAGCGGTGAGGGTGAAACACTCTTTTAGGCGCATGTGTGGCGTCACGTATGTGTGGCGCCACACATGCGCATAAAACAGTGTTTCACAAAAAAAGTGGGTGGAGGAAAGGCCCCTGTGATAGCTCAGTGGTTAGAGCATCGAACGCGTTATTCAAAGGTCGTAGGTTCAATACCTGCTCACCGTTGGTTATATTTTCACCCTCTTTTCTTTGTTCTTATTTACATTCCATTTGTTTTCATAGCTTCCCTTATACTACACGCCTTGGCATTATTGTCTGTTAGATCTCATTATTATTGTGTCAGAACACGGAAAAACGAGCCCTTAGGTACACACTTCTTTCCCTTATATATATATATATTTATATATATATATATATATATATATATATATATATATATATATATATATATATATATATATATATATATATATAGGCAGGCATGGTAGTTGAGTGGCCGTAGCGTTGCGTATAGTCAAGTAGATCCTCCGTGAGCTGTCACAACGTGGTTTATTTCGACGTTTGGTCCTAGAGTCTGGCCTTCATCAGGATTGAAGGTACAGTTTGTTGGTGCTCAGCTTCATACAATCTCAAAACAGAAGGAAAGAGGGGAAAAAGACAGAAGAAAGAGAAAAAAGAAACAAAGAAAAAAAGAGAAAAGAATAAAAGGTGCACTCCCTCCGGGCGCCCCACTTCCCCTCTTACTTCCACTTCCCCCTCAATCTCTCTCCCCTTTCTCCCTATCACGTTTCTGATGTCTGCGGTCTGTGTATGCTTCCTTTCACTGACGCATTCTTCCCGACCAGACGGCGCCTCCTGGCTCGGTGGTTGAGGGGGGGGGGGGGGCAAAAAGAGCTTTTTAAAAAGTTTGGGCCTTTAACTACTGGGCGCCCCATCGACATTTCGTCGTAGAAAGAGGGGTGCCGCGTATTGCGGCAGAGGCTGGTAAGCGGGCGCAATGCAAATTCCTTGCCCGCTTCTAGATTACGCGTACAGTGGGGGCCTCCCAACTGTGCCCAGGGTTGCTGTTGGTCATGTCATGCTTGGCACACTTCATTGGGTAGTAAAGTAAAAAGAGAAAACCGACTACAGCTGTACTTAGGAAGAGTTGTTACACTTGGAATTGTAATGAGTTGCCCAGTACCCTTAGCAGCTGCAGTGCCGTGAACTCAGTTACTATTTTCATTATTGCCGTTGTTGTTTTCTAATGCTTTAATTGCTGCAAGTGTACCAGGATTCTCATTTATTTCTCTATCGAGGGTGTTAAATCGGTGGATAAGGCATGACTCTCGTTGTTCACGTTCTCGTTTTGATTTAAACCCCGTCTCTAAGAGCGTTACTGATACTTTGTCGAATTCATAGTCGGGAAGATTAAGATGTTTTGATAGGGGTAGATTTGGGGCTGATTTCGCATGGGCTCTGTGATTATGGAAGTGAATCCTAAATGGTGTTTCTGTTTGTCCGATGTACTGCATACTACACACATTGCATTCGAGTAGGTAAACAACATTAGAGGAATCGCATGTTAGGTTTCCTCGTATGTTAATCAAGAACTTGGATTGTGTACTGGTTGCTTTGTGTGTTTCTCGCATCGCCTTACATACAAGACGTCGTGACTTTAAACAAGGCCGGCATGAATTATTGGGGGTGAGGTATTGATTTGAGGGTGGACAAGTGTGCCTTTGAGGTTGCCTGGTCGTCGGTAAACGACGCCTGGAGCGGATGGGAATGCGCATTTCAGACGTTCACTTTGTTCCAGAATGTTGTAATGTCGTTTAAAATTTTTGTTTACGTTGGGGAAGTTTGTGCTGTAAGTCAAACAGAGGTTTATTCGGGGTGGGTTTTCTCTCGGTGGTCGCTTCATAAGTGATCATGCTTGAGTTTTCTCGCTTTTTAAACAGCGTCATCAATACATGTGGGGGGTATTTTTGTTTCTCAAGCATAAGTTTCAGCCTCTGCGATCTCGTGTCAAAATCAGAGTGTCTTGAGCAGATTCGCTTAAACTGGGGAGCCTGGCTGTATGGAATACTGTTTTTACAGTGGCGTGGGTGATAGCTTTGGTAATGGAGGTATTGTTGTCGATCCGTTGGTTTGCGATATAGGGTTGTAGAGAGCTTGTCCATTTCTATTGTTATGATGACATGAAGAAAATTTACGGTTACTTGCGAGCATGTGTGTGTGAAGTGTACGTGTAGATGTACAGCACTGTAAGTGTCGATAAAGCTGAGAAGTTCGTCCTCGCTGTGGGTCCAAATAAGAAAGATGTCGTCTATGTATCTTCTGTATAACAGTAGTTTCAAGGAACTTTGTGCAAGGAATTCCGATTCTAGCTTTCCCATAAATATGTTGACATAATTGGGTGCCATTTTGGTGCCCATAGCGGTCCCGCTGATTTGTCGAAAATACTTTTGGTTAAACTAAAATTAATGAACCACGTTGTGACCGCTCACGGAGGGTCCACTTGACTATATATATATATATATATATATATATATATATATATATATATATATATGTGTGTGTGTGTATATATATATATGTGTGTGTGTGTGTGTGTGTGTGTGACATATGATGGGATGGATGGTTTGTAGAAGCAGAGAAGGAAGAAGTCAGAGTAGAATAAACATAGGGTATGAGCCAAGCCACGTCACCCATTCATCATAGCGTCACACGAGTCGACAGGATGGAGTGCTGCCTGCCCCTTCATCAGTCGCTCAGCATCGACGCAGTTCTCCGCAAGACACCTTGACCACACATAGACTACTGTAAAAGCGCCTAGTATTACGCATCGACCAGCATCATGTCAGAACCATCTGCTAACTTTGACATCCTCAAGTACACCGGATCAGCGGACGACGGACCCGTAGAAGACTGGTTCAACCTCTTCGAGCTCCACGCCACCTCTGCATCATGGCCGGAACGGGAGATGATCACCAACTTCACTGACTACATCTCAGGTGAGGCATTCAAATTTTACCTCACCCACATTTTCGAGAACGATGAGTCTAGGAAAAAGATCAACGAAGAAATGGCGACTCGTTTCAAAGAATACGATGAAGACTTGTCCATACCTCATCAGCTGAAGGCTTTTCAACTCAATCATCACAGTTATGCGAAGTCTTCCCGCAGTGAGCGTATTTCCCAAATAAGACTTCAGAGTAAATATTCCACCATTGTACCATCATATGACTCGTCCGAATACACTTCACGCATTAAAACATCAACTACAGACTTGCACGTTGCATCAGAGAAGGTAATGCCACCGTATGTCGATAGGAATGTAGACCATTTTGCCAAAAGACCGAACTTACGGTTGGATTTTTCACGGGTAATCAAATCGGCATTTCCAATGTATTTACGGCACCATAATACTTCAGGTATTACTGAACAACTCAAATCACTCGATGCTTCGTGTCGCACACATGGCCCAGACAGCTTCGAACGCGTGACGGCATTTACGCATGACAAGAGTGTAAATTCGCATGAAACCAAACCAGACAACAAATGTTCACAGAAACATCATTCGTTCAATGTATTCAGCTCAGCAGTCCCATCTCCTGTCATCAACTTTACTGATATACCTGATGAAGCACCTCATAAGGTCGTAGCGTTTACGCATGACGATTTAGTGAATCCGCACAAAACCAAACGACACAACGAATGTTCACAGAAATCTCATTTGTTCAAAGTATTCAGCTCAGCAGTTCTACAAACACAGAAGCATTCACAATCAGCATCTTGTGAAGTAAAGTGTTCTGCAGAAGCGTCGAGTGTTCATCAATCACAATATCGAAGCGACGCGAATCCAGTATACAACCTCACTGCCTATAATGAAAACAAAACCGCAGGTGCGACTTCTGATGACATAAGTACGCTTCAGGCAACCACCAACAATGAACAGTTTATAAATACCGACGATTCAAGTGCACCAAACCCACCACATTATCTTGCGCCGGAAACAGTTGCATTGGTTGGCGCCGTAAAAGCCTGCGGAGGACTCGCTAAGAATCCTGGCGCAGCACGATCAACGTCACACCACAAGCAAGTTGACGAAAGCAAGAAACTACAGCGTCAACGTATACTTCAACATTGTCAAGGACGAAACAAGGCTTTATCAAGTGCACTTTCAAGGCTTAAAGAACATTGCAAGAAGGCCCATCGTGAGTGTGACATTCTCCACCAAAGATCAAGAATGTGCCTTCCGTCAAAACATCTGCGACATCGACTTAGAAAAATCTCCAAAAGCCACAAAAGCACCCCTGGTACTCGGCAGAAACACTGACAGCGCCCGATCACCCTCAATCAACGCGCACGCAAGCTGCCTGCACGGCCTGTGCCACGTCGAAAAATTCGATGCCTACGATATCCGAACTGTCGATTCTGCAAGGTGTTCGAACCTTGTTTGTCCTTCACGAGAATGCTGGCTGCGATTTCTGCTATCTCCACGTCCAAAGCATTCTTGTGTTATCCAGGGTGCAACCATCAGCCTCGCCCGCCAGATCTCTCAATGATATCACCGGACTGCCACACTCTCCCCTCAAGTCTTAGCGACGAAGAAGACAACACGTGCATTTTAAAATTTGTGAAGCTACCTCTTTATTTTGGCATTGGTGACTTCCAAGCCACTCCTTGTTTACTTTTTCTTGTTTGAAAGTTGTAACTCATACCTTCTTTCGGGAGGAGGGGGAATCATGTGACATATGATGGGATGGATGGTTTGTAGAAGCAGAGAAGGAAGAAGTCAGAGAAGAATAAACATGGGGTATGAGCCAGGCCACGTCGCTCATTCATCATAGCGTCATATATATATATATATATATATATATATATATATATATATATATATATATATATA
Organism: Rhipicephalus microplus; assembly: GCF_013339725.1. Lineage (NCBI taxonomy): Eukaryota > Metazoa > Arthropoda > Arachnida > Ixodida > Ixodidae > Rhipicephalus > Rhipicephalus microplus. The sequence continues at coordinate 44,963,078 of NC_051167.1, read as the reverse complement.
TATATATATATATATATATATGTATATATATATTGATTTATATATATAGATCTGGTCTGGCCGAAGTCTGTGCTTGCCAACAGTGATGGCGCAAAACGACGCACCACCCCCTGCCACCTTCGTCACACCCGCTCGGCCTGCTAGGCCTCACCCACCATGAGTACCTTGCAACGAGACCCTCCAGTGTTTTCCAACCTTCGCGGTGAGGACATACAAGAATGGTTGGACAGTTGCAACCGCACTAGCGCTTGCAATCACTGGGGTGAGGCACACAAGCTGCGTTATGTGCCCTTTTATCTCGAGATGGTCGCTAAGACGTAGTACTATAAAAACGAAGCCCACTTTATTGATTGGTTAGCACTGACGGTGCAGCTGCATCAGATATTCGGCCCTTCTGCAGGGTGCTCGGAGGTTGCAAAACTGAAGCTTGCTACACGCATCCAGGGGCAAAACAAATTGTGCACATCGTACATTGAAGACGTTCTAGTCCTATGCAACCGTGCCCAAAGTGACATGTTACAGGCCAATCGTATTCGCCATAAACTGAAAGGCGTCAACAGCCTCGCCTTTCAACAGTTTAGGACATCATTACCACAACAGTTCAGGACATCATTACCACCCGCCAGCGCCTGGAAGCACTCTGCTTAATGCGCCCTCCCCACGCCTCTTGTGACACTCGTATTATTGGCGAGCATGAGCTGCGGGCTCTAATTCACACCATAGTGAAAGAAGAACTTCATAGCCTCGTTCCTGCCAGCGCGCCTACTTCATCTTTCCGCTCGCCCCCTCCTAACCTGCGGAAAATTATCATGGATAATACGGCGTCAGTAACGAGCGTCGCACGTGCCCCGTCCCCTGCGCCCTTACATGTGCCTACCTATGCCGAAGTCGTCTCATGGCGTCCTGCACCGACTTCACCAGTACCTTTGGACGTCGTCGTGATGGCAGCCAAGGCACCACTACAACCACACTTCCCTGCCTGGCAACCTACAAGCCCCGTTTGCTACTACCATGTGAGGTGTTGTGGCGTCATCCTTGAGAAGAACGCGCACTGTGTTTCGTGTGGTTATGTGCTTTATATATAGATGTCATTGAACACCGGCTCACGTGATTGTTTTTAACCAATTACGTGTGTACGCGTCGCTTCGTGGTGTGGGTGTAATAAACGGCTGCTGAACAATCCAGTCGTTGTTGGGCTTCCGTGGAGCTCGTTTGACTCGCTCGTATCGGTGGGCCGATAGCCGGCGCGTACCGAGTTCCGCGTAAAGTCGTCGGGCCCCTTGCCATCGTTCGGACGACGCCAGCGGCACAACATCATGGCGATGAGGATGACATTTGTTCTCCGCAACCATAAAAGAACCGCGAGTGAGTTTTCGTACTGCCCGTTTCGCGTTCTGCTTGGACAAATGTCTCTAGCGTCCGCGAGGAGTGCTAAGCCTCGTGCGCTCGTTGTGTGGAGACCTTTCGATTTAGGCTTTTGCTCTCGTTCTGTTCTGCTACTCGCTTGCCTCTCCTGTCAGCGTGGCTCTTTTCGAACGCCTTCCTGTAACTGCCGGGGCCACCCCCGATTCCATGGACTGATTGGAAAAAATAAGTGACCGCAGTTTCCCGAGTGGGAACACTGGTTAGCATGCGGAGCATATATGTTGAACTGGGAAAAATGTGGTTTTTAATTTGCGACATGCGTGTGCGTTATGAGTGAACACGAGTAAACACGAGTGAACAAGCATGCACGTATGCTGCGAAAGGCGATGTTTATTGATGAGACGCTCTGGGTATTTTGAGCAAGACGGCTTTATGGTCCGTAAAGCGAAGGGTGAGTAGGTCTGGTTGCAGCGGTCGAAGGTCGAAATTTGAAAAAACGTGGTCGATGCACGTCCCGCGAACCGTGGTAGGATGATGTTTGTCGTCGTGCGTGGCTCGTTTCAGCGAGTGGCGCGACTCCATGTAGTCGATTACTCAATCGTCCTTGATGGCGTCGATGTGCTCCGGGGTGGCTCAGTGCCTAACGCCTTGCTTTTTCCTTGATGACGTCGACGTTGAAGTCGCTATCACGAAGGGTCGTCGTTGCAGTCATTGTTTCAGGTATTCTTTTATGGTTTCGGTGACGTACTTCTCGACGGCGGTATGCGATAGGTTGGGCGCGTGGTACATCGTCATGACGTTTACTCCGCAGACGCTAGCGATGCAGTGCTCGCCATTGGCGGGTTGTTGAGCACTGGGCCGCAGTTGGAGTTCTTCGGCTGAGTCGACGTCATCACCCTTGACGTAAATACCCACGCCACCCGCAGGTCATTGGAACCCGTGCCAGCACGCGGCCGCAGCGCATCCCGGAACGTCGACGTCATCAATGGCGTTCCACGTCACCAGCGACATCGGACGTAGAGCGACCGCACAAACCAACCGACAAAGGGCGGCGCGCCCAAACACTCGGTTAATTATAGCGAGTGACGGCCCCGGCCTGCGCATGCGCGCGTCGGCATACAGCTAGCGCACGTAAAACTAAAGGTCGCGCGGCGCGGAGGGGCGAAGTGAGCGCAGCGCCCGCTGTGTTGAGAGGAGGAAGGGATGCACAAATGGCTGGCGGAGAAGAAAGAGAGGCTGTGGATGGCGACGGTGCATTACTAGCCCCTAGTATAACATGCTCCGCATGTAAAAATGTTTCAGGCCCATCTCGAGGCGGCCGGTGGCAGCGGCTGGCGCGACGCGCGGCGTGTGTTGGCACTGGTTAGCCTACTAGTAACGAACGGACAGAGAAGATATTTTGCAGCAGCAGAACAAGATGAAGCCCAAAACACTCAAGGAAATTCGGCGTCGATTACGCCAAGTGACGAGGTGCCCACGTCAGCATCTGAAAACGATGCATCGTTTACAGCCGTATTGAAATTCAATACAGTCGTGGAACAACTCCATCGGTTTTTTGCCGCGTCTCTCAACCGATTGGTAGAACGTCATGAATACACAAGTCGGCGGGCACTGCCCGGGGAAAATTTGTTAGAATATGTGGCAGTTCTAAAATAAAAGGCCGTGAGATGTAAATTTGGCGTAACGTACACGTCCGCGACCAAATCATTCACGGTACCTCCAACATGCAGGTTAGAGAGAAATTGCTTGCGCATGGGGGAGAGTTGTCATTAGAGAAGGCCGAAAAATTCGGGCCATTCTTAGAAGCCTTGTCCATGTCTAATCGAGCGTTTGTTTTGGATCAACCTGAAAGTGTTCAAGTGATCGGACATAGCGCGCAAGATGGCGGCACGAAAAACAAAAATGGCAATAATGGCCGCAGCAAGTGAGGAAGACGCGACGTTACCGGAACGTACCCAGAAGGACGTGACGCCACAGAAGTTCTGGAAAGAACAAATTACTTTACACAACACTCATCGTCAGAGTCCCAGACTGCAGTTCAGAATGAGAAGTCTCGAGGTAACTTACCGCATCAAGCGTGTGGCCGATGCGGAAGCAGATACCATCGTTCGTTTTTCCGAAAGTGTCCGTCGAAGAATCGGCGTTGTCGCAAGTGTAACACTTTGGGACATTTCGAGAAGGTGTGTCGCAAGACGGAGCAGGTCCAGAACGTGGCCGCCAGGGAAGTCGTCAGTGTCGTACCGGAACGTCAGGCTCATAAACAAGCGTCAATTTTGGCAGTGGTATCTTTGTATCATCCTGCGCTGTACGTGCTTACAGTTCGCGTTGCATCCAGAAGAGAGTCGTCCACGTGGTGGTCGGTGGTGTCCATCTGAAACTGTTAGTGGATACTGGAGCGTCTGTATTTTTTATGACTGTCAATGACTTCCAGTGCCAATTCAGCAAACATGTCCTGTCCAAGGCGGTTGTAGACCTGCAGAATTTGTCGAAACAGAGCATAAGTCATTAGTTCTTTTCAAGTTCCAGTGATGGTGTTACAGCGGTTCTGCATTATTTTTTTCTACGTCACCGACAAAGGCACGGTGCTCTTGGGCTTGATGCCATCCAGCGACTGGGCATCCAGATTGACGGCACAATTTTAACGTGTCGTTTAGCATCATGTGCAGTGCAGTGTCCCTTTTCTGTTTGGTCTCGTCCAAGGCTTCATTCATTGAATTCAACAGCGGCCAGATGTGACTCCGGTTGCATCCAAGTTGCGACGGTTGCCTCTAACACTTCGGTGTTACGTGTCTATCGAGCTACGACGACTCGAGGACTGTGATGTCGTCGAACTTGTTGACGCCTCGGAGTGGGTCTCGCCGCTCGTCGTCGTCTGCAAGAAGAATGGAAGCATCCGTCTGTGTGTATATCTGCGAGAACCCAATAAGGCAATTGTCATCGATGGGTATTCTTTCACACTAGTTGAAGAGTAATTACAATTTTTTCAGGAGCTGCTTATATTTCAGGTTAGACTTAGCATCTGCGTATCATCAGTTGTTAAAAAAGAGCAGTAGAGATTTAACGACGTTCATAACACATGATGGTTTGCTCAGGCTTAAGAGTGTGCAATGGTCTGGCCACCGCACCTGCAGTTTTTCAAAAACACTATGTTACAGGTCCTAAAGATTTGCCAAATTGTAGTTTCCTATATTGATGATATTTTTGTGTGAGGAAAGACTCAGTGTGAGCATGACGCGAGCCTCATTGCAGTTTTGACTTGTATAGCAAACAAAGGCATGAAGTTAAACGATAAATGTCTTTTTTTGTCAACGAGCTCAGTTTCTTGGGACACAATAATTCAACCGAGGGCCTCTAACCTTTGGACAGTGAAGTGAATGCTATCGTAAATGCTCCCACTCATACAGACATTAAGACATTGCGCTCTTTTTTGGGGCTGGCAGGCTATTATTCCAAGTTGTTAGATCACTATGCAGATCCAGTCCAACCACTTTTCTCATGCTCAGACAGGGCCAAAAATTTTGCTGGTTGGAGAGTGCTCAACGCAGTTTCAAGCAATTGAAAACGCGTCTTACTTGCTCGCCTGTGATTAAGGTTTTCATTCCGGATCCACCTGTGGTAGTTACCATCAATGCATCTGACGTTCGTATCGAAGCAGTGTTACAGCAGCGGTATGGTCCTAAGCCTGAAACCGTAGCATTCGCGTCAAGAACCCTGTCAGAAACCAAAAAGAAATACTCTGTGGGCGAACGCGAAGCGCTTGCGTGCTTGTTCGCATGTGAATTGTGGCACATTCACCTTTGGGGTAGGCGTTTCCCACTTACAACTGACTATCAAGCTCTAGTTGCATTGTTAGCAACAGAAGATGTCGGTCGTCAACCATTAGGAATTTCGAGGTGGTCTGCTAGGCTGGTATGCTACAATTTTGATGTAGAGTATTATAAGGGCTCGGAAAACGTGTTGGCCGATGCCTTGTCTAAACTGCCATTACAGAACCAATCAGAACTTAGTCAGGAGGAAGAAATAGTGTCGTTAGTGACATCAGTAGCTGATGAGGAAACTATGCAGCTTGCAACAAATACGCATCAGACATTACAGAAGGGAGGAAGCAACAAAAAGAAGAAGGCAGGGAGGTTAACCAGAAAGATATCCGGTTGGCTACCCTACACTGGGGGATTACGGAAGGGGACAAGAAAGATGAGAAAGATGGAAGGGAGGGAAAAGAAAACAAAAGCGGGGGGGGGGGAGACTGACAGTAATTTCACTGCAGCGTGTAGAACTCTACAGCATGCCAGAGGCGTTCACACAAGTCTGTCTTTCTCAGGAAACACAGCAGGGCTTTCGCTGCCTTGTGGGCTGTCGAGGCATGTGGACGTTGCTGTAATAGTACCTGCAAAGAAAGAGGCCGATCATTCAGTCACCGCATTGAGTTAGCAAGTACTTGTCAACTGAGGCAAATGAAGGACAATGGCGCAGCAGCTGTTCGATATTTTCGCGCACGCAGCACTGTCAGTAATTTCGATTAACGTGGTATAAGCTTTCGTGAAAGCAACTCCTAGCCAAAGGCGATAGAGAAGCGAAGCTGCACTTTGATGTAGGCCAGGCGGAGGCCGGAGTTGTAGTGAAGGGTCGAGCTGGTGCAGTTTTGTACGTCGTATGCTTGGTGTGTTCCACTCAGTTAGTGTGAGATTGCGGGCCAGTTGACAAATCTGCCTCACCACGTCCGCTCTTGAAAGTGGAATCGGAACGCTGTTTGCTTCTTTATGTGACGTGCGAGCAGCATGATCTGCAGAATCATTGGCACCTATACCACAATGCCCAGGTAAAGTGTGTATGCATCCTAGGGTTGGTCATCTAAGACACCACATAATGACTTAATGGCATATTTTCATGGTAAAAATGATCTCTCATTTTTACACTGGTTACTTATGCGTGGTGACCGTGTAGTCATTACGAATGTCCTTATACCTACTTCCGTGCAGTTAGCACATGAAAATCATCAAGCAATAGTACGCACTAAATAACTCTTCCGTGAGACATATTGGTGGCCGCAAACAAATCATTCTGTAGAGGAATATGTAAAGCATTGTTATGTCTGTCAGCTGGCAGATAAGTCTGCCAAACCTCGTGCGGTGCCGTTGCAGTCAGTCGAATGGCCAGGCGGGCCATGGAAAAAATTGGGTGTGGATGTTGTCAGCACATTAGATGTGTCTTTTACTAGGTATCTCGTAACATTGGTGGATTACTATTCTAAGTGGCCCGATGTTCTTGGAACGAATACAATATTAGCAGAGGACGTCATTAGGCTGTTGGACTGGACATTTAGCTGCGAAAGGCTACCAGATGTATTAGTTACCGACAATGGGCCACAGTTTGTGTCACAGCAGTGTGAGAACTATCTTAAGAAAAAGGGCGTTCGTCACGTGTTTTCGTCAAAATATTGTCCCTAGTCCAACGGTCAATAAGAACGCCTGAATAGGGTTCTGAAAGAATATATACAGGCAGCTATACTGCAAGAGGAAGATCCAGCAAAAACGTCAGAGAAGTTTTGAGTTCATACAATGTCACTTTAAATGTGGTGACAGGCCTTTCGCCAGCTTTTTTTGCTGCATGGCCGTCAACCTCGCTCTAAAAGAGACATTAGAAACTATAGGATCCATCCTCAGGTATCAGGCTTACAAACTCATTTGCCTCAGGTCTATAACAGAGTCTCGACAAAACAGTGAAAGAGTAAAGAATACCTTGATAAAAGGAAAGGTGCGCAGAAACACCGCATAAATGTAGGAGACTTGGTTAAAATAAGGTTTCATAGGAGAGGAAATTATATGTATAGCAAGCCTAATAGGGTGCAGGTTGAAGTTGCGCCTTTCAGTTTGGTGCTGACTGATGCCAAGAAGCGGTACGCTTCCAAACTGACAGTAATTCCTGAGGATTCATTTAAGAAGGCGGCTCGTCCTACGCCACCAAAAGAATTAATTTACTCTTATTTTAACATAGACAGTTGTGATAGCCCCCTAGTGCAACTGCTCTAGTTGGCTCCCCACCCCCTAATCTTCAAACAGACTCTCAATTGTCAGGGCTCTCGGTTAATGAAAGGTCTGAATCAGTGGTTCCTCGGGGAACGTTGGGATGTCAAGAGAACCCTGTTGGGCAACCCTCGACAACTCTTCAAAATCATATCAATCCCGGGGAGGGTGAAAATGAAGGGGAGACAGGGTTCTCGAAGTCGACCGAAAATGGTCGCAATTCATCAAGTTCTTCTGCGGCCTCTTCACATCCCCTCCGGGAGACAAAGTGCCCATTGTGGTTTAAAGACTTTGTGACTTAAGTGCGAACATCATAAAGATTGAGTGTGGAATTGCAGTGTGTATTGTCTTGCATGATCAGGGAGTGACCTTGTGTTTTCTCGTGCGACTCATAGATGTGCGGACAGATCATTCATCTCGCCGTTGGTGTGAATTTAGTTGGATGTGGGGACACTCACGAAACTGTGATGACTGTTTCCATCGACGGGCGGGGATGATGTGGTGTTGTGGCGTCATCCTTGAGAAGGATGCGCACTCTGTGTCTTGTGGATGTGTGCTTTATATATAGACGTCGTTGCAGACTGGCACACGTGATTGTCAGTAGCCAATTACGTGTGTACGTGTCGCATCGTGGTGTGGCTTTAACAAACGGCTGCTGTTCAGTAGAGTCGTTGTTGGGCTTCCGTGGAGCTCGTTTGACTCGCTCATCTCAGTGGACCGATAGACGGCGCGCGCCGAGTTCCGCGTCCAGTCGTGGGGCCCCTTGCCGTCGTTCAGACGCCACCCGCGACACAACACCATGGCATACGAGGACGCATCTGCTGCTTTTGCCACCGGCGCCAGCATGATGAACGATGAGGTTACTCTTCATACGATAATGATCGTGCTCTAAGGTCTGAACCATACGTTCAAGGAACCTACATTGTCTTGTCAAGACGTTCGCAATCACCTCCTTTGTCCCACGGTGACCCCCGTTCTTCCCGCTCACTCCACCTTCGTTCACCGTCGCCCTTCCGCCGTATTCCTTTTCTTTTACGTTCGGCCCTGATGCCCCTCTACAGCCACTTGTTAAACTGGAAGCTGCAGTTTTTTTAAGGAGAAATGGCGTGTCGTCGAAGTATCAAATTATTTCAGCGCGCAGTGCAAGTTTACTGACTGTTTGTGTGGAAGACATTTTAGTAGACGCACTCGTGTACACTGGCACCAACATTTTGATCATTGATTGTAAACTATGTCATCCTTCAAACTCCACATCTTGGTCCGTTGTTAGGTGTTGCTAATGGCAATCCAATTTACCCTATTTTACAATACAGTGTTCGTGTTCCGATCGACAGAGTTTGCCACCATATACCACTTGCGGTGCTTTCATCATGTGCTTATTCGATTATATTGGACTGGGGCTTGCTATCGTCTGCTTCTGCCGTCGCTTCGTGTGGTCCACCCGTTATTTGCATTATGGACAGTGAGTGCTTACAATTTCTCATCGCCTCACCTTGTCTTGGCTGCAGACTTTGTACTGACCCCGGTGTAAGAACGTATCCTCAATATTAAGTCGAATGATACTATTGACAGTGACGCAGCGGTTGCTCCTGATAAGCGCTGCATTTTCCGAAAAATCACCATCGCCTGTTGTTTACTGCGGTTTCTCGTGGTAATGCCAGTGTCACCGCCTACAACACGACAACTGAGCCACAGCTACTGCGAGAATGGTCCACTCTTGCCAGGCTTATCGACATAGCACCGGTATGCGTCGTCAGTGTATCGTCTCCGTAGTCAGTCGCAAAGTGTGTGCTACCAGGAGGCTCGTGTAATGCGCAAAGCTATTTTGAGTCCATATGTTGCTTCAACGAAAAAAATGGCAGCATATCCACGGAGTGAATGATGGAGAGTGGGGCGAAGAATTCGTCCGCCATTCGTTCTTGCTTCCGTCCGTCCATGCGTCCGTCAGTGTGACCGTCCATGCATCCATCAGCCCGACCGTGCGTGCGTCTGTTCGTGCGTCCGTCCCTGTGTTCGTCCATGCAGCCGCCCCTGCGTCCGTTCATGCGTCCATTCATGCATCTGTCTATGTGTCCGTTCGTCCATCTATTGAACACTTCAAGTACCACCATCTGGCATCTTTTCATCATATATTCCTCATATAGAAGCACCGCCATCCAGCAGACATTCCAAGGACTAAAGGAGAGGTGGCACACGCACACTTTCTTACGGCTTGCGCTTCGGGTCCACTTCCCATCTTTAACCACCTCGAGTTCATGGTATATACTAGTTCACTGTATTCAAGGCACTGCGGCCGAAAGCTCGCTAAACCTTTCGAAAACCAAGGAGGTTACGCCCAGCGAGTATGACGTAGCAAACTTTTTCAGTCAGATAGTGCTCAATGTACATGCCAATGGCTGCTCATGGGAAATGAGAGGCGGAGAATTCGGCTTTTACTTTCCTATGGCTTGCGCTTCGTATCTACTTCCCATTTTTAACCACCTCAAGTTCATTCATGCTATATACAAGTTCATTGTATTCATGGCACTGCGGCTCAGCGCTCGCTAAACCTTTCTAAAGCTAAGGAGGTTACACCCAGCGAGTATAACGTAGCAACCCTTTCTTGTCAGATAGTGCTCAATGTACATGCCAATGGCTGCTAATGGTGATCGCAGCCTGCGCGTTAACTAAAAGCCAAATGCCCCTGTCTCTCATTTTCCTTTAGCAGCCATTAACATGTACATTGAGCACTATTTTTTATTGTTCAACAACGCACAGAAGAAGTCTCTCACCGGCACCACCTTGGAGGTCAAAATGTTATACTTGTTACAGGCTACGAGGGAGGAACGGGTGCCGTTATAAAGAGCTTCGCCCCTAAAATAATCACTTGGAGGCCTTTTTAACAAAACACCAGACTTGTTTTGACATTTGTTCGGATGGCTTGGGACAAACTACGGCAGCCTCTCATTGCATTGCCACAGGTGGGTTTCGTGTCAATCTCCGTCGCCCTTACCATGTGTCGTTTTCAGAACGTAAGATTATCAAGGAACAAGTCAATGACATGCTCGCACGCAACGTGATCAGGCCTTCAACATGCCCTTGGTCTTATCCAGTTGTCTTAGTTGGGAAAAATGACAGAACAGAGCAATTTTGCGTTGATTACAAGGCACTAAATAAATTAGCCGGAAGGATGTTGTCACGTAGTTTAGGTGAGGCCCCACCGATCCAAGTTCGACGTGCGGCAGACTCGTAGGGTTTAACTTTACGCTTCGTCATGCAATGCCTGAAAGGCCTCGAAGTGGCACATCTGAAATTTGTTAGCAGGTCGGTCGACCCGTGCGAGGTTGCACGTGTGGTGATGTATGGGCCTGACCGACGCACTCGTAGAGCAGACACTCAGACTCGAACAAACACATACGAGCATTTAATAAAAACAAGGGCAATTGGCAGGAGATTACATAAAATGACAGACGAAAAACACTGATACGCGATGAAAAAGAACAACAAAGCAATCTATGCTCTAAAATAATACCACAACAGGTACAGACAAAATACAAATACGTGGAATTTATTAAAACCCCGACAATATAAAACTACACGAGAGACAAGAAAAATTACATGAAATATAAATGGGTCGCGCTTCGAAACGTCTACGTGCATCGCAGCGCACGCAACTACAATTAATTAAAAGCAGGCAATGGAGGCGGAAATGATTTAGGCCCGTGTGCTCAGATTTGAGTGCACGTTAAAACACCCAAGGTGGTCGAAATTTTCGGAGCCCTTCACTACGGCGTCTCTCATAATCATATCGTGGTTTTGGGACGTTAAACTTCACATATTACTGTCATCAATCAATTTCATCGAATGATCAATACGGTGCTAGAAGGGCTAAAATGGAAGACTTTTCTTTGTTATCCGGACGACATCGTGATCTTTTAATCTACCTTCTCGCAACACCTAGAACGTCTAGATGAAGTATTTACATGTCTAGCCAAAGCCAGCCTCTAGCTAAATACCAATAAGTGTAAGTTTGCGAGCCGCCGCACCAAAGTGTTAGGCCACGTTTTGAGCAAGCTTGGCGTCGAAGCTGATCTCGACAAGGTGGCCCCTGTGTTGCTCTTTTCCGAGCCCACCACGCTAAAAGACCTTCGCAGCTTCCTCGACTGAGCATCTTACTTCCGTCGCTTTGTCCGTGATTTTTCCACTATCGCGGCTCCAATTAACATATTGCTGACCATACCTGCATCATTTATTTGACCAGATGACTGTGAAGGTGATTTCCAGACCCTGAAGATGTGCCTCACGTCAGGGCCAGTTCTTCGCCATTTCGATCCCACAGCCCCTACTGTATTACAAATGGACGAAAGTGGACATAAAATCGGCGCTATCCTGCTGAGCATGACCAGGCTTTGTAAGAGCAAGTCGTGGCTTGCGCGAGCAATACTATTTCTCTAGCGTAACGAGATTACAGCATTATTGAACAAGAATGTCAGGCTATTATGGGGTTCACGCACAAATTTAGCTCCTATTTGTGCCACTGCCGCTTCACGATTGTCACGGACCCTTGCGCGCTCTGTTGGTTTTCTTCCTTGAAGACCTCGTCAGGACACCTCGGCCGCTCTGTGCTCCAACTGCAGGAGTATGACTACAGCGTCACATACCGGTCGTGTCGAAAACACCAAGATGCCGACTGTTTGTCACGCTGTCCACTGTTGCAAAATCATGACGCATCGATCTGCTGCGTAGCACCTCCTAGCCAAGAGACCACGCAGATGACTAGCCTTAGTCCTATCGAGTTCAGTGCACCAGGTGACCTCCTTCAGTCCACAGACCTTACCTTGCTCAAGCGTGCAGATGCTTACTGCCGTACGATCATCGATCGGCACACTGGCTTGTCTCGTGCTCCTAACCGCCACTTACGACAATCACTCATGCGTTTCAAACTTCATGATGTGGCGCTACTTCGGCAAAGTTACCATGCTCTTGGTAGCCAATGGGCCCAGTCATACCTCACTAACTTCGACTTCCATTTGATTCATATGTACAGTTTAACGTCCCAAAACCACCATATGAATATGAGAGACGCTGCAGTTGGAGGGCTCCGGAAATTTCGACCACCTAGGGTTCTTTAACGGTCACCGAAAACTGAGCACACGGACCTACAATATTTGCGCCTCCATCGGAAATGCAGCCTGCGCAGCGGGATTTAATCCCGCAACCGGCGGGTAAGTAGCGAAGTACCTTAGCCACTAAACCACCACAGCGGGGTCACCTCGACACCAAGTCTTAGAACCCTTTCAGGACGACCTCATGGCTGGCCACTTAGATTTTTCATAAAACTTATAATCGAATCAAGACTCGCTGGTTTTGGCCTGGCCTTGCCAGTTCTGTTTTTAAGTACGTCGCTTCCTGTTCATCATGTCAGCACCGCAGACGTTCAGCTTCTCTTCACGCCGGCTTTCTGCAACCTCTCCCGTGCCCGTCCACTCCCTTTAAATTTTTCGGTATAGACTCTGAGACCTCACATAAACTGGAAGCCTTGTGCTCCACGTTGAACTAGTCGGGTTGCAGTTTCAGTTTCGTATACGTTCCTCGGCGCGCGCGTGCTCCATGACTGCATCGATGCCATAGCTCCTATTCATTAAAGTCGTTTTATCGTTATCGCTGCCTTGTCTGCGTGTCCGAGTACTCACATTTGGCTCAGTCATCGAAGAATTATGTGGCGGAAGCCCAAGCCACTCGTTTATTTTGTGTGACTTGGTGGTTGGTATCGGCGGCCCGAATCTGCCATTTGCCTGCTTTAAGCCTTATTCAAGCTTCCCCGCCCGTCAATCGACCGCATTACCACTGATTAACTGGAATGGCGCCTCTGTGGAAGACTTACACGGGTTCATAGCGGACTTCATACACCATGAACTTTTGCGCCGTAACCTGGAGACGACTCGCGCGAAGGAAGACATGATCGAACGCTTGCTTCGTGACATCGTCCGGTACCATAAACCGTCCGGTGAGCCCTTCTCGACAGCTGCGCAGTCGGTTTTAAGTACGCAAGTGCCGAGTGACCTACTGCAGCAGTTTTTGACGTTGTCACAACAGCCGACGTTTCAAGTTCTAGTGACTACTTTGCTTGGCCTTTAGCCTCGTTGCACACCTTTAGTTGTGACGGTAGCATTTCAGCTCACCAGTGGCTCGAAGCACTCGAGCGTACTCAAGGTTTAGCGTCATAGACACTATCTACTTTTCTGGCCATAGCACTTGGTGAGCTCCGCGGCAATGCTGCAGATTGGAAAAAACGTGGCAGGGAACCACTTACACAAGTGAAAGACTTTTAAACCGTCGTTTGAGAACTAGTTTAGAGACAAACTTACGCATTTGCAGTGGCAGCACAAAGTCACCAGACACGTTCAGTCACCCAGTGAGAGCATCGTTGACTACTCTTTGGCAAAACTGCACGCAATTTCAAGATCTCCGGTCAAACTAACATATCCTCAGCGCATTGAATATGCCTTACAGGGTGTGCGCAACGCACACTTCGCAGCTACTATCGCTGCACAACGACCACTAACTGTGAGCACATTTCTTGCCATCACCACCCAACTCAACCGAACTATAGACCATGCCTCTGCTTTCCCAAGCCAGCCGTGCATCACAGCTGAAACATCATCGCCACGAGCGCTTCCCGTGCCTGAGCAGCAGATTAGTATTATGAATGACAGATCTTCTTCACCAATAAATCTCATTCGTCAATTTCGCGTGAAATTTCCTCGTTACCCTTGAATAAACAAGACACTCGTTATCTTGCAATTAGTTCTCAAAATGGCGCACCTGCTTATTGCCCCGAGGAAGATCATATGCTTATATGAGGAAGGTCACCTGCTTATTGACCCGAGGAAGGTCATACAAGCAAGGTCATATGCTACAATGGTCACCAACCGGGCCGTCTTGCATCGAGGTGCTCCGTTTGCGGAACCAGTGTCCCGCTACCCAGCCGGCAAACAAGTTTTTCCTTCCTGGCGTGCCTTCAACCTTTAGAACCACACGAAGAATCACTTGTACAGTGCGCTGTGATTTAAGCAGACATTCCATCTATCGGCACTGTAGACGCATTTCTGGACAGTCGTTCAAAGCACACCATACTATCGCTAGATGTCATTGGATCTGCCGACCTGCTATTATGGACCAAACCTCCCATATCTGTTGAAGGTGGCGGTACCGTCGTGGCAGCTGGTACATTTTGTATTCGTATCGCTGTGGGGCTTATTTCGGCAATACTTGAAATTATGGTTCTGGCTACAAGCCCCTTGCCTTTAGTTCTCGGAGAGGAGGGGTTTGAGGTCGCCCGCGCTGAGCTTCTTGTCCGACCACCTCATCCATCAGAAATTTGCCATCCTGGTGCAAGTATTGTCAGGCGATGCCTGAAAAAGGTACTACCGCGGATGTCCAATGCTGTTGTGCTGCCTAATAGCTCTACGCCTTTTTCACATAGACGACGTCTTCTACAGCCTGTTCCTCGTTTTCGCCGTTGCACACTATACTAACTCACATGGTTATTTCTCGAATCAAATGAAGGGTTACCTAATGTGATGCTACGTCAACCAAACTTGGCGCAACTTTACTCGAATGATACAACGTTTGAATGGCCATGGTCGCAGCTACATGATGCCCACGCAAGTCCCCAGTTGCAACACGAAGACACTGCAGTTGAACACGTATTGCACCAGCATGTAGTCGTATCTGACACTGATGACAATGTTTTCAGGCTTTACAAAAGTACTGGCCACTTCATTGCTATTTTGTCAGATAAATTGTCATACATACTTTGCCTGCATAGATTCAGCAAGGAAGATGATTTCATCTAAAGCCAATGTCGAGAGAATCATGCGAAGGACTCAAGCGTTAATACGGGATGAATGAACCCAGTACATTGCCAGAGAGGTAACCAGCCACTGCAAGCCAATGAACTGAAAATAGAGACATAAAAGGAAGCCTATGGAAGCATGCACTCAACCGTACTAAAACATGCCAGTTTTCTGGGTGAGCCCTGACAGCATCTCAGCTGTAAGATTGAGGCTCTAATAGATAAGAGACCAGCAGGTGTTGAGTGCAAGACCAATAAAAAACCACCAATCCAGCTGCTAAGCCAACCCAAAATAAGCGGCCCAAGCTGAGTCAAGGAGGCCTAGCTGCGGTGCGCTACATGAAAGAGGAAAAGACAGCACAGGAGGCAGCCGCCTTCTGCCGTGAAAGCTGTGCGGAAGAAGCTCAGAAGTGGAAATGTCACTGGGCTCTGGACAAGAAAGAACCCTATTGAAAAAAAAACACGAAGGGTGGACATGTTGTAAACCACGACCCACCATTATAGTGGATTTGTGTAGTGGGGGAATGCTAGAAAATATCCACCATGGTGTATGGTGAGATATTATAGATGCTGCTGTGCCGGAAACGCTTGAGCGCGCAATGGCGTCAGAATCACTGTGACGAGCTTCCACAAAAATAAAAAAGAATGCCAGAAAAACGATGTAAAATGCACCAGCAAAAAAGAACAGGCCACCGCGGAGATTAAAGCACGCAACTTGCTGATTCTCGTTCGGAAACACTAACCACTGTGCGATACATGACGGAACTTGCGTGTTAAATTGCTAGTTTGCACACGAACTGACTGTTCAAATTCAGTTTTGTTTTTCGCTATTCGACATAGACGAGATCTGCCCCTCCTACTAACATTTCCACATTTATTAAACACAAGCAACTGCTGCCTGCAACGATTGCTACTGCCATAATGGCATCGACGCTATGCGTTTGTTACAATTCACAACCAGAAGAAAAGAAAACCAAGTGAACTGGTGAGCAGGTACAATTTACCGGTGGGGTCTGCCAAGTTTCATATTCGTTTTTTGCTCGTTCTAAAGGGCGACCTCTGATCAGGCTTTAACGCGCCTCTAGGCTCATTCCATAGATATGGCCACATAACTGATTGAGTATTGGGATGATTTTCACACAACGTAGTGTGCAGTCGTGCCAGCGCAATGCTGTAGCTCTATCGTTAGCAACAACTACATAACGGCTTGGCGAAAACGAATGCAGTGCGCCCGAAACATTATGCTATTATATTGATTCTGCAAGCATACAAATTGACAAGTCTGTGTTCTCGAATTAGAGCCAGAGAAGTGCCGGCGGGTGTGAGCGGTGGCTGTTGGTGAGGGGGGACGTACGTTCTGTGAAAGCGCTGCAATCGCGTCGCATCGATGTTCGTTGCTTCGTTCGCGGACACTGTACACAATGAAAAATGTTTCGGTTAGAAATTCATGCGATGGCTGTGCTGTATTGTCATTCTTACTCGCTAAAATTGGGTATTCTAAAACCCAGAAGCGCGCATATCAATCACAATTGTACGGGCTCGGTCGGTAGGCCTAACTTTTGGTGGTTATCATGGATGTTGAACATGTAGTGTACAGATCCCAGCTATGCACACCATATATATTGCCCGTCATTATAAGCCCACCCATGTCTTCTTACTGCTTCACAGCATTATCGCAATGGTGGGCGGAGCAGTTTTGGTTGCTGCTAGACTATGAAACATGACACAAAACGGGGTGGGGTGTGATTTCAAAAGCCCATCAACCATTAAAAAAAAGAAAGGTTGGATGTGAGACCTCACATAATCTGGAAGCCCTGTGCTCCATGTTGAGCTAGTCAAAACGCCGTTTGGTAGTCGTTACTAAGCGCGTGCGTGCTCCAGGACGGCAGTCATGCCGTAGCTCCTATTTATTAAAGTCGTTTTCGCCTTATCGCTGCCTTGTACACGTTGCCGAGTCCTCAAAAGGCTTACACGGACCCCTTCCGCTTACCCCGCCTGTCTCCGCGGGATTGTTACTGCCGTAGACCATCTTACTCGCTACGCTGAAACTGATTTCTGGCACTGCCTACAAATTCGCCGCCTTTGTCCTGTGTGCCATTATATTGCGCCAGGGCACCCCTCGTCTTCTCTTGAGAGACCGTGGCAAAATATATCTTTCTCAGGTGCTCGCTGAAGTCCTACAGGTCTCTGACACCATCCATACGACCACTTCGGCATATCACTCGCAAAGAAGTGGTCTCAATAAGTGTTTTCATAGAACTTTTTCAGACTTGATCTCTATGCATGCCCAGCTCGATCACAAGAACTGGGACACAAACTGTTTTTCTATAATACTGCCATTTAACACACTACAACTTACAGCCGGTTTTTTCTTGTGTACGGCCGCACACCAACTTTTGTTCAAGGCACGAGCTTCTTTTCTACGCCCACTGCCCGGCGTTCCTTCCGCAAGCGTTAGCTGCCCGTATCTAACACTGTCACACAAACGCCCGTGTCAACACATCTATCATTCAGGCTCAGCGAAAAGTTCGTTGAGAAAATACACGTCGAGTTGTGTTATTCCACCCAGGCGACAAAGTGCTCTTTTGGAAAATGCCCGCACACCCCGCTTCTGTGAGAAATTCATTGACAGATGTCTGGGTCCTTACACTATGCCTAAACGAACATCGGCCGTGAAATATTACGTCACTCCCGTTACATCCGCTTCTGATCGCTGTCATCACGGGACTGAGATCGTCCATGTGTCTCGCCTGAAGCTATATATCCCGCTCTCGTACCCTTACTAAATGGACGTCTTGCTGACCGCTATTGTGGGGAGGGAAAATAGTGTGAGCGTTGATGACGATCTGCTGACTCTGTAGTTCATCATCTTCGCCTGCGCATACAAATCATCGTAATCCTCATCATCGTAGTCTCTTGCCACGTGTTCGATGGCTGGGTCGCGCGTCTGCGTTGAAAATGCAACGGTCGCTGGGGGTGCTGACTGACAATCCCACAATTAAATTCACATATATACCCTATAAAGTTTCTGGGGGGGAGGGGGGGTGCCGCAGTGGTAACTCACTGGTATAGCATCGAGCACTTTATCAGAAGGTGGCAGGTATGGTTTCTGCCCACAGCAAGTTATGTTTTCACCCACTTTTCTTTCTTCACATTTACATTACAATTTGGTCTATTACCTTCCCCTATACTTTCCCTGGCATTATTGTCTGTTAGATCTCATGAATATTGTGTCAAACACAAAAAACCAAGTCCTTAGCTATACACTGCTTTCCTTAATTCTTTAACGAGGGACTGGCAGACTTGGTGCTCCTAGGTTATATACTAGGGGCTATCGGTCAGCTGCCAGCTCGAAATAAGTTCGCGACCTACGAGACGCCACACAGGGCTCACAAAAAGTGTGCCACACTCGCCGCCATGGCTACATGTGGCACTGACTGATACTCACAAGTTTAAATTCACAGATATACCAAATAAAGTGGCTGTGGGTATAGCCAGCGTGCTAGCTGAGTGGTAGGGAATGGAACGCGTTATTCGAAGGTCGCCGGTTCGGTTCCTGCTTGCTGCAAGTTATCTTTGCACCCACTTTTCTTCCTTCACAGTTACAGTACATTTTGGTATATTAACTTCCCTATACTTTCTTTTTCATTGTTGTCTGTTAGTTCTCATTCAAGAATAATGTGTCAAACACAAAAAACGAGCCCTTAAGTATACACCCAAAGTAGTACATGTATATATATATATATATATATATATATATATATATATTCAGAGAGAGAGAGAGCGAGAGAGAGAAGGAGGAAGTTACTTGGTTCGGTCTATGCTCGCCATCATCGCCGATCATCACCTGATCTCTCCTGTAAATAAACATACTTAAACTCAATCTATTCGTAACAGTTTTATGGTAAAGGTGGTGGGTACCTAACGAAGCAACACGGTTCCGCAACAACCTGAGCTACGCCGAATCCGTCGCATTGCTGGGCTACCCCCGTTCCCGTTACCGCTGGTGGTTGCGATGTTTCACTGTGAAGACGGAACCCTGAACCCTGCAGCTAACAGCCCTGCACCACCAGTTCCAGTGACACCTTTACTACTGACCTCAGCCGCGGCTGGTCTTTGGCAGCGTCAGCATCTGATAGAGCCCGTCCTTTCGGGGTCAAATCTGGCGAGGACGTGGACAAGTGGCTCAAACATTACAAGCTGGTGAGCAACTACTACTTTTGGGACGCGGCGACTCAATTGGCTAACGTGGTGTTCTTCTTGAAGGACACGGCACTCACGTGGTATGAGAACTATGAGGACGCCCTCACAACGTGGGAATGCTTCGTGTCCGAAATCAATGAGTGTTTCGCGGACACTGTGGATGCAAGCCGAACAAATGCTACTGCAAAGAACCCAGGTCCCAAGCGAAACGTGCACGATGCACATCCGGGCGATCTTCAAACTATGCAACACCGCTAACTCTTGCATGTCCGAGGGGGACAAAGTCGGCCATTTGTTGAAGGGCATCGCAGAGGATGATTATCAATTTCTTATCGGCAAAGACAGCATTGGTACAGTAGCCGATGTCATACGGCACTGTGACCGGTTTGAGACGCTGAAGATGAGGCGCATTGCTCCTAAATTTGGTCAATTACCGAATGTGACCATGGTAGCGAGTGCTGGTAACTACGCGCCTTCTGATGTTGCGTCTACAATACGAGAGATCGTGCGCGAAAAACTTAGTCGACACACTCGCGCGACGCCTTGCGAAGCAACACCCTTGCGGTTTCAGACCAACATCAGCATCCTCTTTCTATTGCTGCAGCAGGCATCGAGGAGTATGACTACGTTTTTGGCACACCACCGAGGTCGCAGCGCAATCACTTCTAAGACATCAGGCACCAGCGCCGCTTCAGCTACCCTCGACAGCGGGCCGTCGCTTGTCAGAACCAGAACGAATACGCACCTGTGCCACCACGCGCTCGCGATGCTTTCCCAAAGGCATATCGTCAACCTCCTGTGTGCTACAGCTGTGGTGCTGAGGACACATTGCTCGGTTCTGACGTCGGCAAAGAGAGTTGACATCGAGATACGAGCCATCGTCAAGACCTCCTCGCGGTGGCCACAATTATTATGACGATCCTTGGTGGTCCACTTATCCCAATTGCACCCTACGACAAGAGAGCCGGCGTGGAACCTCCCCCACTTCTGACCGTAGCTTGACACCACCACCCGGCCGAACGCATCGCTCTCCTTCACCTCTACGGCGGCGGTCGCCGCCACCACCGCCAAGAAACTAGCCGGCGTGGCCTATGGAGGTGAGGTCGCACAACAGGATGCACCTCATAGGAAACACCCGCTCAAGTTTGCCCGGTGACGCCAGCGCTTGCCTTTCCCCTGCCAGAAAAAGCGCACAACAGTAGAGTCTTTCGACCCTTCCGCTCTCTTTGGCTTCCACGCATTTGTGAAGCACGCGCTGCACTACGACACTGCACTAAACAACTTTGGTCAATCAATTTGTTTAAAAGGCTGAGGGCGTTAAAACACAGAAGTGTTAGGTTTTCTGATGCGCATCATCCTAAGTGAATAGTTCTTCACCAATATTTATTTTGTTCGAGATTACCTTGACCTTTTGACCCGCCCTCCGAAGTTCCACAGTGCTTTGCCATAGTGTCTTGCGTGCTTGCCTTGTAGTAGGGGAGTAGTCTTCTGATACAGAGTAGCTACTGCCCTTTAGTCTAAAGCAATGCTTTAGTATGTTCAATTTCTGACGGTGATCGAACAGTTTGATAATAACCAGTCGATGCTTGTAAGGTTGATTCCGACCCAATCTGTGAATGTTTTCTGCCGAATTGACTTTTATACCTAATTTATCAGCGAACACTTCCTTCAACACAAGCTGCGACAGTTCTTCTTACGTTTCTTTTGGATTTTCGGCTATACCAAAAATATTTAGGTTGTTACACCTGCTGTAGTCTTCTAAGTCAACAAGCTTTCTTTCTAGAACTGTAACTCGTAAATCTGTGTCATGCGCCAAATTCATGATTTCATTGATTTCATTTATCGCAGATCTGGCTTCATCAACGTTCTGCAGTTTGACCTCAATATCCCCCAGCTTTTGTCGAATATTTTTCTGGCCTTCAAGCAGTTCAGCTAAAACCTGCTGAGTGGTAGGCCCTGGATTAGGCTCGACGTCACCACATAGCATGAGTAGCGATTAGACGAAGTCACAGGCAGTAAAGTACATTTCAGTAAGTCTACGTGGGCACGTCAGCTGGACAAGGCAAAGGTCATTGGACTTATTGTGCAGGCATTGTTACTAATCTGCATGAAAAACAGGAGTGGATTTCACATGGTCCTCGCGGGATGCCAGCCAACGTGCCCACTGAAGATTTCCGATGGAAATGGGGTGTTTATATCTTGGCTCGTTGTTATCAACGAGGTTTCACACGGGTGTCCCCAGTCGGCGCCCAGGCTTAAGAATTCCTCTGCGCAGTCTCCATGGATTGCTCGTGGAACAGGCGTGGATACCGTGTTCGTTCTGTTGGCTTCGGTAGTCGAGGCGATCAGAGCAAGCTTCATGAAAAACAGGAGTGGATTTGACATGGTGCTGACATGGTACTGACATGGTGCTGACTTGACATGGTGCTGACTTGACATGCTGATTTGAATGACACGCTGACTAGACATGCTGACTTGACATGGTGCTGACATTACGACCTTAGCCTATAAGTTCAGTAGCCGTATCTACCCCAATAGCTGCAGTATCAGTCTTTAATGCCGTCGTTCAACCTCTCATGGTTCAGTGTGCAAAGGAAGATGTAATAGTGCCTCATTCGAATATTTCAATAACTAATGGCTGCGCGTTTTTGTGGGCATTTAATTCTTTGTCTGTGCCGATTATCCTTCCTCGAGGAATAACACTCGCACTGTACTATGGTGTCACAGAAAATTCTATTGTCGCCATCAGTGACTGGAAAGTGAGAAACGCGTGGACAACTCTAAACGGAGTACCTTCCATGAGTCCCACATTTTGAGCATGGTCAGCAAGACACTGCAGTCACACAAACAACAACAATTGGTCTATTACAATGACATGGGTCAGTGTTTGACTTCGGCGAAAAGGGTAAGCGACTGTTTTTACCATGCTCTCAACCACAGCATACCATTGACACAGGCTTTGCCCATCCGGTTCGGCAAAAGCCTTACAGGGTGTCGTCATCCGAGCGGAAAGTTATAGCTGAAAAAGTTCAGGACATGTTGCAGAAGGGCGTTATTGAAGAGTCGTGCAGCCCATGGGCAGCACCTGTGATTTTCGTTCGCAAGAAATACGGTTCCTGGAGGTTTTGCGTTAATTATAAACGATTGAATGCCTTGACTAAAAGGATGTATATGCGCTGCCTTGAATCGACGACGTGATTGACTGTCTAAATTCTGCTTCATACTTTTCTTCACTCGATTTACGATCAGGATATTGGCAGATCCTCGTGCACCCTGCTGGCAAGGAGAAAACGGCATTTGTAACACCGGATAGACTATATCAGTTCAATGTGACGTCATTTGGGCTATGCAATGCCCCCGCTACTTTCAAAACATTTATGGACTCGATTCTTCGCGGACTGAAATGGGAGATCTGTGTGTGCTATCTGGACGACGTTGTGATTTTCGGCCGCACATTCGAAGAACATAACGTTTGTTTGAGCCTCGTTCTGGACTGTGTGGGAAAAGCTGGCTTGTCTTGAACTCCAAGAAGTGTCGGTTTGGTGAACGGCAGTTCTTGATCCTTGGCCATTTGGTAGACAAAGACGGGTTCAGTCCTGGCCCTCGGAAAACTGAAGCGGTGTGCGCCTTTAAGCCAACCACGTCTGCAAAAGAACGTCGCAACTTTCACGGGTTATGTTCTTATTTTCGACGCCTTGTGTCTAGATTTGCGGACATATTGTACCCAATGACCAGCCTCTTGCGAAAAGACAGTGCATACGAGTGTACATCTGACTGTGACGCTGCATTCTTTCAACTCAAATTTCTGCTGACATCAGAGCCGATTCTCCGTCCTTTTGACCCATCTGCTCCTATGAAAGTACACAGCGACGCAAGCGGTATTGGCATCGGAGGCGTTCTAATTCAGCGTCATAATGACAAGAGCATGTCGTTGCCCAGACAAGTCGTTCCCTCAGCAAGGCTGAAAAAATTACACTGTGACCAAACAAGAATGCTTGGCAGCCGTATTTGCTAGTCAGAAGTTTTGTTGTTACCTGTATGGGCATCTTTTCACGATTGTAACAGACCATCCTACCCTATGCTGGCTCGTTACTCTCCGAGACCCTTCTGGACGCCTTGCACGCTGCGCTCTACGCCTCCAGGAATTTGACTTTATTGTTTCATACAAAAGTGAATGGCGTCATACCAACGCCGAATGTCTTTCTCGCCTTCCATTGTCTACGACTGAAAAAAATACAGACACGTTTGACATGTGCTTTGCAACTGTTCCACACGCATTTTCCGATGTCACTGCGTTCCAGCGGGAACAGCGCAATGACTTGACTCCAGACTCTTTATTCGCCTCTGTCAGAAGACCAAAGGGCAGCAGTCACTTTTGTCTTCGCGATGGACTGTTGTACAAGGTCAATTTCTCGACAATTGGTGTGCAGTATTTGCTAATTGTTCTCCAAAGCCTGCGGTAGGACGTCCTCAATTTCATGCATGATGACCCGACGCCTGGTCATCTTGGATTCATCCGCAATTTGCATCAAACTCAAGGGCGGTTCTACTGTCATAAAATGCGACAATGTACGTACGAAGCAATACGTCTCCAGTTGCGACAAATGCTAGCACCATAAACGTTATACAAGCAGTCCGCATGGCCTCCTTCACCCTATAACGCCGCCCACAACACCTTTGGAACAAGTTGGTATCGACCTGCTTGGACAGTTTCCGAGGTCTTGCAACAACAACCACTGTATCATAGTCTGCGTCGATCACCTTACCAGATATGCGGAAACTGCTGCGTTACCATCTTCCACAGCGGATTCCGTCGCCTCCTTCCTATTAGGATCCATTGTTCTTCGCCACGGTCCACCGCGTGTCATCATCAGTGATCGCGGTCGCCAGCTCGTCGTCGACAGAGGTTCACAAGTAAAACGAGTGGCCAAACTAGCCTTCATATACTGATAATTGGTGCATACTGACAAGTAGCCAAACGACCTTGTGGGCGTGTGCATATTCCCACCTATGCATCACGCGTGAATTTCCTCCAAAATGTAAAGAAAAAAGCAAAAAAAAGGTTCACAAATAAACGAGTGGCCAAACTACCCTTGATATGCTGATAATCGGTGCATACCGATAAGTACCCAAACGACCTTGCGGGTGTGTGCATATTTCCACCTACGCATCACGCGTGAAATTCCTGCAAAAAGTAAAGAAAAAAGCAAAAAAGGTTCACAATTAAGCGAGTGGCCGAACGAAATAGAATAAAGCCAAGTTTGTCGGGTTTTGGGGAATCTATAAATATATATATATATATATATATATGTATATATATATATATATATATATATATATATATATATATTAAGGAAAGAAGTGTATACCTAAAGGCTCGTTTTTCGTGTTTTACACAATAATAATTAGATTTATTGACAATAATGCCAAGGAACGTATAACGGAAGTTATTAGGCCAATCGTAATGTAAGAAGATATGTATATGTATATATATATATATATAGTTATAAACTTCGAGAATAGTGCAGTATAGGAAACAAAACAATAAAATATTTATTTAATCCTAACAGTTTACGGCTGGTGGACCAGCCTTCTTCGGAGGATATAAGTGAAATGATACAAGTTCCCGTAGCAGAGGGTCACCCTCACAGTTTAAAGACCCTCCAAAAAAGAGAGAGAGAAAAAGACAAGCGGGCGAACGAGGTAGCAACAGACAACAAGAAGCAGAAGAAGGAGAGGAACTAGAAAGGAGCGACGGAGAGCCGCCGGAAACGAGCGGGTAATTCTGGCATTGTTACTTGGTATAGGTAAGACGCGCCGCCAGCGGAGGCGACCAAGAAAAACGGAAAAATGTGGAACATGTTGCTGCTTACTCGCATCCCACACATGGATCGAGTTTAAGTTCACGTGGTTCGGCGGCTGGCCCGTGGCATCGGGCCACACACACACACACACACAAACACACACAAGAAGCATACGACCCGCTCCAGCTTTCGGAATATAATGGCCACGTTGGAGAGCTAATGTGCCCTCTCCCCCTTCCTCCACCTGCCCTCTCTTGCAGAAAAATGTACAACCAGTCATACTGAAAATAAATAAATGGGTATTTTTGTAAAGGATGAAAATATATTAAAAATATATAAAAATAAATAATACTAAAAAGTACTCAGAAAGGAAAATAAAGTCTAATAATACTAACACAATCCGTTTGGTTCACGTAGCATCGAATTCGTTAAGTTTCGCTATATTGAACAACTTGCGTGTGCGACTTCACGTATTTATAAATAAATTAATTGAGTAATTCAATTTCTGTGTTTCACGAAACGTCGCGGAGACACGTCAGTCGCCCAGGGCTCTCGTTGATTACGTCACAAGAACAATATATATATATATATATATATATATATATATATATATATATATATATATAATGAAAAAGGGTTTTTTGGCGACTGTTGCGACGGCGGTCCTACGATGAAACACGATCGGGCAAGAGCAACGGTCGAGCAGATGCCGGCGATGATCAGCACGAGCCGAGCGAGCGAAGCCAAGCACCCAGTACCCAAGCGGTGGCGATGTTGTTTTCCAACGATGCGTTTTCTTCTTCACAATTTGCCCCCGCCGAAAAAGAGCCATCCTGGCGACCTAAGAGTCTGGAGGCAGAGGGTTATGATATTGCTTAAGGCGGCGATTGTGGACGATGTCACGTCCACGCCGGCGCATGTCGTCAGATGGGGAAAGTTGGCTCGATGAAAAATTCACAGGCGAGGTTTGCTCCCAAACGCGGCTATGGGCCCTCGTACTTTGGAACGAGTTTTGAGGATATGCCGGGGGGTTTGGTAAGGACCAGCCAGCCATACAAGTGATCCCGGGGAATAGCTGGGCTTTGTGAAGAGTCGGCGGTTGTTTCTCTTCTGGCCGCTGTTGTTCTTGTGACGTAACGGTGCGTGCGAGTTCACGGACACTCTTCCGCATTAAGGGCAGCTCTCGGACTACGTGAGGCATTCGGATGCAGTCAGGATGGTATGGACGGCGAGTGTCGATGGTGTGGTATGGTTCGCGATTCCATTAAAGACAGAAAGGAACGGTGAAAATCCCAGTGGTAGACTGTGCCGCGGGTGTTAATGCGAACGGATGAATGGACGAATGCGATCCCAGTTGTATGATCGGAGTGTCACATACATGGCGAGCATAATCGCCAAGGGTGCGGGTGGTATGCAGTGGTCTTGCGATGAACACATGGCATTCAGAAAGCAAGACGTGACGACTTCTGATGGAAGGCTCGACCCGTCGCTTAGTAGCTCTCGAGGTGCACCATGTCTTAGTATGAAGCGATGAAGGATGAAGAATGCTACGTCTGGCGCAGTGGCACTTGGAAGGGCGGCGGTCTCAGCGTAGCGTGTTAAATGGTCCACAGCGACTATGATCCACCGATTTTCATCTGATGTTGTCGGTAGAGGGCCATAGAGATCAATTCCGATCCGATCTAAAGGTCTGGCAGGGCACGGAAGCGGTTGAAGCGCACCGGACGAGTGGAAAGGCGGTGATTTGCGGCGTTGACAGTCAGGGCAGCCCATAACAAATTTTCGAACGAAATTATACATTCCGCGCCAGTAGAAGCGATGGCGAATGCGTTCGTAAGTTTTGAAAACTCCGGCATGACCACATTGGGGATCGTCGTGAAAGGAGGCGCAGATTTGTGATCGCAAGCTGCGCGGGACAACCAAGAGCCACTTACGACCTTCGGGGGCGTAGTTGCGTCGGTGTAGCAGCCGATCACGAATGGCGAAATGAGCAGCTTGACGTCGGAGAGATCGTGGTACCGCAGTGGTTGACGATCCAGAGAGACAGTTAAAAAGGGAAGCGATCCACGGGTCCTTGTGTTGTTCACTGGTAAAGGAGTCGAGGTCGAGAGATGCGACGTAGTTGGTACCAGTGGTTTCGCAGGCCCAGTCGGGAGGTAAAGGCGAACGCGACAGGGCGTCGGCGTCCGAATGCTTGCGTCCGCTGCGATAGATGACACGAATGTCGTACTCCTGGATTTGCAGTGCCCACCGAGCTAGGCGGCCAGAAGGATCTTTCAATGTGGCGAGCCAACAAAGTGCATGGTGGTCCGTTACCAGGTCGAATGGGCGACCGTACAAATAAGGGCGGAACTTGCGAAGCGCCCACACTAGCGCCAAGCACTCTTTTTCAGTGACGCTGTAATTGGCCTCAGCTTTAGTAAGTGTGCGACTCGCATAAGCGACGACGTATTCGGAGTAACCCGGCTTGTGTTGGGCGAGGACGGCGCCTAGACCAACCCCACTAGCGTCTGTGTGAACTTCCGTTGCAGCTGTTGGGTCGAAATGCCGAAGAATTGGAGGAGATGTTAGCAGACTACGGAGCGTGGCAAACGCGACGTCGCAGTCAGAAGACCAGGATGAAAGGTCTGCATCACCGCGTAGGAGGTTGGTCAGTGGTGACATGATCGACGCAAAATTTCGCACGAAGCGCCGGAAGTACGAGCATAGTCCGACAAAACTGCGTAATTCTTTCAGTGTAGTATGTTTCGGGAACTCAGCGACTGCTCGCAGTTTTGCAGGGTCGGGTCGAACACCATCCTTGGACACGATGTGCCCTAAGATGGACAGCTCTCGCGCGGCGAAGCGGCACTTTTTAAGGTTCAGTTGGAGCCCAGCGTTGGTTAAACACGTCAGCACCAGTTGGAGCCGACGCAGATGTGTAGGAAAATCGGGAGAGAAAACGACAATGTCGTCGAGGTAGCATAGACACACAGACCACTTCAGTCCACGCAGTGTGTTGTCCATGAGTCGTTCAAACGTGGCAGGAGCATTACAAAGCCCAAATGGCATTACGTTAAATTCGTACAGGCCATCTGGTGTAATGGACGCAGTTTTCTGGCGATCAACTTCTGCCATAGGAACCTGCCAGTATCCAGATCGTAAGTCTAAGGAGGAGAAGAATTCGGCTCCTTGGAGGCTGTCAAGGGCGTCGTAGATGCGCGGTAATGGATAGACGTCTTTCCGCGTCACCTTGTTTAATCGCCGGTAGTCGACGCAAAATCGAATCGATCCATTCTTCTTTCGAACTAGAATGACAGGAGATGCCCAAGGACTTTGCGATGGTTGAATAACGCGACGGCGTAGCATCTCTTCGACCTGGTCGTTGATGACGTGACGTTCTGCTGCATAGACACGGTACGGTCTTTGACGCAATGGCTGGTGCGAACCGGTGTCAATGTAGTGGTGCACTGCGGAAGTCTGACCCAATTGCGGCTGAGAAACGTCGAATGAATTCGCGAAGTGCTGGAGAAGATTAAGAAGCTCGGCGCGTTCTCAGGCACTTAAGGTGTCGGCGATGGAACTGGAGAAGGTGTCACTCGATGAGCATTCCAGTGGGGAAAGGGCATGAAGTTCGGTCGAGGCGCTACTGCACGATTCGTCTGGCATGTTAAGGAATAAAGAGGAATCGAGGTACTCCACTCGACCGAGACATTCGCCGGCAAGTAGCGTAAGCGGTGCAGAAAGGGGGTTGTGGACGAAAATATTGCTTCGGCCCGCAGTGACGTCGAGTGTAGCGAAAGGCAAGGAAACGGCTCGGCGGCTCACGAAAATGTCGGAAGGTGTAAACATTACTGTAGCGTCGTTATGGTCATCGCAGCAAACAGGGACAACGGCAAGAGAGGCTGGCGGAATTTCAGTGTCTTCACGTACGACGAGCTTTGGAGACCGCTCAAGAGTTTCGTGCAAAGGTTCGTCAGACAGGTGCGAAAATTGAACTTCAGCGCGTGCGCAGTCGATGATGGCATGATGTTGTGACAGGAAGTCCCACCCGAGGATAACGTCATGCGAGCACACCGAAAGGACGATGAACTAGACAACGTACATAGAGCCTTGGATGAAAATGCGGGCTGTACAGGTGCCGAGAGGTCTGACTGGCTGTGCGCTAGCCGTACGAAGCGATAGTCCAGAGAGCGGCGTGGTCACTTTGCGTAGGGAGCGGCAGAGCTGGGCGGCTATAACAGAAACGGCAGCACCTGTGTCGATGAGGGCAAATGTAGAAACACATCGACAGATATGGCGACGACGTTAGCAGGTGAAGTGCGAGGACTTGGGCATTTCGATGACGGCGCAGTTTTTGCCTCTGGAACTGCGGCGTTCAGTTTTCCCGGTTGGAGGAAGCGGGTCGGCGACGCATTGGGGACAGAGATCGCCTGCGAGGAGACGGCGAGCGGGAAGAGTGAGTCGGAGCTGGGCGCTGGGGTGACTGAGACCCGGGAAGATTAGTGTAGCCATACTGCGGTGAAGGATAGGGAGCAGGTAGGTGCGTGGGTGGCTGGTCATACGGTAACGGCCAAGTAGCGTTGTGTTGCGATTGCAAATGACGACGACAATATCGTGCCACGTGTCCTGGAGTACCGCAGGCGTAGCAGATCGGTCGATTGTCAGCAGTGCGCCAGGAATGGCTGACTCGCGGTGCAGCCCAAGGTGTCGAAAGAGGGGTAGAGTGGGGAGCAACTGCAGGCATGGGTGGCAAAAGCTGCTGGCGGGGTCTGCTGCGTACCACCTGGGCATAAGTAAGAGGCGCGGCCACGGGCTGCATAGCCGGCGCATGGGGAACAGTCACGGCCACAGGCTGCTGGTGGGTAGCGACGGGAAAAGCCTGAGCTACCTCTTCGGCAATAACGTCACGGAGTGGTGAGGGCAGACGAGAGGACGGCGGCTGCTGCCTGAAGGGAATCAACGACAGTTGCCGAGCTACTTCTTCACGCACGAAGTCTTTAATCTCTTGCAGGGTTGGTGCGTGGTCGGGAACGGAAGTGAGACTGGAGAGCGAGTCGGCGTGTCAGGAAAATGGCCGAGTCAGGGCGCGCTGCTTGCTCAACTCGTCGAAACTTTGACACAAAGTAACAAGTTCCGCAACGGTGGCAGGATTACGGGCGATAAATATATATATATATATATATATATATATATATATATATATATATATATATATATATACTAGAATAGAGGTGTTGTACGACGAGAAAGGTTCAGACGCAGCTTGGCAAAATGTGCTTTATCGGGCATGTCTGGCTATTGGCGAGGGGCGTGCGCGAGCTACTACTACAGCCACCGATCATCATCGTCTTCTTTATTACCAGCAGAGCGTCTGTTATTTAGATTCATTACAATTACTCCCCGCGAAATAAGGAGCCATCCTGGCGACCTATGGACAAGTAAACACGGCAGGGTCGTAGCAGGGCTTAAGTCTCGAGACGTGGACAATTTCCTGGCCACGACGACGTTGGTCAGAAGATAGTTCCAGTGGCTCATTGAGGTAATTCACTGGTGGCGTTTTTTGTAGCACACGATATTGGCCGTGATACTTGGGGACCAACTTGGTAGAATGACCAGGTGTAGCAGAAGAGACATGCAGCCAGACGAGTGAACCAGAATCGTAGGAAGTAGTGTTATTTGATGCGTCATGGTGGTGCTTTTGGCGTTCTTGGTCTTGGGTTGTGAATAATCTTGCCAGTTGGCGGCATTCTTCAGCATATGTAGCGGCTTGGAACAAAGTCGCGGACTCTTAGGCGTCGGGTTTGTACGAAAGAATGGTGTCCGTAGTGCAAGAAGGTTCGCGTCCATAAAGGAGGAAAAAAGGAGAGAACCCAGTAGTGTTTTGAATGGCGGTAATATAGGCGAACGTGATAAACAGGAGCACTCGGTCCCAATTGGAGTGGTCTGACGAGATATACATAGACAGCATGTCACCAAGGGTGCGGTTGAAGCGCTCTGTCCTTCCATTGGCCTGGGGATGATAGGCGCTTGTAGTGCGGTGAACGACGTGGCACTCACGCAGCAATGCTGTGATGTCGTCTGACAAGAATACGCAACTACGATCGCTCAGTAACTCCCGAGGTGCTTCATGACGTAATACGATGTTGTGAAGAACGAAAGTCGCAACGTCTTTTGCTTTAGACGAGGGAAGGGATGAAGTTTCGGCAATCCGCGTGAGATGGTCGACGGCAACTATGACCCAGTGATTACCGTCAGCAGTGTTAGGAAAGAGACCATAGATATCGATGCCGACGCGGTCGAATGGTCGGGATGGGCATGGTAAGGTAGGCAAGGTACCGCTGGCGTGATAAGGGGGAGTTTTTTGTCTCTGGCACGTTGAGCAGGCCCAAACGTATTGTCGTATAAAACGGTACATGTCACGCCAGTAATATCGGAGACGTATGCGAGAATAAGTCTTCTAAAAACCTGCGTGGCCACATTGGGGTTCGTCATGAAACGTGGAACAAATTTCGGATCGCAGATGACGTGGAATCACGAGTAACCACTGACGTCTACCGGGTGCGTAGTTGCGTCGGTACAGCACGTCGTCGTGAGTGGCGAAGTGCTTGACTTGCCGACGCAATGTGCGAGAAGGGGGGGAAGCCGTACGCCCAGCCAGGATGTCTAGAATCGAAGCTACCCAAGGGTCCTTGCGTTGCTCAGATGGCATGTCGGCGATGGTGACGGCAGTGGCATCACAGTTAGACTTTCGCAGCAGTCTGGGTGAGGGGGTAGGGGTGAACGGGATAGGGCGTCTGCGTCCGAATGTTTCCGGCCGGAGCGATAGACGACGCGAATATTATATTCTTGGAGGCGTAATGCCCATCGGGCGAGGCGACCGCTTCGATCATTCAGTGACGACAACCAGCAGAGGGCGTGGTGGTCAGTCACGACGTCAAAAAGGCGCCCGTACACGTGAAGTCGAAATTTCTCTATCCCCCAAATAATGTCGAGGCATTCCTTTTCAGTGACGGAATAGTTGATTTCGGCTTTGCTAAGAGTTCGGCTTGCGTAGGCAACCACGTACTCTTGGAAGCCGTCTTTCTTCTGTGCAAGAATAGCGCCTAGCCCGACACCACTAGCGTCGGTGTGGATGTCTGTCGGTGCCGATGGGTCGTAGTGTCGCAGAATAGGCGGCGATGTGAGGAGGCGGCGCAGTTCATTGAAATGATCGTCACAGGTGGCAGACCAGGCTGAAAGGTCTCTAGAGCCGGCGAGGAGCTTGGTCAAAGGAGCGATGATCGTCACGAAATTGCGGACTAAGCGCCGGAAGTAAAAGCAAACGCCTATGAAGCTTCGCAGCTCTTTCATGGCGACCGGTTTGGGAAACGCTGAAACGGCTGTAAGTTTGGCAGGGTGAGAAAGAACGCCACCTTTTGAAACCACGTGGCCAAGGATCGTAAGCTTTCGAGCAGCGAAATGGCACTTCTTCGGATTCAGTTGCAGCCCCGTAAAAGAAATACACGCGAAGACTTTCTCGAGGCGGGTTAAATGGGTTACAAAATCAGTTGAAAAGACGACAATGTCATCTGAATAACAAAGGCAAGCGTTCCATTTGAAGGCTCGAAAGATAGAGTCCATCATTCGCTCGAAAGTAGCTGGCGCGTTGCAGAGGCCGAAGGGCATGACTGAATTCGTAAAGCCCGCCGGGCGTGACGAAAGCTGTTTTTTCGCGATTGGCCCCTGCCATGGGCTCCTGCCAGTATCCAGAGCGGAGATCTAAAGAAGAGAAACATTCGGCTCCCTGTAGGCAGTCCAAGGCATCGTCAGTGTGGGCAGCGGATAGACATCCTTACGCGTGATTCGGTTGAGACGTCGTTAGTCCACGCAAAACCTAAAAAATCCGTCTTTCTTCTTCACCAACACAACTGTAGAGACCTAGGGACTGCTTGACGGTTCGATTATGCCACGTGTCAGCATGTCGTCAACCTGTTCATTGATGGCACGGCGTTCGGTAGTTGACACACGATACGGACGCCGCCGTAATGGCGTCTCTTGACCGGTATCTTTACGGTGAACAACAGTTGACGCTCGACCTAAGGAAGGCTGATTGTGGTCAAACGAGGCTCGAAAACGCTGTAGAAGCTTGATCAGCTGTTCCTGCTGCCGAGGCATGAGGTTGCAATCAATGATTTTGCGGAATACATCCACAGGTTCATTCGCGTCAGTTACGGGTGTAATGACACAAGTCGGTAAAAATGGCTTGTCTTTAAAGATCGGGTCTTCGAAAATACAATTTAAGGTCTAGAGGCTTCCCAGACACTCGCCGCGTAGCAGGATGTACGGACAAGCAGAAACATTACACGCATAAAGTACCGCCGAACCATCAGAAAAGTTGATGATGGCAAACGGGAGGACGATGGTTCGGTGTTACACACTAGCTATAGTTGGTTCGAACAGGAGCGTCGAGTTAGTGGCAGCAGGGGAAAACACGGGCACTAGGACGGCGGACAACGGCGCGATGTGGACGTCAGCTGCGGCAAACACTTTTGAGGGACGGTGGTGGTCAATATCAAGGCACGGATTCGTCAACGTGAGTTCAGCACGAGCACAGTCGACGAGGGCCTGATGGGTAGAAAGGAAATCCCATCCTGGTAAGACATCGTAAGATGAACGTGGGAGAACAACAAAGTTGACGGCGTACCAAACATCTTGAATAAGAATGCGTGCTGTGCACTGAGCTGTCGGCGGGATGAAATGGGAGGTGGCTTTACGCAGAGCATGATTCGTAAGCGCCGTTGTAACTTTTATCAAATCGTGACACAGTTTTTCACTAATTACAGAAACGACGGCGCTTGTGTCGACAAGTGCACGTACAGCAACACCTTCTACTAGCAAATCAATTTTGTTGGTCGGACAAAAAGTAGGTCTTAGAAAGTTCGACGACGACGCAGTTCTTGCCTCCGGAACTGTGGCTGTCAGTTTTCCTCTCGAGCGGGGATCGTGCGCCGAAGCATCGGGGAGACAGATTGGCGACGGTGTGGTAATGACCGGCGAGAATCGACAGGTCGTCGTTGGGACAATGAGTCGGTGATAGGAGAAGATGGTCGCTGGGGATTTTGGGCAGCCTGGTAATTTGCAGAATTCCCATGGTCCGGAGGCTGGAAGTTGCGACGGCGGCAATAGCGTGGTATATGTCCCACGAAACCACATGCGAAACAGATGGGTCGATAATCCAAGGTGCGCCATGGGTTAAAGACAAAAGGTGCAGGGGGCGAAACGGGATGGGGTGCCGTGTATATAGGCAGCGTCGTAGGGTAGGAGGACCCGGTGCCCCGGTATGCGCCAGAGACAGGTGGGGCTGGCGGTCTAGCAACGACGGCAGCGTAGGTCAGCGGCGTAGGGACTGATGGCGATAGAGGCAGTGCCTGCGTGACCTGTGTCTAAATGACCTGGCGTAGACGTGGGCCTAACGAGGTCACTGGCGCGGATGCTTCGGCCACAAGAGAAAACTGACGCGCAACTTCTTCACGAATGAATTGTTTGATGTGGGGCAGTAAGACAGTGTGATCAGCAGCGACGTCGTGCACGAGGGCAGAAACTTCAGCCGTATCTTCAGCGGTCCTGTGCGTCGAGACACGCTGCTTACGCAACTCGTCGTACTCCTGACAGAGCTGGACAACATCGGTGACGGTCTGTGGATTCCTAGCGACGAGCATCTGGAAGGTATCGTCGTCAACTCCTTTGATGATGTGCTTGTATTTCTCGCGTTTGGTTAGAGATTCATCGAAGCGCTTGCAAAGAGACAAGACATCTTCAATGTAACTTGTAAAGGTCTTGTCTCTGCGCTGGACTCGACTATGCAGACGCTGTTCCGCTCGAAGCCAGTGCATGGCGGGACGACCCAAGACCGCGGTGATGGTGGTCTTGAAAGCGGACGAGTTGGTCTTTCGCTTTCGCGGTTCTTGAACCAGAGGCTGGCCACATCAGTGAGGTAAAAGCGCACGTTTGAAAGCTGGTCGCAGGTGTTCCACTTGTTGGAAGCGCTTACGATTTCGTACTCGACGAGCCAGTCCTCGACGTCTTGCTCATCGTTGCCGCGAAAAATTTGTGGGTCGCGTTGCCGAGGCACGCCAGTACAGTAAACTGTCGTCGGTAACATGATGATGGATGGTAGCGCAGACAACGAACACGGACAAGAGAAGGCACATAGACACAACACAGCGCTAACTTTCAACAACAGTTTATTACACGCAGATCTCCGTGGTGTATGCGATCCACCACGCCAACGTCGCACGTGCGTAGCTCTAAAAACCATCAAATATAACCAACGCGCGTGTTCCAATACTTTACAATTTTATATTTTTCAATCTTTTTTTACTTTTTCTTTCTTCCTTTTATCCCATGTTACCACAAACCCTATCGCGAATACATGTAATCAAGTTCCTTATCTGTCAACACCACTGATGGGCTGCTCACACACGTGTCACCTAGCTCTGCAATTCTGCCGGCCTCCAATACCAACCGCGTCATCTCGTGCCTACTTCTATTGATTATAACCGTTTCCTTGAATTTCGGTGTGCAATTACATCTCTGGCAATGAAGGGAAAGAAAACCATCAGGAACAACACTACTTACTTTGTTATTGTGCTCGCGCAAGCGATCGTTTATGCATCTACTGGTCTGACCGATATAACACTTTCCACAAGTAAGTGGAATGAGGTATACAACACACATGATGCACTCCACAAATAGGTTTCTATGTTTCTTTTGGCATACATTTGATTTTCCCTTGTCTGGTCTTGTGCTTCTGCAAAGACTCACCAACTTATTGGGTGCCGAGAAAACTACGTTAGTGCCACATTTTTCCGCAATCTTTTTTATCCTGTGAGAAACCTTATGCATGTATGGAATTACGGCAAAACTTTCCTTTCTTGAGCTCACCCTATCCATCCCTTCACATCTTTTCTCCAGCACTTTTCTGTGCAATCCTTCAGCAACGGACACGACGAGGCTCTTGGGGTACCCGGCATTGCTTAGCCTCGAGACCTGTTGTCTGAAGCTTTCATTCATGAGGCACCGGCAGGACTTCTTTAGTGCCTCACTCAAGCACATCTTCGCAATGCCTCGTTTTACCAGTTTAGTATGCGCTGAGTGAAACTGTAGTAAAGGCTTACTTGCTCTGGGCTCGTAACACCAGCATGTCTTTTCATCTGAGAATTGAAAGTTAATGTCAAGAAATCTGAGCCTTCCGTCACATGGCATTTCAAAAGTCACTTCAAGTGGGTTAAGCCCCTCACGAAAAACACTACACACGCTACTACATTGAGTAGCAAAATCTGCAGTTCTGTCATTGATAAACACTAAAAAGTCATCGACGTACCTAAATACGTGCACAACATTGTATTCATTTAGGCGTCCTGATAGCCTCCTGTCCATTTCAGCCAAAAACAAATTACTTAAAACTGGTGCTAAGCACGAGCCAATGCATACTCCTTGTTTTTGCAGATACAGGGTACCATTGTTTTCAATAAACGTTGACGACAAGTAAAACCTAAGTAATTCTAAGAAATTGTCGACGGACGTACCTGCTTGTGAGCTAAATCTAACGGCACCGTACTCATCGATGCATTCGCCAACACTTGTTAATACTGCTGATTGTGGCAGAGAATAGTACAGATCTTTTATGTCAGCCGAAAACGCTTTTAACCCTATGTTTTTTCGTTCCCTGACGAAACTTATCACCTGTTCCGAATTTTTTGTCAGGAAGGGGTCATTTATGTCAAGCAAGTTTAATGTTCTTTGCAGATACACAGCTACAGCTTTTTGCCACGTGTCCTTCTCCGACACTATCACTCTGAACGGTACTCCTTCCTTATGCGTTTTAGCACTAAAGAACACATCCAGACTGTCATTTTTACTTTTTCTGATACCGCTAAGCACACCTTCTAGATTCATCCTCTTACAAAGTTCTATTGCTTTTCCCCTCACTTTTTCAATCGAAATACTTTTCTTTTCGCTGAACACTGCCGTAATAGCACTTATAGCCTTTTCTTTAAATTCATCATGCGAGAAAACCGCAAACCCTCCTTCTTTATCGACTGGAAGTACACTCAGAGCATGCTGTGTCAAGTAAGTTTCCACGCGTTTGAGAGGCAAACTGCGGCATGGAGGCCTACACAATTTTAAAGCGTCCACACCTTCGTTGATGATCCTGGTGGCTTGATCCTCGGGAACCCGCTTCGACACTTGACGTACAATTGATACGAGTTCCGGCTTGTTCTTTTGAGGTTGCACGGCAAACTTTGGCCCAAGTCCCAATACTTCTAGTACAAAGTCCGGTAGGCAGATGCCTTCTGCCACATGAACGTTGGAGGTTGCACTCACGCGCACTTTGTCCACCAAATCACGTAACAGTCGTAATTGAAGCTTCCAGTGGAATTCTATCATTTGGTCTGCCAGACGTAGATGCTTTCGAAAGTGAATCTCCGCTGCATATGACTCGTAAGTTCGATGCATCTGCGCCCGTAGGTAGGCTCTGAAAAGGCGTACCTGTCGAAGCCATTCTGAGCGCTGAATTTTCATGATCCTCGTTCTGTGCCCATCTGAAGGGGTACACCCTCCGAAGAGCGCTCGAACATCCTCTGGTAGAATCTTGTTCCTTATGGAAAAGCTGAGCGTTCTTGCCTTGCACACGGCGTTGACGATGAGGGCTACAACACCCGAAGGATCTCGCAGTACATGAACGAAAGAGCCCGTTGAACGAGAAATGAAGTCAATGAGGGTGGCGATTTGGGCTTGTTGGTATGGTTGCATGATGATGGATGGTAGCGCAGACAACGAACACGGACAAGAGAAGGCACATAGACACAACACAGCGCTAACTTTCAACAACAGTTTATTACACGCAGATCTCCGTGGTGTATGCGATCCACCACGCCAACGTCGCACGTGCGTAGCTCTAAAAACCATCAAATATAACCAACGCGCGTGTTCCAATACTTTACAATTTTATATTTTTCAATCTTTTTTTACTTTTTCTTTCTTCCTTTTATCCCATGTTACCACAAACCCTATCGCGAATACATGTAATCAAGTTCCTTATCTGTCAACACCACTGATGGGCTGCTCACACACGTGTCACCTAGCTCTGCAATTCTGCCGGCCTCCAATACCAACCGCGTCATCTCGTGCCTACTTCTATTGATTATAACCGTTTCCTTGAATTTCGGTGTGCAATTACATCTCTGGCAATGAAGGGAAAGAAAACCATCAGGAACAACACTACTTACTTTGTTATTGTGCTCGCGCAAGCGATCGTTTATGCATCTACTGGTCTGACCGATATAACACTTTCCACAAGTAAGTGGAATGAGGTATACAACACACATGATGCACTCCACAAATAGGTTTCTATGTTTCTTTTGGCATACATTTGATTTTCCCTTGTCTGGTCTTGTGCTTCTGCAAAGACTCACCAACTTATTGGGTGCCGAGAAACCTACGTTAGTGCCACATTTTTCCGCAATCTTTTTTATCCTGTGAGAAACCTTATGCATGTATGGAATTACGGCAAAACTTTCCTTTCTTGAGCTCACCCTATCCATCCCTTCACATCTTTTCTCCAGCACTTTTCTGTGCAATCCTTCAGCAACGGACACGACGAGGCTCTTGGGGTACCCGGCATTGCTTAGCCTCGAGACCTGTTGTCTGAAGCTTTCATTCATGAGGCACCGGCAGGACTTCTTTAGTGCCTCACTCAAGCACATCTTCGCAATGCCTCGTTTTACCAGTTTAGTATGCGCTGAGTGAAACTGTAGTAAAGGCTTACTTGCTCTGGGCTCGTAACACCAGCATGTCTTTTCATCTGAGAATTGAAAGTTAATGTATTTTTGTTTTTGGCTGAAATGGACAGGAGGCTATCAGGACGCCTAAATGAATACAATGTTGTGCACGTATTTAGGTACGTCGATGACTTTTTAGTGTTTATCAATGACAGAACTGCAGATTTTGCTACTCAATGTAGTAGCGTGTGTAGTGTTTTTCGTGAGGGGCTTAACCCACTTGAAGTGACTTTTGAAATGCCATGTGACGGAAGG
The DNA here is from genome assembly GCF_013339725.1 of Rhipicephalus microplus. Taxonomy (NCBI): domain Eukaryota; kingdom Metazoa; phylum Arthropoda; class Arachnida; order Ixodida; family Ixodidae; genus Rhipicephalus; species Rhipicephalus microplus. Next base: position 44,923,786 of record NC_051167.1, on the reverse strand, counting down.
CTCAGATTTCTTGACATTAACTTTCAATTCTCAGATGAAAAGACATGCTGGTGTTACGAGCCCAGAGCAAGTAAGCCTTTACTACAGTTTCACTCAGCGCATACTAAACTGGTAAAACGAGGCATTGCGAAGATGTGCTTGAGTGAGGCACTAAAGAAGTCCTGCCGGTGCCTCATGAATGAAAGCTTCAGACAACAGGTCTCGAGGCTAAGCAATGCCGGGTACCCCAAGAGCCTCGTCGTGTCCGTTGCTGAAGGATTGCACAGAAAAGTGCTGGAGAAAAGATGTGAAGGGATGGATAGGGTGAGCTCAAGAAAGGAAGGTTTGCCGTAATTCCATACATGCATAAGGTTTCTCACAGGATAAAAAAGATTGCGGAAAAATGTGGCACTAACGTAGTTTTCTCGGCACCCAATAAGTTGGTGAGTCTTTGCAGAAGCACAAGACCAGACAAGGGAAAATCAAATGTATGCCAAAAGAAACATAGAAACCTATTTGTGGAGTGCATCATGTGTGTTGTATACCTCATTCCACTTACTTGTGGAAAGTGTTATATCGGTCAGACCAGTAGATGCATAAACGATCGCTTGCGCGAGCACAATAACAAAGTAAGTAGTGTTGTTCCTGATGGTTTTCTTTCCCTTCATTGCCAGAGATGTAATTGCACACCGAAATTCAAGGAAACGGTTATAATCAATAGAAGTAGGCACGAGATGACGCGGTTGGTATTGGAGGCCGGCAGAATTGCAGAGCTAGGTGACACGTGTGTGAGCAGCCCATCAGTGGTGTTGACAGATAAGGAACTTGATTACATGTATTCGCGATAGGGTTTGTGGTAACATGGGATAAAAGGAAGAAAGAAAAAGTAAAAAAAGATTGAAAAATATAAAATTGTAAAGTATTGGAACACGCGCGTTGGTTATATTTGATGGTTTTTAGAGCTACGCACGTGCGACGTTGGCGTGGTGGATCGCATACACCACGGAGATCTGCGTGTAATAAACTGTTGTTGAAAGTTAGCGCTGTGTTGTGTCTATGTGCCTTCTCTTGTCCGTGTTCGTTGTCTGCGCTACCATCCATCATCATGCAACCATACCAACAAGCCCAAATCGCCACCCTCATTGTCGTCGGTAAGGCAGCTTGAGAAGGGCCAGGAGCAGTCATGGTGAAGGGTGAGAATAGCGTCCAATTGCGAAGTTCCAGGTTGATGAGAACTCCGGCTCCTCCACCACTTAAAATAGAGGTGTTGTACGTCGAGAAAGGTTCCGACACAGATTGGCAAATTGTGCTTTATCAGGCAGGTCTGGCTAATGGCGAGCGGCGTGCGCGAGCTACTACTACAGCCACCGATAATCGTCTTCTTCATTACCAGCAGAGCATTCGTCATTTAGATTCATTACAATATATATATATATATATATATATATATATATATATATATATATATATATATATATATATATATATATATATATATATATATATATATATATATATATATATACATATATGTAACGCTACGATGAATTGGTGACGTGGCCTGACTCAAACGCCATGTTTATTCCGTCCTCACTTCTTCCCTCTCTACTTCTCCTAACCATCCCTGCCTTCTTACGTCACAGGATTCCCCCTCCCCCCGAAAGATGGCACCGGTTACAAACTACAACAAACTGTAGAAGAGAATAAACAAAACATTAGGCAAGTTCACAGTTTCACGTCCCGACGAATTTTTACAGTCTCACTGAATCTTCAAGGCTGAGGGAGCAATCTAGTGATTTCTATGACGACTCTTGTGGACGAGCTTGACTGTTGCGTCCTGGATGGCATAACCACACCCTGGAAATCTGAACTGGTGATGACATCGGTTGAGTTTTGGTGAGGAACGGACAGGGTTGGGAGTGCCCGTAGCATTTGAAGTTCGGATGTCATCGGGGTTGTATTTTTTGTCGTGAATGGTGCCATCCCAGTGCTTCTTGCTTTCGTGCTTTTTGACAGACTGTCTTGAAGTTTCTGAGTGATAGCGGTGTGCAAGCAGGGCTTCCGCGTCTTTCTCGGCGTTTTTTGTGGTGGTGCAGTTGGTGTAATAGCAAGTGCAGAGAGTGTCTCAGTTGACTTTTCATTGTGCGAAAGTGCCTGACGTCTTTTATTAGGGATCTTATTTTCCGATGTTCTTCACTAGGAGAGTGCGTTTCCGTCAAATTTTGCGTTTGTCAATGTCCTCGTTGCAGTCTATCTCGTTGTAGCATGAGTTTGTGAACTGGGATTTGCTTGCTTTGCTGAGGCTGCTCAGGAAATGGCTGTAGTGGCACCCGTTCCAGAATGGGGCATTCATTTCCTCCGGTGTTTGACGCGTCCTGTAGACATCTGAATAATGGTGAACAGGTGTCTTGCTTGTCGGGCATAGTTGGTAATGCGTTATCATCGCTAGCATGCTCTTCAGAGGCTTCGGTGACGAGGTTCATTACGGGCGCTTCCGAAAGACAACTGTGTACGAGGTTTAATGTATCATGCACTTCTGAATTTGTTCGATTCATGAATTGGTGAGCTCTGCATGTGGGCGCCACAGGTGACATGGTATTATTATGTTTGAACTGCAGATTTTGGCAAGTCTGCGGTGCCGTAGAAATGACACGAAGCTCTTCAGGGGCTTCTTTTTTGCTGTTCGCTGCGAGTAGTTCTTGCGCCTGGTAGCGTGTGACGTTCGATGCGTCTGAGCCCTCTGTTTTGTTTGGACTCTTGACAGTGTGTGCACCGGACGGTGATGCATGAAACCATACGGAAGAAAAATGGCTTTACAGGGTATTTTTTCGATGCGCCAGGTCATCTACCATGAATACGGCGTCCTTACAAGGCATGTGGTGAGCGCTAGGAGGGCTTGAAGAACCGCGTGATGAAAACCCAGGTGGTGGACCACGTATGCGAGACGAAGAGTGGGGGGCATCAGGCGGTTGAGCAACGTCTCGTGTCATATGCTGAACCGATGACTTCGGAAATGCTGACTTTCGCGCAGAGGAGAGGCGCACTTGACCGTTAGGTTTTTCCCAATATATGCATGGCCTTCTGTAAGTAAACTCATGTGCCACTTCGTCTTGAGGCAGTTGTTGATTCGCGCTGGGCTTTCGAATGGTTGAGGACTGCTTAAAGAATTTACGATAGTGTGCGGTTGTCTCTAGATGGTTTGCATTGAGCAGGTCTTGGTCACAGTCAATAAAACGGGTAATCATTTCCTCTTTGATTTTTTGCCATGATTCGTCATTTTCAAGGAAGTGGGTGAGGTAAAACCTAAATGCCTCACCGGAGATGTAGTCAGTGAAGTTGATAACTATATCCCGTTCCGACCAAGATGCAGCGGCAGCGTGGAGCTCGAAAAGGTTGACCCAGTCCTTTACGGGTCCGTCGTTTGCTGATCTGGTGTACTTGTGGATATCAAGGTCGTCTGATGGTGCTGTCGTGATGCTGGTCTTGGTGTGAGTTGGGATGTACTTTTGTGGTCCACGTTCGGTCACTGCTTCTTGCTGAGACGTTCGAAGATGGTGGCCGGTTGATGAAGTGGCCTCCAGGTCTTCATCCTGTTGACTCGTGTGACGCTATGATGAATGGGGAGACGTGGCCTGGCTCATCTGCCATGTTTATTCCGTTCTCACTTCTTCCCCCTCTACTTCTCCTATCCATCCCTGCCTTCTTACGTCACATGTATATATATATATATATATATATATATATATATATTGTACAGAAGCCGCCGAACACTGAAGTGGGTCGAACTCTTATGTGCTTTCTAGTGGGTCTGCCCAAAGAGAACGCCGCTCGCGCGGAGACCCCGTGTTTTGGCCGTTACTGTCGCCATTGTGTAGACTCGCTGTGTGCCGGCTAATAAACGCCATAACAAATTGGTGGAGAGTGCTACGATCCCCTTCGATGCCCTTGGAACTACGCTCACGTACGCTGCAATCTACCATGTCCCACGACGCCTCTCAGCAAACGCCTCCTCCCATGCCACCCCCATGTCCCGGTGTCCCCAGGATCCGCGATCCACCCATCTTCACGGGCGCCGATGGCACTGACGTGGAGGACTGGCTCGCCATTTACGAGCGCGTGAGCCTCCCCAACAAATGGGACGAGGACGGCAAGTTGACAAACTTGGTGTTCTACCTTGCGGGCGTTGCAAGTTTGTGGTACACCAACCACGCGTCCGAGTTTGCAACCTGGTCCGGTTTCAAGACTGCTATCACCAACGTTTTTGGCCGCCCTGCCGTTCGCAAGCTGCAAGCCGAGCAGCGCTTACGCGAACGCGCTCAGCAGGCCGGTGAGTCATTCACCAGTTACATTGAAGATGTCCTGGACTTGTGCAAGAAGTCGAACGACAGCATGACCGAATCAGACAAGATCCGGAACGTCATGAAGGGCATTGACGATGATGCCTTCACGATGCTGCTTGCCAAAAACCCAGGCACAGTAGCTGAGGTCATCACGCTCTGCCAGAGCTACGAGGAGCTCCGCCGGCAGCGTTCGATGACCCGTCGCTCCACACCACTAGATGCAGGGCTTGCAGGCTTGGAAGCGAGCTGTGATCAGGTGGCACTGCTGGCAGATCTCAAGTCCTTCATACGTGAGGAAATCGCGCGGCAGTTCTCTCTCCTGTCCTTTGCCCACCCACCGGCTGCTCAACAATCGGCCACTACCATTCTTCCACCCATCCGCCGAGCGATTGAGCAGGAAATAGCGGAGGTCATGCCTGCGTACCACCCACAACAACTTCCGGCCCCTGCACCCCCAAGTTACGCCCAAGTGGTCGCAAGGCCGCCTCCAGTCGTTCAAGCGCCTGCACCAGTGACTTACGCCGAAGCTGCCGCACGACCTCCGTCCTTTGCAGCGGTTATGCCGGCTGCATATGTTGGCGCAACCCCTCAGCCTCATTTCAGCCCACCATGCAGCCTTTCCAGACACCGTTCCGGGCGAGACCCACCCCGGCAAACCGATGGCGCACACCCGACAACCGGCCCATCTGCTTTGCTTGCGGTTACGCCGGTCACGTAGCCCGTTATTGCTCTCGACTACAGCCGGCTCCCACTTCTCCTGTTGCTGGCCACCTTAGCCGTTCGTATAACGACGAACTGCCGTCTGTGCCACTGTCGTCTCGCCCAAGTCCGTCTGCTCGAAGGTCGCCGTCTCCACGACGTCGGTCTCTGTCCCCCATGCGGCCAAGTTCTTCTGCTCATGAGCGGGAAAACTAGTCGTCGCAGTCCCAGAGGCAAGGACTGCGACGCTATCGCATTGTGAAAGCCCTCAGAGCCGCCCATCTAATGTCATTGACGTGCTTGTGGACGGTGTTCATGCATCTGCTCTTATTGACACTGGAGCTGCGGTATCAGTTATGAGCGAAAACCTTTGCCGCTCGCTTCGAAAAGTGACGACGCCGATTTCTGGACTGTCCCTTCGTACCGCTAGCTCACATCGTATTAATCCTACAGCAGGCTGCACAGCTCGCGTTGTCGTTCAGGACGTTCTGTATGTCGCCCAATTCATCATCATTCCTGCATGCTCTCATGACGTCATCTTGGGATGGGATTTTCTCTCCCGCAACGACGCCGTCATTCATTGTGCCGCCGCCGAAATTGAACTCTCGCCCTTCTCGCATTTGACGCCAGAAGACGGTCCCTCGACACTGAACAAGATTCTTGTGAAAGACGATACTATAGTGCCTCCAAGCTCGACGATGGGCGTATCGGTCTACTGCACCGGTCTCTCCGACACAATTGCACTTGCTTCGCCATCCTACCGTGCTTCCAGGAGGAAAGGGTTGCTAGTACCTTTCGCGACCGTGCAAATCACCCAAGGCAACGCCGCTATTTTTGTGACCAACCCATCCCCGTACATTGTTACCTTGGTTCAAGGGGAATGTCTCGGCAGAGTGGAAGCAGTCGACGACGCACAAGTCCTGGACGTACCCGAAGACTCGCGTTGTCCCGATTCACGTACCATCAGTGCTGTTTCTACTTCTGACCCATCATCTCCTGATGTATTTGGCCCATTCATTGATGACAACCTTACGTCAGTGCAGCGTTCCCAGCTTCTAGACCTGTTGCAAGAATACCGTTCTTCTTTCGATGTCGGGCGAAGTTCTCTCGGTCGCGCGTCCACTGTTACGCATCGTATTGACACTGGTGCCCATCCACCATTACGGCAACGTCCATACCGCGTGTCGCCTGCTGAACGCCGGCAAATTAACGAGCAGGTTGACGATATGCTCCGACGCGACGTCATTCGGCCCTCGGACAGTCCATGGGCGTCTCCTGTTGTTCTTGTTGCGAAGAAAGATGGTTCTGTGCGGTTCTGTGTGGACTACAGACGGCTCAATAAGATCACTCGCAAGGATGTCTACCCACTGCCGCGCATCGACGACGCAATTGACAGCCTTCACGGAGCCCAATTTTTTTCTTCTCTTGATCTGCGCTCGGGGTACTGGCAAGTACCCCTGGCTGATGACGCTCGACCGAAGACTGCCTTCACCACACCCGACGGCTTGTACGAATTCAACGTCATGCCGTTTGGTCTGTGTAATGCACCTGCGACATTTGAGCGCATGATGGACACCGTACTGCGCAACTTGAAATGGCACACGTGCTTGTGTTACCTCGATGACGTTGTTGTCTTCGCTCCAGATTTCTCCACCCATCTCCAACGTCTAAAAGAAGTTTTCGCACGTGTGAGCAATGCCGGCTTGCAACTAAATCTGAAGAAGTGCCGCTTTGCAGCACGCCAACTCACCATCCTAGGGTACGTCGTGTCCAAGGATGGCATTCTTCCTGACCCAGCCAAGCTTCGGGCCGTGGCCGAATTCCCAAAACCTGCGTCCGTCAAAGAACTGCGTAGTTTCGTGGGCCTGTGCTCATACTTCCGACGCTTTATACGAAACTTCGCCACGATTATATCACCGCTGACGAAGCTCCTCGGAAGTAACGGGCCCCTCAATTCGTGGTCGTCAGAGTGCGACAACGCGTTCTTGAAGCTCCGCCACTTGTTGACGTCTCCTCCCATTCTCCGCCACTATGACCCTACGGCCCCAACAGAAGTGCACACGGACGCCAGTGGTGTAGGCCTCGGCGCTGTCCTGGCGCAGCGCAAACCCGGGTTCCCTGATTATGTTGTGGCATATGCAAGCCGTACGCTCACAAGAGCCGAGACAAACTACACCGTCACGGAAAAAGAGTGCCTGGCGATCGTCTGGGCTCTTACAAAGTTTCGACCTTATTTGTATGGTCGCCCATTCGATGTCGTCACTGACCATCATGCACTATGCTGGCTGTCATCATTGAAGGATCCCTCAGGGCGCCTCGCCCGTTGGGCTCTTCGCTTACAAGACTACGACATCCGCGTCCTCTACCGCAACGGACGCCAGCATGCTGACGCCGACGCCCTCTCGCGCTCCCCTCTGCCTGAAGCTAACGTGCTCTGCTCAGTATCCTCGGTTGTTGTTTCTGCCATTGATGTTGACATCATCGCTACCGAACAGCGAAAGGATAATTGGATCGCCCAACTGATCGACCTGCTCTCTGATCCGTCCGCAACGCCATCCACGCGTGCCTTGCGTCGTCGAGCTCACCATTTCGCCATTCGTGAAGGCCTCCTACACCGACGCAATTACGACGCCGATGGCCGGCAGTGGCTACTCGTGATACCCCGCAGTCTGCGGTCGGAGATATGTGAATCCTTCCATTCTGATCCACAGTGCGCGCACTCTGGGGTATTCAAAGCCTACCATCGCATTAGACAACGCTACTTCTGGCGCGGGATGTACCGCTACGTCCAGCAGTTCGTTCGCTCCTGTCTCGCTTGCCAACGCCGCAAACCGTCCGCACACATGTCACCAGCCGGTCTGCAACCGCTACCTTGCCCTGACCGTCCGTTTGGGCGCATAGGTATCGATTTGTACGGACCACTTCCTCTGACGTCCACTGGAAACCGCTGGGCCATCGTCGCCGTAGATCATTTAACGCGATACGCCGAAACCGCCGCTCTCCCTGCGGCTACTGCGCGTGATGTTGCGTCCTTCCTACTACATCGATTTATATTGCGCCACGGTCCACCCCAGGAGCTTCTCAGCGATCGAGGCCGTGTCTTCTTGTCAGAAGTCGTCGATGCCATTCTCACTGAGTGCCATTCTGTCCACCGCAAAACTACTGCTTACCACCCGCAGACGAATGGTCTGACCGAACGCTTTAACCGCACCCTCGGCGACATGCTGTCGATGTACGTCGCCGCCAACCACACGAATTGGGATACCATACTGCCCTTCGTCACTTACGCCTACAACACCGCCCCTCAGAGCACGACTGGTTTTTCACCTTTCTTTTTGCTGTACGGAAGGCACCCGTCACACACCATCGACACGATACTCCCGTACACGCCGGATCCATCTGAGTGTACACCTATTTCCGAGACCGCCAGGCTTGCTGAAGAGTGTCGCGAGCTTGCAAAGGCTTTTACTACGCATGAGCAAGAGCGGCAGAAGAGTATTCGTGATGGCTCCGCCACTTCTGAGCCCACCTTCCTTCCTGGTTCCCTTGTATGGCTCTCAATCCCGACCTCTGTAGCTGGCCTTTCTTCCAAACTACTCCCGAAATATGAAGGTCCCTACCGTGTGATCGAGCGCACATCTCCGGTCAACTATCTTATCGAGCCAATTGAACAATCTTCGGACATGCGCCGCCGCGGGCGCGACATAGTCAACGTGGAGCGTCTGAAGGCTTACTATGACCCGCTCGTAGTGACAAGCTGTTAGGTCGCCAGGCGGCTCCCTCTTCGACCCCGGGGTAATTGTACAGAAGCCGCCGAACACTGAAGTGGGTCGAACTCTTATGTGCTTTCTAGTGGGTCTGCCCAAAGAGAACGCCGCTCGCGCGGAGACCCCGTGTTTTGGCCGTTACTGTCGCCATTGTGTAGACTCGCTGTGTGCCGGCTAATAAACGCCATAACAATATATATATATATATATATATATATATATATATATATATATATTTATATATACACTGAAGAAGTAATTCCAACGGGCCAAACCTACTTGGGAAGAAAAGAAACGCAACCTAGCATTTGTCTTATTTTATTATCAACGGTTTCGACCGGTCCACCGGTGGAAACCCTTGGTAATCATTTAGGACAACCTACAACTACTATGTTGTGTTTCTTTTCTCGTATAAATATATATATATATATATATATATATATATATACATATATATATATATATATATGGTCAAGTACATCCTCCGTGAGCAGTCACAACGTGGTGTATTTCAGCGTTTCATCCAGAGTTTGGCCTTCGTCACTGCAGGATTCACTATATTGTCGCAGTGCAACGTGAACAAAGGATGACAGCAGCTTACGGCAGTGAAAAGAGCGTGTTCAGGATCAACTGTACATCAAGACGACTGCTGTGTTGTCTTCTCGCAAACCGCCTCATTCATTAGCTGGAATCTATAAAACAGTCCTATCATCGTTCTTTTTCATGAAACACGTGCACTTGCCCCATCTTATAGGAGAATCGCCCCGATGCTAATTCAGACGCACATTGTTTTTTTAACGTGCACTCAGCCGCTCACATACGGCTTCATACGCACTACATGCACAAGTTCAGGCTGGTGCTGGCGACGCCTCGGACAGTGAGATCTGTCAGAGATGACCTCGTAGGTGACGTCACTTTGCTGGCGCGATACTCGTTATGACCCGAAATATCACCTTAGCAGCTTCTCGAACAGTCCACGTTTTCGTACGGGTGTCCTAACCCACACTCTGTCACTGATTTTTGTACGTTACTGTCCTAAGCGAGCATTGTAGCGGCCTGCGTCGTAGTCTTGTCGTTGGCGGATCCGTAAGCGGGCGAGCTGTCTAGCTTTTTCCGCGCGTTCAGTGAACACGTCAGCGCCTGTGTCGGTAGCGTCCCATTCATGTGGCAACATCGCATCCAGCATTCTCCGTACCTCCCGTCCGTGAACCAAGCTGAATGGAGTCATGCGAATCGTTTCTTGTTTAGCCGTGTTGTATGCGAACGTGATATAGGGGAAAATTTCGTCTCAATCCTTATGTTGAAGATCCACGTACATCGACAGCATGTCTTCAATCGTCTGGTTGAGGCGCTCCGTTAGTCTATTCTTTGCGGGTGGTACGCAGCGGTCTTACGGTGAGTCGTTCCACTAAGCATCAAGACGTCGTCTGAAAGAGCTGCCGTAAATGCTTATCCGCGGTCTGTTATCACGATAGTCGGGGCACTGCGGCGTAGCACATTTTCTATGAAAAATCTCCCTACTTCTTCTGCTGTGCTCTTTTAGATAGCTTTTGTTTCAGCATACCTGGTTAGGTAGCCTGTTGAGACTATGACCCAGCGAATCCCTGCAGTAGAAGTTGGAAGGGGTTCAAAATTATCCATTTTTATTGTGTCAAACGGTTTACGGTGAACCTGAACTGGTTGCAGCTGACCGGCGGGTCTCTTTGGAGGTGACTTGCGTCGCTGGCAATTGAGGCAAGTGTGAATGGGGTGCTTGACGGCTGTTGTGAGTCGTGGCCAGTAGTATCAATACTTTTTTGTAGACGAGTTGGTTCATACTTAAAAAATTTTTGAAATTTGTCAGTAGTATCCCTGCTGTACTCTTGCCAATGTGCGAGTGTAGCCTAAATGGCCAGACGTCGGCTCGTTGTGACATGCTTGACGCACTTCAGCTCGAAGGGGTGCAGGAATAACGAGCAAATAGGGAGCTCCGATAGATGAAAAGTTCCTTTTGTAGAGGACGCGATTGCGTAAGCAAAACGACGATAATGCCTTTGCAAAGACTCTGGGTGCCATCGAAGAACGTCCGTCCACGTAATTAATCAAATTGAGCAATTCAGGGTCGCCTCGTTGTTGTTGGGCAATTGTGGACGCGTCGAGAACTCCAAGGATGGCCATATCGTCGTCGTCAGAAAGAGAGGCTGACTGTACTGGTGATCGAGACAGGCAGTCGGCATCCGTATGGGGCTTCCCAGGCTTGTGTATGACCATCATATCAAATTCTTGTAACTTCAGACTCCCCCACGCTAATCGGCCGGTTGGAATTATTAAACTATTCAACCAACAGAGTGAATGATGGTCACTAATAACTTTGAAAGGGCGGCCATACAAATGCGGGCGAAATTTCGTAACTGCCCAGACCACGGCGAGGAATTCTTTCTTAGTTGTTGAATAATTGGCCTCAGCGCGTGTTAGCGTCCTGCTTGCGTAGGTGATCACTCGTTCCGTGTCTTCTTGCCACTGCACAAGCACAGCTCCGAGGACTACAATGCTTGCGTCAGTGTCAAGCATTGTTGGCACTTGCTCGTCGAAGTGGGTAAGCACTGGAGGTGTTTGAAGACGTTGGCATAGGTCATTAAACGCTTCTTGCTGTTCGCCGTTCCACTCAAAGGTGGCGTCGTCTCTAGTGAGGTGAGTTAATGGCGACGCAATCTGTGCAAAGTCGGCGATAAACCAGCGATAGTAGGCGCATAGGCACAGAAAGCGCCTGACAGCTTTCATATCGGACGGTACTGGGAACTGTGCGACGGCCACAAGTTTTTCGGGATCAGCCCGAGCGCCAGTGCAGCTGACGACATGACCAAGAAACAGCAGTTCTTCAAAACAAAAGTGGCATTTCCCTGGTTTCAATATGAGGCCCGCGGAGCGTATGGCTCGTAAAACAACTTCTAGCCTTTTGAGATGCTCGTTAAAAGTGGGAAAAACACTATCGACGTCGTCTAGATAAACTAAACAGGTCTTTCATTTTAACCCTGAAAGTACAGTGTACATGAAACTTTTAAAATTAGTGGGCGCTGAGCACAGACCGAAGGGCAGAACTTTAAATTCATATAAACCTACCGGCGTCACAAAAGCGGTTTTTTCCCGATCTCTTAAGTCTACCTCGATCTGCCAATATCCGCTTCTGAGGTCCACTGAAGAAAAGTAGCGAGCGTTTTGAAGCCTATCGAGGGAGTCATCAATACGTGGAAGCGGGTACACATCTTTCTAAGTCACTTGATTCAGCTTCCTGTAGTTCATGCAAAAACGCAGGGTACTGTCCTTTTTCTTAACTAGTATTACAGGCAATGCCCATGGGCTCTGTGATGGCTAAATCACATCATCTTCAAGCATTTTAGCGACTTGTTGCTGTATCACTTCCCGTTTCTTCGGAGCCACACGATAAGAATTCTGGTGTATAGGCCTTGCTGCGTCGTGGGTAATTATTCGATGCTTTGTTAGCGGCGTTCGACCGACCCGTGATGTCCATGAAAGCTGTCCTGGAGTTCCGCTAGCAGCTTAAGAAGCCTCGTTCGCTCGTCCATTAACAACGTAGTACCAACGTCAAGATTGGGTGCTGATTCTTCTTGAGGGGCTTCGTCTAGGGCCGACAAACTGCCTTGGATTTCTGCAGTATTGTCGAAGTAAGCGACGACTGTACGCTTCGGGAGGGGTCGGTGCTCAGCACTGAAGTTAGTGAGCAGCAAGATTGTGCGTCCCGTAGTGGCAGTTACAAGACCTCGAACAACTTAAATACCGTGGCTAAAGACCAACGAGCTTATTTGGTCGGTGATACCGTAGCCGTCAAACGGCTCATCTCCTGCCACTGAAACAAGCGTACACAATCGTGGCGGGACGACCATATCGTCATTCCTCAGACGTAAAGGCTCTGAACGAGAGATATGTCTCGGCTCTGAACAATCGACGAAATCAGGGCTGTTGTTGCGAAACATAATGACACTGTCAGGGACGTTGATGACGGCGCCATGTTCTTTCAAGAAATCCATTCTGATAATCAGGTCTTTTTAGCATGAAGCAAGAACGACGAACGTCGCCACGAAAGTAGAGCCACCGATGGTGAGCCTTGCTGTGCACATTCCGACAGGCTACAGTAATTGGCTGCCCGCCGTCATTAAGTGAGGTCCCGTCCACGCTGTCTTCACTTTCTTGAGGAGTACGGCAAGGTCATCACTGATAATAGAGAAGTCAGCCCCGGTGTCGACTAAAGTTTTAACTTGCTGTCCGTCCACAAGAACGGTAAGGCCTGGGGCCACAGTTTCGTCGGTATCACGCCTTGTCCGCTTTACAGCGTCCTGAGGTGGGAGTAATGGGGGCTTTTTTTCTTCATCTTGACAGCCTGCAACCTTACCCCTGAGGTCACCACCTTCACGTTTCCTGGTGTGGGCAGGGTGCCCTCGCTCCTCTGGTGTCGGCAAAAGTACGGCGATGCAACAAAGGTGACTGGGCAGGCGAAGGAGAGGGTGGTCGATGTCGGAAGCCCGGCTCGTAATCAATTATAATCTCGTCATCATTGTTGCGGTGGCCGTGGAATGGCGGTTGAGGCACCAGAAGTCCTTGAGAATCGACATCGCCACGGCGGGATACGTAGTCGTTGGCAAGTCGACGGTCATACCATGGCCTGAGAGGGTGAAACGGATCGGCGCGGCGTCAGCAATAGCGGGCTATGTGGCCTACACCTCCGCAGTTCAAACAGAGTGGACGCCTGACGACAGTGCGCCAGGTGTCTGTTCGGCGAAGCTGTGGATGCCGTGATGACTCCTCACGTGACGATGGTTATGGCAGGCCAGAAGACGACTGGTCGTATACGGGCTGGATGGGTGGGCGCCACGATGTCTCCCCCTGTAGTGGTGACCACAGAACAGTTGCAGGTGGCGGATAGTGTAAAGGCGGAGCGGGTGGGGAGCTTCGAAGGGCGGAGGCGTACGTCATGGGACGTTGCTCGGGAGCAGGATCAGCTGTCGAGAATGCTTGGCGGATTTCGTCACGGACGACTTGAGCGACAGATGCCGTGGGTGTATCCACTACCGGAGTCCGCAACCTTTGCAGTTCTTCACGTACAATCTCTCTATACATGTGACGCAAGGAGCTATGGTTGTCAAACGTCACAGCGGCGGCCCGAATTCGGGGGCTGCTGCATAAGCGGTCATATTGTCGGCAGTGTTGGTGAAGTGGCCACTCGATAGCCGACGCTTCTTTGATGAAGTTCTCTGCACTGCTTGGCGGGTTGCGCAGAAGTCCGGCGAACAGCTGCTCTTTCACGCCGGGCATGAGGTAGCGCAACTACCTATCTTCGATCATTTGCGGGTCAGCTCTCCGAAATAAACGTGTCATGTATTAGGCGAACATGGCAACCGTTTCATTGGGTTTTTCGACCCTTAGCTCTAGTAGTAGGTGGGCGCGGTCACGCCTGTCGATATTGGTTAAAGTTTCAACCTTCTGGTGGTGGCAGTCGGTCTATGTGGACAGGCTGCCTTCTCTGTTCTCGTACCAAGTACGAGCGCTGTCATGAAGATAGTAGGCCCGGCCAAGCTTTTCCTGAGCAGAGCACTGGTGCATCTTTGCAACACGGTCATAGTGATCTAACCAGTCGTCTACATTTTCGTGTGCGCCACCACCAAAGCGTTCAGACTCCAGAGATTGAAAAAGTGATACCTGGGATGGAGCGGGAGGACTGGTGCCGAGAAATACAGGCTGGGGGGCTGGTGTTAGCCCTTTCTAGATCTCTTGTAGAGGGCGTCTGCGAGGGGTTGAAGTCTGGAGGAAGACCTCGTAGCCGACGACTGAATCGATGGACAGAGGTTGCAATAGGCACGTCCAGGCTGGATGAACGGCTCCCACTAGGGGTGTGAATCATTGTGCAGCGTTGCGGCCCAGCTCCTCCACCAGTGTCGCAGTGCAACGTGAACAAAGGATGACAGCAGCTTACGACAGCGAAAGGAGCGTGTTCAGGATCAGCTGTACAGCAAGATGACTGCTTCGTTGTCTTCCCGAAAACCACCGGATCCCCTAGCTGGAATTTACAAAACATTCCTATCATCGTTCTTTTTCATCTAAACACGTGTCAATATATATATATATATATATATATAATTATATATATATATATATATATATATATATATATATATATATATATATATATATATATATATAAACATCGTTGTCTAATTTTTTATATTTCAAGAGCGGAGAAGAAAGGGGTAGCCTTAACCTAAGATTGGCAAACTACTGCTTTTAATTTTGGTATTAAAAAAATAAAACGTAACTTTCTCAAATCACGCAGCACTTCTTTGGTGCAGACGCAACTATTCTGCAAGAAATCTCGCTATACTCAACAATTCTGCATGCTGTGTGTGAAGCGAACTGTAGAAAGCAAAAGGTTCGACTAGTCAGCACATATCTTACGAGTTACGAAGGATTTGTGTGCGAACGATAGCGAGGCTCGTATTTTGTTGTAATAGCTTTTTTCACATCCAAATTGTTTATGCGCATCAAGTGCTTTCGAGTATAAAAGCTCAAACTTAAGGAAAATCCGTGTACTACCCATCATTACCATTGAGGCTGTATGATTGCAGTGGCAGAGTTTGCTGTATTTTTTATTGAGAACCTCTTATGTGTCGGCCAGCTTTGTTTTTCTAGCTTTCAGATTGGCGCGACAGTCAGCTTACTTTCGCGTACCTACTTTCAACTCACAACATGCATGAATGGGCCTGTGTGCCCGAGCGAAAGGAGTACCACTGAAGACGTGGCGCTTCTGGTAGGTTGAACGTGAAATGCTAAAAAAAATTCTGCATTTGAAGCGTCATAACCATAATATGACATAAGGCATGACAGGATGGAACTCTCTAGACACACGTTTCATAGCCTGAGGCATTTATTGAATTCAAATTACACCACCATTTATTCTCAAGCGATGTTGTTCTTAGCCAAGGTTTTCACCACCGGAGACCGTCGTAGATTGGTGTGACAGTAGGGTTTATCAATTTTCTATGGGTAAATCTAGATACTTTCTGTTGCAGTCATACTCGTCTATGAAAATTTATGAATAATTGAATCAATTTTCTCCTAGTACCAACCAACTATTTTCCTGGCACAGCTGTTGATTTTTTTTTCAAAGTTGGAGAAGCATTGTAACAGGAGATCTTTAAATGATAGCTGCCAGGGTTGCTTCTGTAGAACCACTTCGTGTAATCACCAAGAAAATGAAACTGGAGTGCTTTTTGGACTACAAAACTATGACGACACTTCTTTATGTCACTTCTCAGCTAGATTAGGAGCATTGAATTGAGAATCGCCGGTGAAACAGAATTTATTGGCGTAAGTAGTACTTGCCCAGCAGGTCTATTGATGCGGAAAGCGGGCGGCAGCAACCGACGCAGGAAACACAACGCTCGGGGGAACAGCTCGCGCTTGGCTCCTCTTGCTAAAGGCGTGACCCACTGCGACATATAATCTTCTTCCCCTCTATAATACCCCGGCGACGAAGACGAGCCATTCCGACAAGTCAAGGTGACAAGATTAGGAGTGGGTCGTGATAGGGCTTGAGACAACTCACGTGGGCAGTCTCACGACCAAGGCATCGCCTGTCTGTAGATGGCGTGACCGGCTTGATCACGTATGTGACAGCAGATCGACGTTCGACGACGCGATAAGGACCGTGAAACTTAGGGGTAAACTTAGAGGACAGACCTGGGGGGTGGAAGGGCGGTCGGAGCCAGACGAGCGAGCTCACGGCAAAAGTCTCGACTTGCTGGTCGTGGTTGTAGCGGTCTTTTTCGAATGCTTGCTTGTCCGAGGTGAATGAACGGGCCAACTGACGACACTCTTCAGCGTGGTGAATAATTTCAGAAAGAGTGTTGAACTCTGAGACGTCGGGACGATACGGCAAAATGGTGTCAAGAGTGGAGCATGGCTCACGCCCATATAGAAGAAAGGCGAGAAGCCTGTGGTTGACTGCGTCGCGGTGTTGTACGCATAGGTGACAAATGGGAGAATGTTATCCCAGTTTGATTGGTTGGAATTGACATACATGGCGAGCACGTCTCCTAGCGTTCGGTTTAAGCGCTCAGTTAGACCATTGGTCTGCGGGTGGTAGGCTGTAGAGGTGCGGTGCACCGTGCGGCATGCCTGAAGTTGTTGTACAACTTCGGATAAAAATACACGCCCTCGATCACTGTAATAGTTCACGTGGTGCCCCGTGACGCAGTACGAAGCGTCGCGAAACAAAATTGGCTACTTCACGTGCACCAGCCGTAGGTTGTGGAGCTGTTTCAGCATACCTCGTCAGGTGGTCGACGGCGACAATGATCCATCGATTTCCAGTGGCAGTGTAAGGAAGGGGACCATATAGATTGATACCAACGCGGTCGAAAGGGCGCGCCGGACACGGTAGAAGCTGTAATAATCCGGGTGAATGGGCTGCTGTCTTTCGTCGTTGGCATAATGAACAAGACCGAATGTATTTTCGTAGAAAAGTGTACATACCACGCCAGTAGTAGCGCTGGCGAATCCGCTGGTATGTTTTTAACACACTAGCGTGAGCATGTTGTGGGTCGGCATGAAAATACGCACAGACATCAGATCGCATGTGGCGTGGTATAACCAAGAGCCATTTACGACCATCTGCGTGTTAGTTTCTGCGGTATAGTTGCGCGTCCCATATCGCGAAATGTGTGGCTTGGCGGCGAAGAGCGCGTGGGTACGCATACGTTGAAGAGTCGGAAAGAATGTTAGGGAGAGATGTTATCCATGGGTCTTTCAGCTGTTCAGACGACACACTTGAGACAGAAACGGGAGCGATGGAGAAGTTGGTGACCGAATGCAGGTCTGCGGCGGATCTCAGTGGTGATCGTGAGAGGGCGTCCGCATCAGATTGTTTTCGTCCTGTGCGGTAGACGTCAGGAATGTCGAATTCTTGTAGGCGAAGAGCCCAACGTCCAAGGTGACCTGAAGGATATTTTAGCGACACCAACCAACAAAGTGCGTGGCGATCAGTCACAACGTCGAAACTCTGTCCGTACAAGTAAGGACGCAACTTGCTTAACGCCCAAACGATTGCGAGGCATTCTTTTTCAGTTACGGAGTAGTTCGTCTCCGCTTTCGTTAATGCACGGCTTGCGTGTGCGATGACGTACTTTGGAATACCGGGCTTTCGTTGGGCGAGTACTGCTCCCAGACCAACACCACTGGCATCTGTGTGCACTTCAGTAGGGGCACTTGGGTTTTAATGGCGTAGTATCGGTGGGGACGTAAGCAGGCGGCACAGTGTAAGGAAAGCTTCGTCGCATGCCGCGGTCCATTCAGAAAGATTAGCTGGACCGTTCAGTAGTTGTGTAAATGGGGCTATTATTGTTGCAAAGTTTTGGACGAAACGACGAAAATACGAGCACAAGCCGATAAAGCTCCTAAGTTCTTTGAGTGAAGTCGGCTTCGGAAAGTCGGCTACGGCTCGAAGTATGTCTGAGTCGGGGCAAATTTCATTCTTTGCCACAACGTGACCAAGTATAGTAAGTTGGCGAGCCCCAAAGCGGCACTTCTTTAGGTTAAGCTGGAAGTTTGCCTTGGTAAGA
This sequence comes from Rhipicephalus microplus, assembly GCF_013339725.1. Classification (NCBI taxonomy): domain Eukaryota; kingdom Metazoa; phylum Arthropoda; class Arachnida; order Ixodida; family Ixodidae; genus Rhipicephalus; species Rhipicephalus microplus. The sequence continues at coordinate 44,905,393 of NC_051167.1, read as the reverse complement.
CACTGTAGAATGGTGCACAGACAGTTGACGTGGGTAGGGAAATCAAGAGAAAATACGATAACATCATCGAGATACATAAGCGTATCTGCCATTTAAGGCCGCGTAAAATGCTGTCTATCATTCGTTCAAACGTTGCAGGTGAATTGCACAGACCAAATTGTATAACCATGAATTCGTATAGGCCATCCGGCGTAACGAACGCTGTTTTGGGTCGGTCACACTCTGCCATCGGAACCTGCCAGTAACCTCAACGTAAGTCCAGCGAAAAAAAGAATTCGGCACCTTGTAGGCAATCGATAGCGTCGTCGATGCGGGGTTAGAGGGTATACACCTTTTCGTGTAATTTTGTTCAGTCGCCGGTAGTCGATACAAAATCTAATCGAACCGTCTTTTTTCTTCACTAGCACAACAGGTGAAGACCAGGGGCTAGAAGATGGTTTGATGACACCGCGCTGAAAAATATCATCCACCTGCTCTGCAATTACACTTCGTTCCTTGGGTGATACGCGGTAGGGGCGTTGCCGCAAAGGAGGGTGCGTTCCAGTGTAGATCCTGTGAGCGATGGTGTTAGTTTGACTCAGTGCCTTTTGAGGAAGGTCGAATGAATTCCGGAATTGATCCAGAAGGGTTATTCGCTGGTTCCGTTGATCCGGAGGAAGCTTGCTGTCGATGGAACGATTGAAGGTGTGCGAGGAGTAGTCATCCCGCGTAAAAAGAGGACTAACAGCGTTCAGTTGAAGTTGCTGGCCATTGTCGTGGGACTCAATAGGCACAATAACGTTGTCATCAACAGGATGAACATAGCCCAGTGTTTTGTGAGCTCTTAAGGTGAGATGGCATGAGCTAGGATTGCAAATGACAATTCCGGAAGTATCTTGGTGAGGTGGCAGAACGGCGTATGGCAGAGGCGTACCGTGGCGGCGACTGAAAACGTCAGATGGGAAGAACACAACGGTAGAGCTGGACAATTCAGTGCGATTGACTGGGACAACGACGGCACTAAGAGGAAGAACATCATCGTCGGAAGCAACAAGAAGCTTGCCAAGGTGAGTGCGCTCATTGTCGGTAGAAGGCGCATCTGAAAACACATGAAATTCCACCTGCGCGCGAGCGCAGTCAATTATGTCGTAGTGGCGTGATGAAAAATCCCATCCAGGTATCACGTCGTGGGAACAAGTGGTCAACACGAGAAACTCGATGTTGTACAGGACGTCCTGAATGTTTACTTTCGCCGTACAAGCTCCGACTGGTCGAATTGGTTGCGCGCGCACTCGCGGTATTCAGCAAAACGTCGGAAGGCGGCGTCGTTACTTTTCGTATCTAACGGCAGAGTTTCTGACTCATCACAGATACGGCGGCACCCGGTAAATGACGTATCAGCAAGCGCAAGAGTTCGTAGACCTTCAACAAACACTTCCAGAGCGTTTGTGAGGGACGAGCGAGGACTTGTACAATGCGACGATTTCGCAGCTCGTGCCTCCGGAGCTGCGGCAGTCAGTTTTGTCAACTTGTCGCACCGCGCAAGCCTTTCATCATGCTAACCTTGACCTCTGTGGCACAGCGGCGATACGTTGTGGTAGCTTTCTGGCAGCCTGTGAAGATGCCCCATAGCGTGATGGCGAATTGTGTAACCCTAAGAACTAATAAAGTTATTTGTCCTGAACCATTTTACATGCCTTTAACCATGTTCCTTGACTTGATTCAAGTGTAGTGAAAGCACATGTGTTTTACAAGAAACACCACTCATTCCATCACCTACCTTCACCGTCTGTTATCGAAATAAGTTCTGGCTATGTACCTGCCACTCGACCATATTGAAGTATTCTTCACCCAAGTTTTATTTTTAACTTTTCTACCATGGTCATCGTCGCGTGAGCTACTCGCCTAGCCTGAATGCAGTGCCCAAACGCGACAAAGGGCCTTTCAAGAAAATGAAAGTCACGCAAAATGACGAATGCTGAGCTGATGAGCCTTGAAAGCTGGAAAATTTCTTTAACGAGGTGCTGCTACAGGAAGCCACCCTTATAATTCATTTAATGGTCTTTAAACCTTCGGAGCTGTTTTTTTTGTCTTGAGACATTTATGTGCGCACGAAGAACAGAATATACGCTCTGCAATATTCATTGATAGAGTGCACGTATCTTTCAGCCCGTGGAAAGGAAAGAGCCTAGGTGATTCAAAAATGAAAATAAGGGCTGGGGGGTGTCGGTCAAACACGCGATGGTCTCGTCAAGGAGCGCTAGCGTTGCATGGAAACTCGAGGAATTGCAAAAGAACAAAAGCGCTTTCCTTCGACATTTCTACATACTGTTTATGACAGGTCACACGGTGAGCGCATACAGTGTGGCCAAGATTGAAAAAAAACGTCAATCACTGAAAGTTGGCTCGCGGAGGCCGAGTGTTCCAGTTTGTTGCTCTATTTTTATTTTATTCCTTCATACGAGTAGCATCTGTATGTTTTACAAGTTCTGGTTGGAAAGAGGCAGCAATTGAAGAAAAACGAATGAAAAACACATCCCCTGTCTGTCCCCTCTTCAGTCGATGCCTCATATGATAGATGCCTGTGACATCGCTCGCTTTTTCAGTAGTGCGGTAGGTGCCTAAGAACTCAGTGTAGACTCCACAATAAGCGCTTGCAGTCGACACTCCTCTCGGTACTGTCGGAAGTTACGCCATCAGAACTAAAGGTGCATTGTCTACGGCAGACGATGCCTCCGGGACTGCAACTCCGGGCTTTCGTCTAAGAGGTACAAATATTTGGAGCAGTTACCACTGTGAGCGTTTGCACCCAACCGATTAGAGAAGGGGCAAAAAGGAAAAGGCTAGGAAGCAACCTTTCACTTCACGTCGCACTCATCCTTTAGAAAAGGCCTGGCTCGCATGTAAGCAGAAGATGATAGTGCCACACTTTTAATTTCGCTTCAAGAACTATTACCAAATAGCTCCTATTTGGTGATTCGGCATTTTTTATCTTTTAGATGTATATACGGGAGCGATAAAGCACTTATATGGCACGAAAGCTAGTGCCGAACTTACGCTGTTGCATCTGATCTGTAGCGTGAAAAAAAACTTGTGCGGGGATCGCCAGCCTGTAATAATACGGGCAATGAAACGAATATTGACCCTTCTTATTCTTCTGATCATCCTGATGAATAAAGGTTTGAACGCTCTCAGTGAAAAGAAGAACGTTCCACCAAACATGCAGGACTTCACGGCGACACCAAGTCTGGTGACTGTGAACTTGGCGGTCGTCTCATTTGACGAGCATTGGCGTGAAGTGGAGAACACCTTGACGAGAAGTCTTTCGTGGCCGAGAACTACCTGGACATTCAAAAAAGGAAGCTTTCGCAGCTACATTTTAAAGAACAGCGCTGCGGACATGTACAATGTGGCTATACTGGCGAGATTACGCGCTGATTGGCCGAAGATATCGGCGGTTCTGCGAAATATTTTGAACAGGGCATTCGTTCGTTGGGTTATTGCTCGCGAAAACGTGACGTTCTCAAATAGCGAGGATCCCGTCTTAGCACTGTCTGCATGTTTGCCGGCTATGTATCAACAACAAAGCATGAAGCGTGAGGCTGCCGCTCATTTCCCTGACAATATATCCGGGTTCTACGATAAACAACGTAGACAGCTTGCCGTGTTCGGGCATCAGACAAAAAAGGCATCACTGGCGGGCAAAGTTATGAAGGTCGCGTGCTTGAGGTCGGATCAATTTGAGAACTACGGTATCTGTTCTGTTTATTCTTACCTGTTTGGTATTCTCGAAGTAAAGAACGTCTCCGTGAAATACCACATTCACACAAACTGGTCCACGATGTTCGAAGAGCTGTACTGCAAAAACACCGACATGGTAATGCTTATCAGCGCTGTGAGCAACGCAATACTAGCAGCTTCAACATACAACGACATTATATTACTGGCCGAAACTTTCTACGTCCAAGATAGGAAGTCTGAAGCTCCGTCTTTGTTCAATACAGCAGTTCCTTACGCCCTAACGGCCACTCTAACAGCTGCGTCACTGATAATTTGCGTCAGTCTCCTTGTTCAGATAAGTGGATATCTTTTGCAGGAAAGAGTGCAAACGAAGACGCTACTTCTTTTGGCCCTCTTTCTTTCCAGATCAACACCATTTCCGAATGCCACCAGATGGCCGAGGGTTCAGAAATTCATTTACTTGTTTTGGTCCTTAGCAATGCTCCCACTGTCTCAGTAATTTCAAGGCGAACTGACGTCTATGGTGGCAGTGGGACGCCCTGCCAGTAGCCTTGACACTCTCGAGGAACTGGAAGCCTCTCTGGGCGCCGAGCTCGCGGCGCGATGCGTCCAGATGCATTCAGCCAGCTTGAACAGCAACTTGGATTGGGACCATCCAACGGAGCTGGGACAGAAGCTGTGGGCATCGCTCTGGAAATAACGGTACGAGATAGCAACTGCCAACTTACGCTCCTGTTTCGACTGTTCTACAAAGAGCGGTAGCGTCTGTTACGCCCACCGCAAGCCACTTTCGGTAATGAAAAAAATGTCTGAGAATGTCACCGCGTTCGACGATAGCTTCAGGACCCAAGCTGTCAGTATGCCTCTTCGTCAGAGTTTCCCGCTCAGGGACGCTTACAGGGCCTTATTGCGGAGAGTTCGAGAGAGTGGCTTACTAGCTTCGCCATACTGCAACCACGATATGGCCTGCTCGAGACCTTCTCACATGGACAATGTTTCTGAGATAGAGGAACCGCTGTTTGATTTACGCAGCTTCTTTGCTTTTTATGCCGTGTTGCTCACTGGTGTGCTAAGTGTAGTTGTTCTCCAGCTCCTATTCGCGAAAATTAGGGGTGAAGCTCCTTAAACTGTAGTTTGTTTGAACGGGATGTATGTTGCTGTTTTTATAGTAGTAGTAGTGGTAGTAGTAGTAGTAGTAGTAGTAGTAGTAGTAGTAGTAGTAGTAGTAGTAGTAGTAGTAGTAGTAGTCAGTGTCATCGTCGTAGTAGTAAGTAGCCTTCTCTTGTTTAGTTGTTGGAATGTCCGTTGGATGGCGGTATTGTATATGACAAATATATGATGAAAAGATGACACATGGCGGAACATTGAGTTTTCAATATATGGACGGACTCATGAAAGGACAGACGGAAAAGCAGACGGATGGATAGACGGACGGGTGCACGAACAGATGCACAGAAGGGATGGAAGTACGGACGCACAAAGGGATGAAAGCACGGAAGGACGAACGCACCGACGGACGCATGGACGAATGCAGGGATGAACGCAAAGACGGACGCACGGATGGACGTATGGAGGGACATACAGACGCATGGACCTCCGCAAAAATTTTGACACGGACAGACGGACGAAAGCAAGAACTAACAGATGAACGCCAACGCACTGGCGGACGCTTCGCTCATCAACATTCACTCCATGAATATGCTGTAATTTTTTTTCTAATAGTGAGTACTTCTCACAACCCTTATATGACGCGTGGCGGCAGACTTAGAAAGACAGCGTTCCCAGTGCAGCGAAGAACCTGGAAGACGCACACATTCATAATAAGCATTTGTTTGTTTCAGTTTACTTCGATTGGAAATATCTGTCAGACGACTCTCAACATTTACAATGTGCAAGTGCTTAATTATTTGCTTTGAAAACACCTTGACCAACTTTCATGGTATGTGTGGATGTCTCATTTGTGGGCGTATTTGCGTTTTGTGAACGTTAGTCTTTAGTCAACAGCAGTTTGTCTTGATGTACCGGGAATAAATATTTGAGTGGTCGCTCATGTGACTCTTTGTTCTACTTTTTCACTGTCCACTAGTAAACGACGACAATAGTTCGAGTGGAGTAGGCAGCGCTACACACCAACTTTTCTTTCACTACAGTTAATACGCAAACAACAACGCATATTCCTATTAGCACGGTTTCTTAGTGCTCTGAATGCAGCTGTAACAAGAGCAATTTGCATTCAAATTTTGTGACATCCTGTAGATGGTTGCTTAGGAGTATGACGTCGTTTCGAAGGAGCTGCACATGTGTCAAGGTAACGCTAATACAGACCAGCAAACATTGTAAGCGGGTTGTTCCACGTAAAATAGAACACAGGGGTGCAGTCGCTTTGTTCTATCAAACTTCCTAGGCACTTGCCACATCATTGTATAGTTGGGCGTTGGTGCAACTAGTGCATCTTTAAAAAAAAAGAGTTGAAATCCTGTTTTGTTTTCAGCCTGACCATCTTGTTCCTCTCAGGCTGAAACCATAGCAGGGGACGATGGTTCGGTAACACGTTGTACGCAATGCCACAGGAGCCATCGGAAAGTCTTAGTAGCCTTGAACCCATGTTCTGAAAGAAATGTTGTTCACTTCTGGTGTCGTGAAGCCACTGTTTCATCTAGTCAGGGGTATAACTGGTGGTCGCAGGCGGGTTTCGGTGACTGGTAGCAGAATAGTTGCCTGTCGGCGTATTGGTCTCTACATTGGAGATTTTAAAGAACAATCACGATGAGTGTTTCTCCACTCAAGGAACCCAGCAGAAACCTTCACTTTGGCATAACGTGAACTCTTCAGCATTTATTGTGAATTGCACCACACGTTCGACCATTCCTTTTTACCGAGGAGGATTGGGGCTGGAATTTACATGATACAAGCCAATATTACCGATTCAACCACAGAGTTGTAGCTAATGAGTGATAACTAATTCTCCGTGCACAGGCACTGCCAGCAACCATGAGTTGCGTATACGTCTGCGAAAGCAGCAACCTCGTCTGCTGCCATCTACGTGGGCTTAGTGTTGAAAAAGAAAAAACTGAGAGTCAACATCTCATGTAATCGGTGACAATTATTATCCTATGTTGGCTTCGGCAACATTCCTGATAATCCTTAGAATTTCATGCTTCATTATTAGCAAGCGCAGATTTCATGCCTTTTGTATTTGGCAGGTCTCACATGGATGAACAGCTTTATTTCGAGCACTGTTTATAGAAGGCCAACAAAAGCACAGTTAGAACACGTGCCTTCATGTTTTATGCCCATCGATGCGCGGCGTGAAGGCAGGAGAAAACTTCGCTGCGCATAGTGGCATGAATTTTGCGGTGATTGCTCCTCATAGAGACGCCATCTTAAGTATGCAGCTCACCACGGAAACTGCAGTAGCAATGTAGCTCGCTTTCGACGTAAGCTATGTCTCCGACAACAGAGTGCTATCATGCTGTGGAAGTTTCATTATTATTCAGTTCCGACTGGTCTGTTGTAGAAATTCACTTCGCCATCTTTCTCAAACCTGAACTTAAGCAATTATGTTCAATTGATAATTCAACCACTGTTTTTCTCTAGTGACTTGCTTGGGTACCACGATAAAGCGTCAGCAACCAACAGTCGCTTTTAAGGTGTGCATTTAAGAGCTATCGGGTACCTTTGCAGATGCATCCGCTGAAGTGTTCAAGGATATTTGCATACAAGCTTCTTAATTTTTCTTTATGGTTGTTTCTGATTTGAATATACCAGAACTCCTGATTTGGAGGGGACGTCTATAAAAGATTGCAGCGAAACTTTTCAACAGATGTGAATAATTGCCAGCATCTCTTTTTTAATCTGGGCATATTGTCTTTGTGTTTCTGTCAAAGAAGGTGACGAGTACGCTACAGCGTGCCTGTTCTGCTTGATTACTTGGCTGGTTCCTTTCTGAGTGGCGTATACCGGTAGACTAATTGATTTACCCTTGTGGTGGTCGGTTAGTACAGGGGCTGTAGCAATCTCTTCATGTTCCAGAGTTTTAAAGCTTTCTTATTTAAGGTCCTCCCAAACCCACACAATATTCATCTTTACAACTTCTCAAAGAAGGGTGGTAGGTCTGACAAATTCAAACTTTTTCGTACGGTCATGCACTAAAATGTCGTCTATGACAATGGCTACGCCTTCAAGAGATTTTCCCGCTGGATGCACTGTTCACTGTTATATTTGCAGCAATGTCGTGATTCCGAACGACATGCGTAAGAACCTATAACCGCCAAAGAGAAAGCATAAAATGCAAGTTTTGGAACTTTCTTTATGAAGCTTGATTTGCTTGAAATTGTAGCCTGTACCCACAGTCTTGAGATACTGTGCCTCACTGAAAAAAGGTGTGATATCTTCTAAGTCGGCATTCGATAGCGTCTAAAAATCAAAGCTCTATTCAGGCTATAAAGGCACAAATGAGTACCTTCTCTCCTTTTGTGATGACAACTAGGTTGCTTAGCCACTTTGTCGGATCCCTCGTTTGCTCTAGGAACCGTGCAGTTTTCATGTGGCCGAGTTCTGCTTTCTTCTTTCTTTGCAATGTTATTGGAATCCCCCATTGTAAATTTACTGCTTCTTGAGCACCAGGCTTGAGCTTCAGATGGTAGCCAATACCCTCCACTTGATATTGACATTCAAACACGTCTTCGTAAAGCTTGGCAGTGTCTTCAAGCTGCATTATCTCCATAGAGTAGGCTCATTGCAATGAGTCAAGTTCTTTGGCTGCTACACCGCTGAGGGTCACAGGGATGTCGTTTTCGATCAAAAAGTGTCAGAACCTTGTTTAAGCCATAGTCGGTGACAACCCGAGAATAAATATAGGCTCCACGCACGAGGCCTTATTGCCCTTTTTATCCATGCCTCAACGCTACGAAGGAAGTAGTTCTCAAACGGTGGCCCCCATTTTCACGCATGCAATGATTGCCTTACCATACTTGATTGGTGTTGAAATACAGAATCCGAAGGTTCATAAATAAACGTGAGAAGCCGTGGGCTTCCGCAGTAGCTTAGAAATTTATTTGTTGTTCAAATCGCACCCCTCACTGCACTCCTCTTGGAGTCCAGGAAGAAGTAATGCACATCTCTCGAAGGCGATGTTTCTGCACGCTACCTGAGTTTTACTAAAGAAACAATGTCACATTGAACGTAATGTTTAAAGTAACAAATTGTTCTTTTGAGGTTTCACAAAAGTAACAGAACACTATTCACATTTTATTGTGTTGTTTCCAATTTTAACGAAACTATTGCTGCCAGGTTTCTTCGCTATTTTCTGTAACTATGGCGAATATGACTCTAAGCGAAGAATGGAGAAGCGATTTCAGATTGACTTCGCGAACTTTGATTCTAGTGTTGCCTTATACATTAAATATGCGTTCCGCGTCGCCGTGATTGTCATCATGTTTGAGGTGAACGCCAACATTTAATTCAACGTCTTGTTTTATCGAAAAGCGTGTAGCAGACATTGTGCTTAACAGTGGGGATCACACATTGTTATTGGCCAAGGCGATGTACGTGGCTAAAGTCGCAGGAACTAAAAGTTCTAGGCGAAGTTTTTTTAAATGCGAAGCATTTCTTAGTGAATTTCCCCGACTTGAAGCGTATCTATCTATCTATCTATCTATCTATCTATCTATCTATCTATCTATCTATCTATCTATCTATCTATCTATCTATCTATCTATCTATCTATCTATCTATCTATCTATCTATCTATCTATCTATCTATCTATCTATCTATCTATCTATTGTCTATCTATCTATCTATCTATTTGTCTATCTATCTATCTATCTATCTATCTATCTATCTATCTATCTATCTATCTAACTAGCCATCTAGCCGCCTACAAGATTTAGTTCTCCTGGCCGTTTCCATAATGGTATCGATACCAAAATTGGTATGGCATAACATTACTGTATGAACAATCTATTTGACTAGTCATAAAATTAAAATAATTAACTTTTGCCATGAATGTCATAATTTACTTAACATGGTTCTGCAGTTCTTGCGGTGGTTCCGTTCACATGGCATGTTCCAAAACTGTTATCGTATGACATTATTGCATGGCGAAAACAAGCGCGGGCACAAACATATAAATCATGACATGCGTGTCATGTAACAACATCACTACATGCCACGCTCAACATGCCCTCACAGTGGTTTCGCTAGCGACCCATATAACAAATTTGGTAATACGGTGCGTCAATGGATGACAAAGGTATGTGATTGGTGCAAACATATTGAAACGAGAATGCGCAAGCCTAAGGGGCGCGGAAGAAGAAGAAGAGTAGTGGAGCGGCGCCTGGACTGTGTGGTTGGGTGGAAGCGTTCTAGGCCTGTCTCAGAAGTACGCTGCTATTTCACAACGCCAGTTCACCTCATCTGTAAATAAACACAGTCGCTCGTAACAGTTTGGTGGAAGGTGGCGGGTACATCGATCTGGACGAGCCAGCTCTACCGAGACGCGACGGAGTAGACGCTTGGCAGGCTTGCCACCGCAGCTACCAGACATGGAGGACGCGGAAGCAGGCCATAACAACCTCGTCGCTGATGAGCAACACGCTTACCCGCCAGGACAAGATTGCTGCGGCATGCCGGAACGCCAGCCGAGGACCTTTTCGGGGCAGCCGGATGACGATGTTGACGACTGGCTCAAGCACTACCAAAGAGTGAGTCGCAGCAACCGCTGGAGTACTGCTAAGCAGCTCGAGAACGTGGTGTTTTTCTCGCCGGCACCGCGTGTTTTTGGTTCGACAACCATGAGAGTGCATTGACCACATGGAACATTTTCGTGGACGAGCTGAAGGTGACTCAACAGCTAAGGTCAAGCAGGCGGAGCAAACGCTTTCACGTAGAGCTCAGTTACCTGGCGTAACATGCACCACCTACATCGAGGCCGTCTTGAAGCTTTGCGGAATCGTAAGTGCGACCATGTGTGACGAAGATATGGTAGGTCATCTGCTCAAAGGAATCGCGGAAGACGTGTACAATTTCCTTATTACTAAGGAAGACTTACACACACCTTCTGACCTAAAGAGACACTGCCGAGCGTTTGAAGCGCTAAAGAGGAAGAGAGTCCTACTGAAATTTGGACGTCTGAAGAATATGCCCACGATTGCAAGTGTTAACCTTCCATCGCAGGACGATATCTCTTGTCTTATAAGACGAGTGGTTAAGGAAGAACTTGCTCAACTGCAAGCTGTGGACACCGCTGGTGTTTGCTATCAGTGTGCATTCGACCAACGGCCCCGTGAACCACTGGTACCTCGATGCGACAGAGCTGCTTTCAGTCTCGCCCGAAGTGCACCGATCGGTTCGACCGAAGAAGTGAACGACCACTCGAAAACCAGGAACGCAGGCAAGCTGCGTCACAGCGATTTACTCCTCGACCACCAACGCCCGGTTTTTATCAACCGACGAGGTTTACTTCGCTGGGGACGACTAGACGCGACACCCGTACTTGCTACAACTGCGGGCTACCTGGACACATCACTAGGTACTGCTACCGTCGCCTGCAGCGAGCTCCACGATTCAACTGTACACGCCCTATGTACCGGCTGGCGAGACTCGACCATTTCAGGGCTCTTTCCAACAGCAACACGCAGCCCTTGCTGACTCGCTTTGCTCCGACCGCAGCGTTACCCCACCACCCGCACGCCAACAGTGATCCCCGTGTCCGCGTCGCCGCTCGGGGACGCCACCACCACTGGGAATCTAACTGGTGCGACCAAAGGCGGCGAGGCCGCAAAATCATCTTCCGCAAGACCCTCTTGTGTTGTAATGGTTGAAAACAAAGTGAGTGTTTTTGTAGACAATGTGATGTGAGTACTGTTGCACTAGTTGATACCGGTGCTGCCGTTTCCATAATGAGCATGTCTTTTAAAAATTGCCTTGGGACGAAAGTAATGTTTGCTTGGAATCGGAGTGCTACGTTCCACGGCGTAGGGGGAGAAACGTTGAGCCCGGTTGGAGTTTGTTCTGTTTTACTTTCTGTAGGAAATGAAGCGTTTTGAGCTGAACTAACGGTCCTTGCACGAGCAACCCACAACGTCATTCTAGGTATAGATTTTTTACAGGAATGTGGTGCAACTCCAGATTGTGGTAGTGGTGGGATTATTTTTCGTCCCGTGTTGCCGTCTCCATTGACGAAAGATACTGTTGATCACTGCTTGGAAGTGCTTTCCGTTTCTGAAGACGTCTGCTTGGCCCCACATACCACAATGTTTGTGCGTGTAAACTCTTCGCGTTCTTGTGCGGGTTCCTACTACGGTTTAGCCGAGCCGAACTTCAGTAACGCACTTAGGAAAAACGTTATTGTGCCGCGTTGCTTCGTGCTCAACGTCGATGGTTGTGCCGATTCGTCTTAAAGACTTAAATTGGCAAGCTTTCAATTGGCAATTTAAGTCTTAAAGACTTAAATTGGCAAGCTTTGAAGAGCAAAGTACTTTTACCATACGGTCACTCCAACTGTCGGTGGATGTTAAGAAACCCCACGCCAACTCGTACCCCGGCTATTCTGCCAGGATTGACCGTATGATTAACAAGTCACTTCCATCAACCGAATGGTCGCTACTGCAGGAGGTGATCACACGCTACGCCTCAGTCTTTGACTTTGCCCAAGACGAGACGTCTACCATTACGCCACCGTCTTCACGTAAGCAACACCGCATCTATACAGGCCAAGCACCACCAATACGCCAGACGCCTTATCGTGTATCGCCTTCCGAAAGAAAAGTCATCGCTGAGCAAGTTGAAGACATGCTAAAGAAGGGCGTCATACAAGAATCGTGTACTCCGTGGGCAGCTCCTGTCATTCTAGTGAGGAAAAAGGATAATTCATGGAGATTCTGCGTAGACTATCATCGCCTAAATGCCATCACAAAAAAGACGTCTGCCCTTTGAAACGTATAGATGACGCCGTGGACTGCCTGCATTCTGCCTCCTATTTTTCTTCTGTTGACTTGCGTTCTGGGTATTGCCAAATTCCTATGCATCCCTCAAATGAAGAGAAGATGGCCTTCGTAACACCAAACGGTCTCTTTGAGTTCAACGTTATGCCCTTTGGTTTGGGAAATGCTCCAGCGACATTCGAGAGATTTACGGATACAGTACTCCGTGGACTAAAATTGGAAATTTGTATGTGCTATTTAGATGACGTGATTATCTACGGCAAGACTTTTCAAGAGCATAACCACCGCTTGTCGCTTGTGTTTGAATGCTTACGCGAAGCTGGCCTTGTTTTAAACTCAAAGAAGTGTCAATTTGGAGAACGTCAAGCCCTCGTATCAGGCTTTCTTGGGGATAAAGAAGGCGTGCGACCAGACCCACAGAAGACCGCAGTGGTTCGCAACTTTGAACCACCACGAACAGTGAAAGACCTGCGAAGTTTTTTGGGTCTCTGCTCATATTTCCGCCGATTTATTAAGAATTTCGCACAACTTGCCTCCCCACTGACGTCCCTTCTTCATAAAGACACACCGTACTTGTGGGATGATAAATGTGAGGCTGCATTTAAACGGCTAAAGTTTTTATTGACTTCAGGACCCATCCTAAAGCATTTTGATCCTGATGATTTGACTGAACTTTATACTGATTCTAGTGGGCTAGGTGTTGGTGCTGTGCTGGTCCAACTGTGAAACAACCGCCAGCACGTCGTAGCATATGCCAGTCAGACACTGACCCGAGCAGAGACGAACTACACCGTCACCGAGCTCGAGTGCTTAGCAGTCGTCTTCGCCATTCAAAGTTCCGACCGTATCTACATGGCCGCGAGTTCACAATAGTGACCGATCACCACTCACTATGCTGGCTTGTGGGACTTCGTGACCCGTCTGGCCGGCTGGCTCGTTGGGCGTTGTGCCTCCAAGAGTACAGATTTTCTGTTACCTATAAGAGCGGATGATGTCACACAGATGCCGACTGCTTATCCCGCCTTCCTTCAGTACACACCAATGATGACGACAATGACATTGATGACTATTTAGTTTCTGCCTCGTCCAACTTCCCAGATACCAGCAGCTTCAAGCGTGAGCAGCAGCGCGACCCTACTCTGAAACACTTGCTCGAAGCTGCACATGACTCCATCGACAAGCACTTTAAAATTTCAAATGGCTTGCTGTAGAAAAGAAACAATTCACCCGATAGCCTCTCCTTGCTTCTAGTGGTGCCGGAAAGCCTGCGCCTGGTCGGCCTTCGTTCTGCGCACGATGACATAACATCTGGTCATCTCGGCTTCACACTTACGCTACATTTACCACGTGAAAGGTTCCACTGGCCGAAAATGTTGAAGACCACAAAACAGTACGTCGCCAGCTGCGCTATATGTCAGCGCCACAAGCGATCCACCACTGCCCCGGCAGGTTATTTGCAGCCCATCCCTCCACCGACATCCCCTTTTGAAAAAGTCGGCATCGACTTGCTCGGACACCTTCCTAAGACCCCATCGGGCCACCGATACGCTATAGTGTGCGTGGATTTTTTAACGCGTTATACAGAAACGGACGCACTGACATCGGCCGCAGCAGCCGCTGTTTCTTCTTTTCTGTTACAATGGGTCATACTGCGTCACGGTGCTCCACGGGTTGTCATCAGTGACCGTGAACGACCATTTATGGCCGATGTGGTCGAAGAAATTTCGCGCCTCTGTGGCTCCTCTTATCACCACTCCACCCCTTACCATCCGCAAACTAACGGTCTCACTGAGAGAACAAATTGAACTGTCACGAATATGCTATCGATGTACGTTGATGCTGATCACAGGAACTGGGACGCCGTCTTACCGTTTGTTACTTACGCGTATAACACCGCCAAGCATGAAGTTACTGGACATTCGCCCTTCTTTCTCCTTTACGCACGAAATCCACAGAGTTCTCTGGACATTCTATTACCTTTCTCGCATCAGGAAGATCTGTCAATCGCTCAGACGTTGTGTGGCGCTGAAGAAGCATATCAACTAGCGCGCCTTCGAACATTGTCTTCGCAAGAACACAGCAAAAGTCGCTACGATGCCAAGCATATCCCCGTAGAGTTTTCTCCTTGTGACTACGTGTGGCTGTGGACCCCTGTTCGTAAAAAAAGATTGTACCGGAAGTTTCTAGCAAACTATTCCGGCCCATTCGTGATAGTCATTCGTCTCAGTGACGTGAATTACGTTGTCACCCGAGTCACAGCCAATAACCGGCGTTCGCGCACTACGCAAATTGTTCACTTAGCCTGCCTCAAACAGTACCATCATAGGCCTATTTAACTCGCTCGACGAGCTTCGTATGCCGCCGGGGGAAATGAAATGAACATGCGCAAGCCTACGGGGCGCGGAAGAAGAACAAGAGTAGTGGAGCGGCGTTTGGACTGTGTGGTTGGGTGGAAGCGTTCTGGGCCTGTCTCAGAAGTACGCTGCTATTTCACTACGCCATTTCACCTCATCTGTAAATAAACACAGTCGCTCGTAACAATATTATGCATGAGATGCGTTTCATGTAACAACATGACTGCATGCCATTCTCATGATGCGCTGGGGGCCATTCCGCTAGCTTCACTTATACCAAATTTGATATTGCAGGACGTGAATGGACGACGATGGTATAATACTGGTGCAAACGTGATAAACATAAGATGCGTGCCATGTAATCGCAAGACAACATGCTACGCTGATGAGGCGCTCGCCCCCACTTCCCGCTCGCCCCCACGCCTTTACATGTACCAAATTCAGCATTACGTGACACGAACGAACGACATAGTAAATGACAGATCCAAACATGATAATCACGACATGCATGTCATGTAACAAAATGACTACATAACACACTCATCTACTGACCCGCAGGTCGCGCGTTCGAATCCCGGCTGCGGCGGCTGCATTTCCGATGGAGGCGGAAATGGTGTAGGCCCGTGTGCACAGACTTGGGTGCACGCTAAAGAACCCCAGGTGGTCGAAATTTCCGGAGCCCTCCACTACGGCGTCTCCTATAATCATATGGTGGTTTAGGGCGTTAAACCCCACATATCAATCAATACCACACTCATAATGCGCTCACGGCTGTTTCACTAGTTTCACAAGTGCATATTTTGTATTACGTGACATTACTGAATGAAGAAGGCATGTGACTGGTGAAAACATGATAATCATGAGATGCGTGTCATGTGAGAGCATTACTACAATCCTCAGTCAAGGCACCAATACAATTTGAAGTAACGCAGTGCGCGTGCTCGCCGGCGTTCATTTCTTTGCGCTCGCCAGCGTTGCCACGCCAGGCATCGATCCTGCCATATACTCGCACGCACACGCCGCGCTTCGTTGCTTTGACGCATGCGTGTTTCAGCGCGTCCGGTGTTCCTCTGTCACGAAAGAAAAGAGGCGAAGTGTTGTCAAGGTAACGCATCAGCGGGAAATGCAGCATGTCACATTTTGCACCGGTTGCCGTCGGTCCACGCCGGTCGCACCTGGCGTCAGACTACAAAGTGCTCGTGTTTTGCTAACGTAGCATCACTGTGCCCAGCGTGTGCGCATGTCAACGCTACTTTGGAGTATATGGGCCCTTCACGATGCGCTCGCGGCAGTTTTACTAGCTTCAATTACGCCAAATTTGGTGTTAAGTGACGTCAATGGATGACAAAAGTATATTACTAGTGCAAGCATGATAATCCTGACAAGAATGCCATCTAAGAACATGACAACATACTACGCTCATACGTGCTCAAGTGCCGTTTCGCAAGCTTCATAAAGACTAAATTTGATATCACTTGACGTGCATAGATGACGAAGGTACACCACACATCAAAATATTTTAATCACGACACTAAGTCATGTACGGCATCATTTACCTCCACCTTGTAACATTGTGCTGATTTCAAAGTGTGCCCCGCCGCGGTGGTCTAGCGGCTAAAGGCTGTTTCACATGCCGCGATTGCGGCTAAACAAATTCTTCCGTTCGCTCCAATCGCTTTGGTCGCAACCGCAACTAATGGCGGTTTTGCTTCGCGTGGACCGCAAATGGTTCGCGGTTTTCGCTCTGCGACTGTAGCGGCGAGACATGTTTCTTCACACTGTTCATTGTGGCAGACACTAGAATTTTCAAAATATTGTGTAACGATCTCTGCGTTATAATAATATTAAGTTTCCATGAATGCTCGCGAAGAGCACCTGTGTTTTGTCATTTAAGAACATTTATTTATTTATTTATTATTTTAATTATTTATTTATTTATTTATTGGATGGATGGATGGATGTGGCTGTACCCTTTAGATCGGGCGGCGGCTAACGCCACCTAGCCGTAATACTTGGTGAACTAACCATTACATTTATCTTTTTTTTCCTTTAAATAATGAAGTTGAGGATTCGTACTTCGCAGTGAAGGGTTTAATTTTCACTCGTGCCTTGACTTTAGCCACCAATCAGATAACCTCCTACTAGTTAAGTCTACCCGCTTAAAGTCTATTTTGCCCTCGCTGTCCCTAAATCCCAGTGCTTTGAAAAACTCTGCGCCATCATCCTGAACAATAGGGTGAAACCCTTTACAGAACATTATCAAGTGTTCGGCAGTTTCTTCTTCCTCTCCACACGCACTGCATACTGTGTCTACCCCTTCGTATTTGGCCCGATATGTCTTGGTTCGCAGTACTCCCGTCCTGGCCTCAAACAGTAGAGAACTACCCCGAGTATTATCATAGATCCTTTCCTTGGCAATTTCCTGCTTAAAAGTTCGATAGATCTCTAGTGCGGACTTCTTAATCATGCCCATTCTCCACATGTCAGTCTCCGTTTCCTTCACTTTCTTCTTAACCGATAGTTCTTTTTGGTTTGGCCACCTGCTGTTTTCTAAGTATTTACCAGTCAACTTCCTGGTTCGCTTCCTCCATTTTGTATCGACATTCTTCATGTACAAGTAGCTGAAAACCTTCCTAGCCCAACGCTCTTCCCCCATTTCTCTCAATCGTTTCTCAAATTCTATCTTGCTGCTAGCTTCCCTGCCCTCAAATGATGTCCATCCCATATCACCTTGTACTCCCTGATTTGGTGTATTCCCGTGAGCTCCTAAAGCAAGCCTACCTATTCCACGTTGCTTAATTTCTAATCTTGCTTGAACTTCTGATCTCATGCACAAGACCGCATTGCCGAACGTCAGCCCAGGAACCATGACCCCTTTCCATATTCCTCTCACAACATCATACCTATTGTAATTCCACAGTGCCCTATTTTTCATGACTGCGGCATTCCTGTTACCTTTAGTCGTCACGTATATTTTGTGCTCCCTCAGATACTCGGTCCCATTGCTTATCCATACGCCCAGATATTTGTATTTATCTGTTATCTCTAGTGTGACCTCCTGTATTCTAAGCTCACTACCTTCGTTGTCATTGAAAATCATGACTGCTGATTTTTCCTTACTGAATCTAAAATCTAACCTATCTCCCTCATTACCGCAGATGTCCATCAATCTCTGCAAATCTTCCTTGTTGTTGGCCATTAGCACTATATCATCTGCGTACATTAATGCTGGTAGTGCCTGATCAATAAGTTTTCCTTGTTTGACTAAAGAGAGGTTGAAGCCCAGTCCACTTCCCTCTAATTTTGCCTCTAATCCTTGTAGGTACATCATGAATAATAAGGGTGACAGGGGGCACCCCTGCCTAAGCCCCCGTTTTACCTCTGCAGGCTTGGATAGCTGTTTTTCCCACTTTATAACTACCTTGTTACCTATATAGATACCCTTTAAAAGATTAGTGACTACATGTTCCACGCCTAGTGTGTCCAGTATTCCCCACAATTCCTCTTGAACCACGCTATCGTACGCTCCCTTGATATCCAAAAATGCTAGCCACAGGGGCCTGTGTTCCTTTTCTGCTATTTCGATGCACTGCGTCAGTGAGAACAGATTGTCTTCCAACCTCCTGTGTTTCCGAAACCCATTCTGCAGTTCCCCCAGCACCCCCTCATCCTCTATCCACGCCTGCAGTCTTTCCTTTATAATTTGCATCGCCAGCCTGTAGACCACTGATGTCACTGTTATAGGACGGTAGTTGTTTATGTCAGCTTTTTCCCCCTTTCCTTTATAGATCATGCTCATCCTGCTAAGTTTCCATCCATTGGGAACTTCACCATCGATTATTATTTTGCTCACTGCCTCTCTCAAAGCCTGCTTTGACTTCGGACCTAATGTCTTTATCAGCCTAATTGGAATGCCATCTGGGCCTAATGATGTACTACCAGGAACCCTTTTCTCAGCCCTTTCCCACTCTTGTTGTGAAAATGGAGCCATTGCACCACTTGATTCGTCCTTGTCTATTGTGGTGCATAAAGTACTTCTTTGTTGAAATTTTTCTGTCACCCTTGTTCTTATATATTCAATAGCTTCGTCCCCTTCTAACCTAGCACCTTGGGCTGTAGTTATAAAACTCTGCTCTAGGCTCGTCTCATTTCTTAGGGAGTTTAGATGGTTCCAAAATTTCGCAGCTGCCTTTTTATCTTTTTTATGTACTTCTGCCAGCCACTGAGCTCCCTTCCTTCTAATCTTTTCATTGATCAGAAGGGATGCATCCCTTCTACAGCTTAGAAAGGTTGCCCATTTTCTTTCAACATCATCTGTCGTTCCTTCACTTTCAAATATTTATTTATACCAACAGCGCCCGCTGGGGGTATTGTTGTAATTGATAGATTACAACAATTTGGGTTTAACATCCCAAAACCACCATATGATTAGACCATCTGGGGTTCTTTAACGTGCACCCAAATCTTAGCACACAGGCCTACAACATTTCCGCCTCCATCGGAAATGCAGCCGCCGCAGCCGGGATTCGATCCCGCGACCTGCGGGCCAGCAGCCGAGTACCTTAGCCACTAGACCACCACGGCAGGGAGGGGGCATTGTTGTAGGGGGTTTACAAATTCAAAGTACATTTAAATCAATGCGAACAAGTTGAATTGCACGGCACTCAAAAATAAATACAAATCAAAAATACCTAAAAAACAGCATACAATATCATTGTGTGACCACATACTCCTTTAAAAGGAAAGGAAACGCTAAGGGGCGGTGACAATGTTCGTGGAAGACTGTTCCTTTCGTGAATAGCTTTAGGAAAAAACATATTTGCATACGTTGATGTTCGGCACATATATTCACACACTTTCAAAGGATGGTTCCGTCGTGATGAGATGTATGTTGGTGGTTTGATGTATTTGTTTTTATCGATCCCAGTTTTGTCGTTTATTAGGTTGTAGAAAAGACATAGCCTGATATATTTATGCCTTGAGGAGAGTAACGGCCAACCAAGTGAACTAACAATTTCACTAGACCTTCTGGTGAAGTCGTCATCACCGTCACAAACCGGGCGGCACGTTTCTGAATGCGCTCCAACGCATCTATATTTAACTTTGTGGCCGGGTCTCAGGCAGTGCAAGCATATTCTAAAATCGGGCGTACATTTTACACGTAAAGAACTTGTTTAAGAACAGAGGGGGCGGTTCTGAAATTGTGGCGTAGGAAGTTCAGCACGCGACCGGCTTTAACTGATACCATTAGGAACATGATCATTCCACGATAGTGTGCTGCTGATGACAACGCCAAGATACTTGTATTCATTTACCATAAATAATGATATTCTTTCCAAGAAGTGATTTGTGATAAAAGGCTGCTTTTTCTTGTTAAACCTAACAACACAGCACTTTGACACGTTAAGCTGTATTTTCCGAATACTGCACCATGCTATTACTGAGTCAAGGTCTTTTTGCAGTTGTTCGCAATCTTGAGCGCACTTAATTTCACAATATATGCAGCAGTCATCTGCGTACAACCTCACTTGACTGTCCATGCATTCAGCAAGATGATAGATATAAATCAAAAAGAAAAAGAGTTCCCAATTATTTTTAAAATGCACAGCATCGGCCAATACTAAAACGAACTCGTTGATGCTATTTCGGCGGCTTGGTAAGCCCGGCCCTGTTGAGAAGTGTCCCGACCAAAAATCGCTTCCGCATCTGCGATCAAAGCAAAAGTTTCCAACACGTTGGAAGCTTCCCGCAGACCGCTGCGGTGGAAGCGAACTGGCATTTTCTTCGCAGCAAGTGAATTCACGGAGAGAAAATCGCTACTTTTTGTGTCTTGTGAAATGGCCTTAAGGAACTCGGCTGCTGACCCGCCGAACGCGGGATCAAATCCCGGCCCTGCACTCTAAGGCAAAATGGCGTTAAAAGGGTGAGTGGTTCATCCTTTTGGGGACTAATCCGGCTGCCACTACCATTCATCCCTTTAAGGACGAACGGCACCGGGTCTAACAGTTAGTCCCCGCAGACATGCTCAAGGGACTAACATTTAGTCCTTATATATACACCTCAGTGAGTAACCGTTAGTCCCACAATTTACCTCGAAAGACTAACATTTATTCCTCACATTTGCACCTCATAGGGCAGCTGTTAATCCCCACATATACACCTTACTGGGCAGCCGTTAGTCCTCACAGTTGCACTTCGCCGGACGAGTGGTTGATCCACTCAAATACTCCAATCGGATGAACTTTTTATCCCCAGTGCAAACATTGTTTCTGCTTATTTCCCGCTAGGCCTAATAATTTTTGCCCTGTTTTTCTACGCAGTGAGCGACAAATAGCGCAGAAAAGAACACACGAAATAGTAGTTAGCCACCTATGTGTAACTGCTTTTGCAGTCACGGCATCAACGAAAGATAAAAGTGAGACATCGAAATCTTTTATTTTTCTACATACACATGAAGTTTCTCCATTCCTTTGAGGGAATTCATGGTGAAGTGTACAATTACAGTCTCGTTGTCACATTTTGTTCACTCCTTGGGGAGCTCCTCCGACGGAAGCGATAGATGACAGGCATTGCAAATGCCAGCGCACGCAGCATTCTGCCTGTTGTGTTCCCACGACTGCACCTACAATAATGTAGTAAAAATAGTTAGGCACACGTCACAGAAGAAGATGCACGCATATGACAAGTAAGTTCACGTTAATATAAAGACAAGCGTTAAAATATGACACACAAATACCTTAACCTTCACATCTCGCACAGTCCTTCTGAAGCTGCTCTGACGAAAGAGATAGATGACGGGCATCGCAGACGCCAGCGCACACAGCCTTCAACATGGTGTGTGCCCACGGCTGCACAATAAGTATGTAAAATAGTGAGTCACGCGTCACAGAGGATGAATACGATTGGATATGAGAAATACGTGCAAGGTGAAATAAAAACATACGTGAGATATGACATGCTAATAATTTCACCGTGATGTCACACATCGTCCGACCCGTTCCATCCCCGTAGCGCAACATCTTAGGAGTGCGGCCGCAGCCACAACTCCACGAACCACCATGCTGCCAAGTCGGCGAGTCCTAAGCGAGCGACTTCGTTCAGCTCGAGCAAGCGAACGCGAGACCAAACACGGTGCTGCACGTGGAGTGTCTGCCACCAGCGAACTTCGAACAGGAGAGCAAGCGTAAGCTTGGCCGCCGCCACGAACAGCGCCGAGCTAATTTGGAGCTAGCGCCGAAGAAATCGACGGTAATGCGGCCCTCTTCCACATACTCACATGAGTGCAGCGCGCAAACGCGAGTCCGCCGCCGCGGCCAACGGACGGCGCCGAGATGCTTGCAACCGACCGAGGTGAAAACCAGAGCGGTACTGGCATCCGTACTTCACGTCTGCTAAACCGTTGATTTGCGTCATTTCAGGCAACTTTGGACGAGCCCTAGTTGAACGAGTGTCCGTCTCTGCCTGGATGTTACTCGGTGAAGCGAATATTACTTCGAGGGTTGGCACGAGCCAGCAGGCCTTCATAGGGCGCATGCGCATCCTGGCAGACACCGTACTCAACGAACAAGCAAGAATACGTCACCATTGCGGAGTTCATCAAGGGGCGGTATCTCTGTCGCCAATATAAGAAACCACACAGCTGGATTGTGAACTTCAGAGTAGTCCTGGCAGCCGTACTTCACGTCTGCTAAACGGTTGATTTGCGTCAATTCAGGTAGGCAAGTACGCATTTACCCTAATTATTAATTTCTCTAATTTCGTAGCTGCAGGACCACTCTGAAAAACGCATTTGTTCCGTGTCTTCGTCGTGCAATCGTGTCGTGTGCAACAGCTGATTTGTCTGAGTTTGCAAAGTCCCTAGCCCACAAACCTCCTAGCAGCATTACGGGAGTCACAAAGGTTTTGATGGAAATGACTTCGCAGTTTGTTAAGGCTATGTCTGACCTTACTGCTACAATAAGGAATCAGGACCCATCCGTCAATGCTATGAAGGCCGAATTTATAACTGTCACAAAGTCAATGGGGCACATAAATGAGTGCTTCGAAGACTTTAGAAACAAAATGAAAAGCATGCGCTCAGAACTTTCGGAGGCGAAGACACGCAGCATAGAGTGTCAAAAGGAAATTTCAATGATAAATAAGGAATTGAAGGACTATAAACAAAATTGCGTTGTCTCTGGGTGTAAGGCTTGACGAGAACGCGCTTGATGCTGTTCATCGTGTTTCAACGCGTGATAGTGGCCCTCCAAACGTGGTGGTGAAGTTTTTGGTTACGTCGACACGAGACAGGTTCTTGAAGGCAGCCAAAATGCACAGACCAAACAGATCGACCCTTGGTTTCGAGGGAAACGAGTCGGTGTTCGTAAACGAAGATCTGTGGCCCGATTACAAGGTTCTGCTTGGGAAGGCAATACAGCTAAAGCGAGAAAAAAAAACTGGAAGTTTGTGTTGGTGGTTGACGGCAGAATCCTGATGCGTAAAAATGATAATTCGCGCGTGTTTCAAGTGACACGCGAAGACGACCTTGGCGGCGTGGCATAAGTGGTCTTCTTGTGCCTATACCCAGAACACGTACCCAGTTCAAACAGAATGTCTCGCCTAAATTAACTAGACAATTGCACTCGCAGAAGCATGTCGATATTTCACAGCAACATTCGCAGCATAAGAAAAATTCTTAATCAGCTTCTCGCTTTTATTGCCCAGCAGCCACCACGCCCAGACGTAATCGCTGTCACTGAAACTTGGCTAAAAAGGAATGAAAGCATTGTTATTCCTGATTACACAATGCTATCGCAACCACGTGACTCTCGTTCTCGAGGGGGCGGTGTTGCTCTCTTTGTAAAAAATGAGCATTTATAAACAATTCTTCCTTCACTATCATTCAGTACACGTGCCATTGAATGACTATTCATCAGGTTGGAATCTTCAGTTACAGTGGGCGGAGTTTATCGTCCCCCAATGCATGTTTTCTCTTTTTTCTTAAAACGCTTGAAATAATCGTGACTCACCTAACAAACAATGTCAAACAATCTGCTGTTATTGTTGGTGATATGGACATTGATACCTGTAGTCCAGTGAACGATGATTACAACTACTTGCTAAAATCGTATCACTTTCGCAACCTCATCACTTCACCAACTCGAATAACAACAACGTCTGCTACATTGATCGATCATGCACTGACAAATTCCAAGAAATATATTAGTCCGGATGTGTATGACAAGCTTATCACAGATCATTTCCCAATATTTGTCTCTGTTGATTGTCTAAAGAATAAAAAAACATGAAGGGTTGAGAGTTGTAACAAAAATAGACTACTTGGTTTAAGAAATATACTTCTTGGATCTAGTGTTAATCAAATATACCATGATGACGTTAATATTCAATTTTCGAACTTGATTACTGTTCTTAAAAACACGATTAAAGGAAGCAGCAGAAAAGTTTCGGTTCATTCTCGGGAAACGCCAATATGTCCCTGGATGAATAAAGAAATTTTGGAAGTCATAAGAAGCAAAGACTACGGGCATGAAAAATGGAAACGGCGCAAGCATAACGAGTTTTATTTGCGCCAGTTTAAAACAATCCGTAATAAATCAGTTGCCTTGATGAGGATGAGTAAAAAGGATTATTATGCTCTACAAATAGAGCAGGCGAATGGTAATTCGGTAAAACTTTGGCAAATTATAAATGACGTTGTCGTAAATCCTCCCGCTTCTAAGGTGCTTCCTGATGTCATCGACTCCAATACGGTTGAATCGTTTAACACTTATTTTGCCTCTATTGGTCCAACACTTGGTAAAAAATTCAAGGAACCCAACCAAGAACATGGTCTCGCAGATTCCGATTCCAATTCTTTTGTCATGTTTGACATCGGCGTTGAGAAAATCAGATCGAGCCCCGCCGCGGTGGTCTAGTGGCTAAGGTACTCGGCTGCTGACCCGCAGGTCGCGGGTTCGATTCCCGGCTGCGGCGGCTGCATTTCCGATGGAGGCGGAAATGTTGTAGGCCCGTGTGCTCAGATTTGGGCGCACGTTAAAGAACCCCAGGTGGTCGAAATTTCCGGAGCCCTCCACTACGGCGTCTCTCATAATCATATGGTGGTTTTGGGACGTTAAACCCCACATATCAATCAATCAATCATGTTGCTTTCTTTATGAAGCACTATGATAGCAGTTGATCCCCTGTACCATTCTGCCAGAATGTTTATATATACTTCATCTACGTCCTGATTCCGCAGTGTCTGCATGACGGCTGATATTTCTCCTTAATCAAACGCCTTTCCATTTTCTATGAAGGCTATGCATAGTGGTTGATTATATTCTGAGCATTTCTCTATTACCTGATTGATAGTATGAATGTGATCAATTGTTGAGTAGCCTGTTCGAAATCCTGCTCGTTCCTTTGGTTGATTGAGTTCTAATATTTCTTTGCTCTGTTAGCAATTACCTTTATAAATAGCTTGTATACAACAGAGAGCAAGCTTATCAGCCTGTAATTCTTCAAGTCATTGTCATCTCCTTTTTTATGTATTAGGATTGTGTTAGCATTCTTACAAGACTCTGGCACTCTTGCCGTCAGGAGGCACCTCGTAAACAGGGTGGCTAGTTTTTCTAACACAATCTGTCCTCCATTTTTCAACAGATCTGATGTTACCTGATCCTCACCAGCAGCTTTACCTCTTTGCATGCTCTCCAAAACGTTTCTTACTTCTTCTATTATTACAGGTGGAGTGCCGTCTGGGTTACTGCTAGTTCTTATAGTATTACGTTGTGATTGTCTCAGGTACTGTACAGATCTCTGTAAACCTCCTCCGCTATGGTAAATATCCTAACCATATTGAAAGTTATTTTCCCTTCTTTGTCCCTTAGTGCATACATCCGACTTTTGCCTATCCCAAGTTTCTATTTCACTGCTTTGACGCTTCCTCCGTTTTTCAGAGCGGCTTATATACTCTCCATATTATACCTTCTTACATCGCATACGTTACGTCTATTGATCCGATCAATAGACGATCAATAGACGTTTCTAAGTTGAACTTAGAAAGCTCTGCCAGTTTTATTTTGTCTGTTATACTTGATATTTTCATGGTTTGGCGCTTCTTGATTAGATTCTTTGTTTCCTGGGAAAGCTTGCCAGTGTCCTGTCTAACTACCCTGCCTCAAACTTCCACCGCACACTCCATGTAGATACTCGTCAGATAATCATTCATTGCATCTACGTTAAGGTTGGTTTCCTTACTAAGAGCCGAGTACCTGTTTTGAGTGACGCTGAATTCCTGTACTTTTCCTCTCAGTGCTAGCTCATTGACTGGCTTCTTGAGTATCAGTTTCTGCCGTTCCTTCATCAAGTCTAGGTGAATTCGAGACCGTACCATTCTATGGTCTCAGCATCATACCTTGCCAACCACTTTTACATCCGGCACGATTCCTGCGTGTGCACTCATTATAAAGTCTAATTCGTTCTTATTTTCGCCATTAGGGCTCCTTCATGTCCACTTGTGGTTTTCTCGTTTTCGGTAGGAGGTATTAAATATCCGTAAATTATTGCGTTCTGCGACTTCTGCTAGTAGCTCTGCTCTGGCGTTTCTAGTACCGATGCCATAATCTCCCACTGCCTGGTCTTTAGCCTGCTTCTTCCCTACTTTTGCAATAAAGTCGCCCATCGCTATGGTATACTGTGTTTTTACCTTACTCTTTGCCAATTCCACGTCTTCATAGAAGCTTTCAACTGAAGCGTCATCATGGCTGGATTTAGGCGCATAAGCCTGTACCACTTAATCTTGTATCTTTTATTCAGTTTGATTACGATACCTACCAACCTTTCATTAATGCTAAAGTATTCTTCTATGTTGCCAGCTATGTTTCTGTGAATTAGGAACCCCACTCCAAGTTATCTTCTGTCTGCCAAGCCCTGTTAGAAAAGGACATGCCCATTCTGCAGCACCGCATAGACATCATCTGTCCTCCTAACCTCACTGAGCTCTATTATACCCCATTTAACACCCTCTAGCTCCTCGACTTCCCTCACTAGATAAGGTTCTAGCGTTGAACGTTGCCAAGTTCAGGTTCAACAATACGCTGCTATTCAATCCTACTCACTCGCTGCCAGCCTCCAGACCACCTTCTTGGTTTACCTTGCGCGTTACCTGTAGGCCGCACACAGTGTGAATTCCGGCTTTCTGCCTCAGTGCTCCCCATATTGGCAGGCCTTACTCTCTCTCACTGTAAGCTTCAACCTCCTTCCTTATTGTTCTGCCTGAGTATTTGGGTAGGTGACGTGGACTAAGTGGAATCTTAAAGAGCTGCGCATTTATATTATTCTGGCAATCTGCACAAAGATGACGAAAATACTGGACCAGCCTAAAAGTAAAATAGGGCGCAATTCAAAACATGGACAAAACAAGAAAGTGACAATGCAGGTGCCTCTGTCGGCGCTTTCTTCTTGTGTCCCTCATTTGTATTGCACTCAATTTTTGCGTTTCTGAGGAATCATTGCCCGGTAGCCTGAACACCTCTTTTTCCACAGCTCTCGGCCACCATTTTCACACTAATGATAGATATAATGATGTGAATTCTGCCTGTTATATGGCTTGCCACGCCGCAGTGGTCTAGTGCCTAAGGCACTAGGCTGCTGACCCGCAGGTCGTGGGTTTGAATCCCGATGGGGGTGGCTGCATTTCCGATGGAGGCGGGAATATTGTAGGCCCAAGTGCTCAGAATTGTGTGCACGTTAAAGAACCCCAGGTAGTCGAAATTTCCGGAACCCTCCACTACGGCGTCTCTCGTAATCATATGGTGATTTTGGGATGTTAAACGACACATGTCAAATCATCATGGAATATGGCTCATATTCACTCAGGAAGTAAAAGTTGGGCTGCAGAGTGTTTTAAGATTTATAGTAATAAATGATACAAAATTTACATTGGTCGAGAACCTGGGGCCTGACAGTAGTAAAGCACACACCATTCGCAGTAGTAAACATACGATTCCTCCTTCTTTCATTTCGCTGCAAGTTGTCTTGGTTTTTTTTTTCTTGAGCCACACCAACAGGAGTGTCTGCATAGCAGTTTTAAAACTTCTTAAACAAAAAATGCTTGCCTCTTAGGTTTTTACAAAATGAAATCTGAGTTCTTTGGAATGCTCATTTAATTCATTTCAACTAATAGTTCTCTACCTACTTTTTTCGTAGGTAACTTTAAAATTGTCAGGTTTTAAATTTTCTATATAGATATCAGTATGTATATTTTTCGTCATCAGAATTTGATACTTCTTTTTTCCGGTTATACGAACCGCTGGTTCGATGGCCTATCTCCCTTAATGGGCATGAGCCACAACAATGGTTCAAGCAAGAAAGCAAGCAAGCAAGTACGCACGCTAACACTTTATAAATGCGTTAAAATGACCACATAGATGCGTTCGATGTGGTGTGTAATTTTATTCAAGACTCTAAACGTTTTTCAGCATAAAGCCCGCGTTAACAGGTACTCAAAAAAAAACGGTTCGAAAAGTAATTTTCAAAACTGAATAAATCCGTGACAAACCAAATTAATCGGGTTTGGCAAAACCAGCTGTCTGGTCGGCTCCAAAAATCAAGGTATAGATATAAGTGTCTCCTTTCTTGTAGATTTTTTCTCACTATCTGAATCTTTGCTTGCTTTCTTTCTTTTTTTTAATACACTGTCTTCACTCTACAAACCCCCCCCCCCCTCTTTTGTTGTTGTAAGCAATAGTGCAGTTATCGTCAACATGAGACTATAGGTTCTCTCGGCCAATCCCCCAGAGTGGGTATGAGCCATGGATTCTAGGCTACAAACAAACAAACAAAATTACCACTGTCACTATCATCATCAATATTTGTTCCTGGGGCAGATTCACTGTCTCTGTTTCGAACCACATCTGATAGCCTGCATTCTTGCTCAGATATACTTGTTTTTCGATTATCAGATTTATTTCTATTTATATACACACTTTTTATCAGTCAAAATTTACTTTGTGTTGTAAAACCCTAAGCCCTTAGCTTAAAGATCCTACCGCCTGCTTCTTGACCGATCCTCCGTGGTGGGTGTGCGCCAGTACCACAAGGTACATCAACATCATCATCATCACTTGGCATTCCTTGTGGTGGGTCGCACCAGAACTTAGAGGAACAACCAACCAAACGAATTACTTGGCATACTGAACGTGAATTGTACTGGTTCACATTAAGCCATCACCTGTTCCGGGAAAGCTGATCTGCGGTTAGCGAAGGTGGGTTATGTCTCTGCGGGGCGTTCGGAAACTGATTGAATTGGATAGGAGTTGGGAATACTTTAGTCTCAAATACTAAAGCATTCTCAAAGCAGTCGCAAAGTAGCCATGGAAAATATAAACTGCCTTTCAGAAAAAAAGTGATGCGTTTTTTCGCATGTCTTTCTGCTCAGTAAATGCGCCTAAGCCTAACCTTACGCGAGAGTGCACCGGCACACTGAATTTTCAACACAGTATTAATTTTGGTGTTTTACCTTTTAAAACTTCAGTTTGATTATGACAACAAATTTTGACCACCTAGGGCTCTTGAGCTTACACCAAAATCTATGAACAAGGGTATCTGCCTTTTTAACCCCGATGGGAAATGCATCAGGCGTGATCAGGATTACATGTCATAACCTTGTGGTTTGCTTTGAGCACCAGAACCATTAGCATGGGCAAATTGAATTGTGTCGCCTACACACCGTTTCCTGTATCTCGTTTCCAATACCCCAAGAAAATAACACACCGCCTTTTACCATATCCGTCTCTTTGCTCCATATACATCAGTCATAGCCACAGTAACATCGCGGAGCCTCACGTACACATGCACGTGTTAAACGGTATGGCCTATCTGCGCGTTCAGTACTATAGGGCATTTACACATTTTTTTCTTTTTTTGAGCTCTGGTGCCTGACGATACCATAGCAAAGCATTCCACACTTTTTAGAACTTCGTTCTCAAGTCCTACCCGTTAATCAAAATAGCCTCTGATCTTGTTTCTTACGATTTAAGGGGTGTATGGCCACGTAGGCGTCTTTGCGTACCTGGAAGACCACACACGTCCCTTGCATTAGTGTCTGTACAAAAGCTTTTTATGAGCATAAACAAACACAATTTAAACCACGTTTAAGGTCACCTTCTGCACAATTGCACGTGGACCGCGCCGTCCCAAAGCGGCATTTATGGTGTGCTGTACTAGAGTATTCTCATGTTAAAACTGAGTGTGTGGGTCTCTGTGATTGCAAGTTAGCTATTTTGCTAACTTCTTGTTTTTTTCGTGATGAAGGTTTACAACGCTTCAGCTAAAGGTTACGCTAATGTGAGCATCGTATTTCTTCAAATAGTATTGTTGCCGAAACGAAACTCGTTCTTTGGTCAATAATTTTCAACAGAACTTTATGCAGCTCAACTCGGTAGGTCCTCTATTTTCCTAAACAACCTAAAGAATGCGATTGGTTACCCTATTGCATGTGACCTACTAAGAATACTATGACCTGCAGTTTGCTGCTTAATCGAACCAAAAAAATGACACTATGAAATCAACCAGTTTCACGAATTGAAATGCACTAGAAAGGAAAGCTCTCAGCACGTAAGTGTGTGTGTGATTGGCTAGCAAATCACGTCGTGCCGTATTTAGGTTTGCGGTACCCTTGCTTAGACATTATTAGGACAAGCGAGATCACGTGGACTACTACCAGCTGAGGCTGGGGCATTTGCTATGATCATCTTGTGTCACGTGTTTTTTTTTTTTGCTGCGCTGCCACAATTTTCTTATTTCTTTAAAATCACCTCACTCATGCCAAAGTATTACCTTGTTAGAAACAGCCTATTTTTCCAACACTACAATTTAATCACTTTCTGACAACTTCCTGCTCAAGTAAAATAAAAGTAAAATAAATAAAGGCACGCCTACGAGAGTCCCATCACTCCTATGCCAGCCATGGGCGTGCCAGCGTATGGACAAGACAACTTCAACAATACGGCACTATCATCCAACTAGCAATTGAGTTTAACATCAGGTATCTAATCGCTTCAGTCATCCAAATGGCGTTACTTTCATGTCAGTTGAAGTTCCAGTCTGGCGTAAGTCTGGGGTTGGGAGCTGTTGGTATCGCTATCAGCCTCTAAGTTTGATTATGGCTATGTCAACTTGTCTGTTATTATGTAATGTCTAAGAGAATGGGTGCATCATAAATTGCAATGACATGCAACGTTTCCGTCTTAGTGAGCACTGTGAATTTCATTATTTTAAAACAAAGTATGATTTCCATAAATCGCTCAATGCAGTGTTGCTTTAGCTTTGACAAATTATTTGTGTGGCATGATATAGTTCATTCAAGGAAATAGGGAAGCCGGTTTTCCCGCTAGACACATTGACTGTATCAACGATTAAACCAGAAGAGAGGTGCAAATTACGAAACAAGAATGTAGCTGATCGTTCTTTTTAAGAATCGCTAAAAAACAAAAGTGAAAAGCGTCTTCAAAAAGGTACTAGATCATTAATTGTGCAATATATTGCCACAAGAGCGAACGTATGAATACTACAGCAACAAAATGCGAACTCACACGAAGAACGTGAACAAACCAGTTCGAAGTTTTCATCGCGTCCCTCAAGCATAAAGAAGGCGCGCAATAGCACACACAAAATGAGCACGGACCAACAGCACTCATGACTGGGCCCTTAAAGCACACTGTTCAACCACAAAGAAAGACGCATGAAATGAACGCTGAAGTATACACAGGCCAAACAGAAGAACTGTAGGAAATCATACTCTTTGGTGTGTGAGCTGCGTGCTCCTTTAGTAAAGGCGGCCACGGCAGCGAGCGGGGCCTATCGAGGCTGAAAATTGAAACGAACACCGGAGCATGCGCGATGAGGAAGAGCGGTACGTGCGGCGGGGGCAACCGACGGGGACCTTATGAAGACGAAGGCCTCTAAGAAACGTCGACACCGCAAGGGGCAGGGGCAACGAGTCACAAGCAACAAGCTGTAAAAGCGTTTAATTGTCGGCGCCATAGTGGCTTAGGGATAACGGCTACAGGCGAAGACGGATTTAGACTAAACAGGCAGTTTTCGCTTGACAGTTTACTGGTTGTTACTGTGGCAATTATGTGTACTGGTAAGTATATCGTTCCCGTTTTCGATTTTTGACTTCTTTTTCATTGTTTTTGTTTGGTGTAATGAAGTGTGTTTTTCTTGCCACACATGCGTCTCGTGTCTTTTTCTCAAATCGATCTCCAACCGTGACACTAATTGGCGATGCTGCCAAAATGTTTCCGTTGTGTGGCCCAGTCACATTGTCAAGAGTGGTTGCCGGATGAATTACAAGAATTTGACTGCCGTGGCCAAGGATTTGGAGATGACTATGGAGGAGATGCTTCATTTCTTCAAGAACATGTAGAAAGAACACAAATGGGAGCTAGCGCATCAACAAAAGGGACGCGAGTCGGAGCGCAAGGAATGCTAGACCACTTTTTTCTCATGAGAGAACAAGAGAGAGCGCGCAAAGAGCATCAACGAATGTTCAAACAACACGAGCGTGAGAAAGAGAGGGCGCGCGAACAGCACGAGCGCGAGAAAGAGAGGGAGCGTAGTAGCACCAGCGCGAGAAAGGCAAAGCGCGTGAAGAACATGAACGGGTGCTCGAACAGCGTTGGCTCAAGTGTAGGCTATTGCAGATAAGCGCGGGTATACGTGACGGGAAGAGTAATGCTGGTACCCCCACGTCGGCGTCGACCAGCTCGACTACTCCCAGACCTAAACAGGCTTGTCCTCGCAAGTTGACGGCACCTTTTGATGAGTGAAAGGTTGGTTTGGATGCTTATTTGCACTGATTCGAGAGAATCACGAGCGGGAAAGGCTGGCAGAAGAGCGATTGGGTCAATACCTTGCGTATTTTACTGTAGTAGGAGAGGCATTCAGTGTGTTGGGTACCATGGAAGAAGAGGAGTGGCTAGACTATGATTCGGTGAAGAAAACTTTATCGGAAAGATTTTTTTGGCCACTGAAGTATTTCGGGAAATGGTTTAAACGTGTAGGCAAAACTCCAAAAAGAAAATAGCAAGCAATTTGTCTGCCGCCTTGCTAACTACTTTGATTGATGAATTTAGCTGTTGGCGACAAAATATCAGCCGAAGAGTTTCTGAATTGTTGTAGCAGCATGTTAGCTATTTTCCAGAAAGAGAAGAAGCCGCACGTGATATAGGAGATTGCGAAGCAGGTGGATCAGTTGCTAGAAGGCCGAGGGCTAAGGAACATCGAGGAAAAGACGAGCGTCAGCTCTCAGGAAAAAGAGCACAAAACTGAGGCTTCAAGCAGTAAGTCAAAAACGTACAGCGATGTTTTCTGTGCAATCAACTATGGCATATAGCCATAAATTGCCGAACAAGCGGCAGTGGACAGACTAGTTTCTTTTGCTAGGTATGTGAAAATGGCGGGCACAAGGCCAATCAATGTAGGTCGCAATCAGGCGAAGACAGTGCATATGCGCTAAAGGACAGAAGTAAAGCCCGAGGCGGTGAGTATAGTGTTGAGTCTGGAAAGAGGCATAGGCTGTGGTATGCCAGTAGTGTGAGAAAAAGTTAGCGGCCAACGAGTGTCGGTGCAGAAATAATCCGGGGCTGATGCTGTAATAGTGAGAAAAGTCTAGTTAGGAAGAGAGGCTTTACCGGAAGACAGGGAATTGTGGTCTTTGTAGATGTATCCAAGAGAAGGTTGTCAGAGGCCAGGATAAGGTTAGACACTCCTTGCTTCACAGGGGAAATCATGGCCAAGTGTATAGATGACCCACTGCACAACTCTATCGTAGGAAATAGGCCAGAAGGGAGAAGAGTTGATAACCCAGTGTGAAAGAATTCTGATGCTGAAAGAGTAGAACAGGACACAGGATAGGAGAAAGCAAAGGCAAAAAAGAGTCCAGGTAACGCACAGGTTAGAGAGAAAAATGAGGGAAATAAAAGGCAGACAGAGGGAAAGGTACCAATGTTTGTGTGTGTACATGTATTCTCGGAGGACCTCGCAAAAAAGCTGAAACGAGATAGAACGCTGAAACACACAATAAACAGGATTGCAGGCAAGCCAAGGAAAGAAGTGTTCAAATAAGAAATTTCCTGTGAAACAAATAAGGATGTGATTTACCAAAACGTTTGGAAAAATAGAGCTCTGATGAGACAAGTAATGGTACCAGTAGAATATGGGAAATATATCTCGGAATGTTCGTCTGCGAATGACAGTAGGGACTATAGGAGCCTGCATAGAAATTACAAATAAGACATTTGCCCATTAGTGCATGGAAAAGTAAATCGGATTGTGAAAAGATATGAATACTAATCGTTTCCAGTGAATACCACTCATGTGAAAGTTTATCAAGATATACTGAGGAAAAACTTTCTGTAGCAATGAAGGGAAGGCTATGGAACCAAAGTGGGCGTGTTCCACCGATGAAGAATACAGCCCCAAATATGCATCTGTCTTTTCAGCGCGCTGAGATCTAAAACGACATTGCTTTATTTGCAACTGGATGCTGTTTTTAAAGCTATGTCACATGACCTAAGGAGATACTAATATTTGTTTTGCTTAGAGAAGTGTAATTTAACGTTTTCGTGTGTCCTAAAACGTCGCATGCTTTAGGTGCACTTTGCAGTCAAAGTGGCATCTTCATCTTTAGTTGAGTGCACGTCGCCCTCCATCTATTCTGACAACTCGCTGAAGGAGCTTGTGTCGAATTTTACTTGCAAATAGCTGCCTAAGCAGACGTTGTAAATCCTATGCAGTGGTATTAATTCAACACGACCAGCTTTCGAAAAGGAAGTCGAGCCGGGCTTCTTCAATCAAGAGTACATATGCTGTAGCTCCACCGCCATAGCTTTCCCTTTATTGCCACAGAAAGTTGTCAACGAGTATTGACATCAAACTATGGTAACATTGAATTCGCGAGGCCTCTGAAATTGTAAATATGTACGTAATATAGAGGGTTGACTGCTGTGTGCAGTTGTTCTTGTGAGCGTATCCTTCTTGCGGGAAATAAGAAACTTGTGGACATGTGAGCGGTCAAGTATAGTGGTTAACGCGTATTGATGAAAGTGTGCATTGGTGTCATGTTGTGCCAAGCGAA
Source organism: Rhipicephalus microplus (assembly GCF_013339725.1). Classification (NCBI taxonomy): domain Eukaryota; kingdom Metazoa; phylum Arthropoda; class Arachnida; order Ixodida; family Ixodidae; genus Rhipicephalus; species Rhipicephalus microplus. Next base: position 44,870,251 of record NC_051167.1, on the reverse strand, counting down.
GATAAGTAAAAACCTCAGGCGAGGGATTACGATGTGCCATGCAAAGCGTGATTACCCACAAGAGATGACGATGAAATAAGGGATGACCAAAATCGCAGGAAAGGACAGAAATATAAGCAGTTTTCTGATAACAAAACATCACTAAAGTGGGGCCCCATGTCATGAGTAAACGAAAGGCACGAATCACGTGGCGAACGCGGAAGTGCGACGATGGTAAACGAAGTGAGAAGAGTCAACCGATGGAGCGTGCACTAGCCACGTAGATGCCAGAGACTGCTTCAAGAAAAGTCCCGAGCCGAGCAAAAAATCTAAGATGATGAGCAAGCACTGTGTATTAGGATGCCGAGCTGTGAAAACGAGGGAAACGAGCGTCCCTATACGGTGACGCGAGCTGCATGACTCTCCTCTTCTAAAGCTGTCGGCGTGAAGAACCCGGGAACTGGCCGTAGATCTCGAAGATTTCGAGTGAGGCTTCCCGCACTTGCCACAACCCTGCCCAGCAGTTCTCAGTAGACGTGCAACTTCCGCGCATCGTGCTAGAACGCGAGCAGCCCACACCAGTCAGCAGAGTGAACACGTCAGCGGGAGAGTCCCTGGCGAGCTGGGACTAGCAAAGCCGAAAATGTCTTAAGGTTTGGTGTCATGGCAAGCTTTCTGCACTGTGCCTGATTTTGTACCGCGCAAATACGAGAGGCGTGCTTTTATTGTAACATTGAAGTAATTAGGAGACACAAAAGAATTAACTTCTTTTTCCTGTAGTGATTGAGTACAATTTTACAACTTCGCAAAGCCCACTCTTACATAACGCGGCACAACACTTTGTAAGCGAGAAAACACGTGAAAGGAATTGTGGATGGAGAGATTTCCATATGATTCTCGCCCTAAATACCGTAGTGTCATGAGGTTTGAAGGCGTATATTGGGTCATACGTACCTTCTGATTTACATAAATGAACTACACTATTATGAGTGGGTGCTTTAGCTGTATACGACGTTTCAGAAGTTTTCATCAAGCCTATGTCGGGAAACTACGAAAAATATATTTTAAAATTTGTGATACACGTATGCTTTTTTTGCGTAAAAGTTAAAAATTAAACTATTTTTTTGCGCTAAACATAAACTTATATTATGGAAATGCATTTCATATTATTTGCCAGAGTGCAGTTTGTCAATTTAGGTCAACTGTCCCTTCAAGCGAAAACAAGCTTTATTTGTACAGTCGTAACAATTTTAATACGTGCAGACTCCTCGAAGAACAAGCGTGCAAGAAAGCTACAATCAATTGTGAACCCTAAAGGGTTTGGATTAACCTTTACCTGAAGTCATTGGCAATGCTGTTGGCCCACGCAATCTCCGGTTGTGGCAAAGATATTGCCGTGAATACAGTGGCACCGTGCTTCCTTTGAACATCTAGCTCAAGGTTTATTTTCTGAGCACGAAAATTGTAAAGCGGGGCAGCCAACGTAAGTAGATTATGAAAGCCCAAAAAGGCAAAAAAGAAAGTAAAAAAGTGCAAGTCACCTACGTTCAGACAAAAAAATGGAGGCCTCTTCACCAACCACATCAGCCATTATATTTTATTCATTGGGTTTGTGAACTTAACATCTATTCGTGGTTTTCAACTTTTGTCAGTGTGGTCGCGGATAGTGAGAACACTAAATGAACTACAAAATACACTACTACTCAATGATTGTTGAGCAAGAGCTTCCGTAATATATAGCGTGGCAGGTGAGCCACAAACGTGACACCCTTCATTCGTCTGCTCTCTCCTGCTTTTCGGTACAGTGATGACCACCTCTCGCGGCAATACCTAGTCAACAAGCACATTTCTGGCAGCCGTAACGTCGTTTCATGTGACCAATAAGTAGTGAAGCGGAACGCGAATGCTCTCCCACGGAGCATGGTCGCTACAAGTCCTAGTATGCATCACCTTTGAGATTGTTCTGGCAAAGGTCACTCAATGCGACACGAAGCGACGTTCGAGACAAATAGTTAAAGGACGCGTTGGTTGAGCGTAGCTTCCTACCTTCTTCAGATTTATGCAGCGAACTCGCCATCCAGGGCAACCGAAACTTACCCCTCTGGTAATTGAGTATATACTGCGTTCATATTGTAACGCTGCCACTCGATTTCCTTTGTGGCTTGTATTACAGGAACATGCTTATGGGTATGCCTCTGGCCACGTTAGTTAATGCGAAGTTCACATTGTCAAATGTCAAACACAACATTGTACATTTATTTCGTATTTCGTATTTATTTCAGACAAAGACAAGTAATATGTACATTTGCCCTGTCTAGGAGGAGTGACAAAAAGGCACGAATGCCTGACTGGGTGTCACACCCCTTTTTAGACACACACAACTCAAACATCAGTGGCAGTTATCTAAGCAAAATACACAAGGTTACATATAGTATACATATTTTGGCCAAACATATACAGGATTTTCTACATATATACATTGTTCTATATACATATGAAACAGAAAGATTTCTATATACATATACAGTATAAACTGCAGCAAGGTAAAAAAAAGAGAAAAGAAAAAAATAGAAAAAAAGAAAACAGAATTATTCTTGTATTGATAGGAGATATGCAGTTAACTTTCTTTTGAAGCATTTCATGTGCATCGTTTCTTGTACCAAGTTTATCACGGTAGGATGATGATTTAAAAAGTCTGCTATAACGTAAGATTGTTTTTGCATACCATAGTTAGTTCGTGTAAAACCTTTAACATACCTAGTTTTTCTGGTTTCGTAAGCGTGTCCTTTTCCCAGAAATTGTCGAAAAAAACTATAGTGGCATAACTTTATTTTCTGAAATATTGTAATGCCTAGCTTCTTTTTCAGTATGTGTTGCATTGTTAATATAGTGTTCGCTTTAAAAAGTGGAGTGGAGTGAGTTATATATGGCACATTTTCAATAACTCGCACAATACGTTTTTGTAGGATATACAGCTTTTTAAGATTTGTTTTTGTTGTTGTTCCCCACACAAGGAGGCAGTATTGTAAATGGGAATGAATTAGTGCGTAATATAGCTGGAGTTTTAACCAACGTGGCAAAAGTTGCTTTGCTCTGCTGATAATACCTATTGAACGTGAGATGCGTCTTGTGAGGTTATCGACATGAGGAGACCAGCTGAGATTTTCTTCGAAAAGAACACCGAGAAATTTATGTATTCTTACACGCTCGATGATCTCGCCACGGAATTTCAAATGTACGTCATTCCTGATTGACTTATTTCGGCAGCGAAAAATTATATATTTAGTTTTTTTGGTATTTAGTTCTAGTTTATTTACAATAAGCCACTCAGATAAATTATTGAGCCATTTGCTAGCTTGCAACTGAAGAATATGTAGGTTCTCTCCTGAAAAAAATACATTCGTGTCATCGGCGTAAAGAATTATATCTGGCGTGAACGGAATATTACCTATATCATTTATATATAATAAAAAAAGAAGTGGTCCAAGGATGGAACCCTGAGGAACACCGTATTTAATTTCACCTAAAACTGATTTTGAATGATTGGTGTCTGTGTATTGGTAGCGGTTTGTCAAATAACTGCGTATAAGGTCAAGAGCAAGTCCCCTAACGCCATATTCGCTTAACTTTTTTAATAAGATATCATGCTTAATAGAGTCAAATGCCTTTTTAAAATCAAGAAATATCCCTAGAGTATACTTTTTGTCTTCAAAATTCTGAATTATTTTTTCTTTGATACTTAAAAGAGCCATTTCACTTGACTTCTTTTTCTGAAAGCCGTATTGATTGCCTGTAAGTACATCATTTTTAGTGCAGAAATTCATAATTCTTACATTAATCATTTGTTCGAAAACTTTTGAAAACAGTGGTAGTACCGAGATTGGTCTGTAGTTGTTCATGTCATTGCTATCGCCTCCCTTAAATATAACTGTTACTCTAGCGATTTTTAGTTTATCAGGGAACACGCCTGTAGCCAAAATGAGGTTGCATATGTGCGATAAAGGATTGCTGATACTGTTGACAACTGCTTTTATCGGCTCGGCTTTTATCTCGTCCTGGCCACATGCGGATGCATTCTTTAACTTTAGTATCTGGGATTTAATTTCATGTTCTGTTGTTGGCTCCATGAAAAGAGACTTCAAGGAGTTATGCATAATGTATGACCTGTAATTATGCCTGTCACAGTTATCACTTACCGATGCTCCACATTTTAAAAAGTGTTCATTAAACTTATTAGCCAAAGATATACCGGTATAAGTTATATCGCTGTCTACAATTTCAGAGACGCTGAGTGGCTCTTTTTGCGGCAGTAGGCCTTTTAATGTTTGCCACACACGTTTGGGGTCATTTAGAATGGTTTCGAACTTTCTTTCGTAATAACAATTTCTTGCTTCTTTGATATCACGCCCTAGTTTGTTTCTAATTTTCTTATAAACAGTTAGGAGATTAGGTTGTCTAGTTTTAATGAATTGATTAAAAAGTCTGTCTCGTTCCTTCATTCTCCTTAGAAGCACCGTGGTAATCCAAGGTTTCCTACATTTCTTGTTTTGTTTGATAGTAGTTACAGGAAATGCTTCATCATAAAGTTTTTTAAGGTGATTGATAAAATAATAATAAGCAATGACAGGATCCGTTAACTGATACAGATAAGACCATGAGGTTTCACTAACAGCCGTTTGAAAAGCAGCAACATTGCTTTTGTTAATCTTTCTAAGTTTAAAAGCTTTATTGGCACGCATTCTATGTGTTTTTGAATGAGGGTTGAAGAAAACAAAAATTGGCATGTGATCACTGACATCAGATATCAAGACACCTGCTTCTATGACATTCGTTTGTGGGATAAAGCATAGATCAATTAGAGTTTCGGAGACATCTGTTACTCTTGTCGGTACATCAATTACATTTTCTAGGCCGTAAGAGAGAAATAGATCAAGAAGAACTTGTTTGTTGCGTTCTAGAGACAGCATATTGATGTTGAAGTCACCCGTCGTAAGAATAGTCAGACCGAGTTCGGAACAAAAATTCAACATAAGTTCTAAAAAGTTAAAAAAGGCATCTATGGCACCAGAGGGCGGCCTATAAATTACCACAATTGCAGTATGGTAGCACTTCATCATGAGGGATTCGTAGTGTGGGTTTACGACTGAAAACTCTGTCACAGTTTCGAAATGCAAATCGTTTTTGATATAAAATGCTACCCCGCCTCCTCGCTTTTCTTTTCTGGATACGGTTGTACATCTGTAACCTGGGAATTGTACGTCATATTCATCGGTGAACCATGTTTCAGAAAAGGCTAAAATGTCAAAGTTGTATTTAAAATCATCAAGAAGCATGCAAACGCGTTCTTCCTTACTTTTCAGGCTTTGCGCATTTAAATGCAGAATAGACAAATCGTTTCTAGAGCATGATGCGGCGGAAGCCTTAAAAGCGTCCTTATCATAATATTTATTGAACCTTGCCATTTTTATACGTCACGTGCAATGACAAGCAGCATGCATGAGAGCCCTATTTTATCTTTTCGAGGTCATCCATCGTGATAATCCGAATTACACGATCGCGTGGGCTACGGCGAACAAACAATTTACCACTCTTATGCCACACAAACTGATATTCTCGTTCAACTGCTCTTGTTTTCATCTTCCAGAAAAGCTGTTTGTTTTGCGCTGTTAGGTTTTCATTCAGAAATATTTTTGATTTAGTTTTCCTCAGTTCACTTTTCTTCGCTAGCCAGCTGTCCCTAATCTTTCGCGAAAAAAATCGAACCAAAATGGGCGGAACCGTCTCTGTTTTGCTTGCATTATCAGTTTTTCTCTTGGGTGGCAGTCGATGAACGGCTTCCACATCCTGGTCAGAAAGATGTGGGACGTCAAGGTCATCTGCTAGCCTATTAAGTTTGTCAAGCAAATTCTCTCCTGTATGATAGGGCATACCGTGTATTTCTAAATTTAGTCGTCGGCTGTACTGATCCAAGTCATTAAGCTCTTGTTTCAGCTTTCCGATTTCGAAATCGTTCACTTTGACCTCAAGTTTTTCCACGCGTTTTTTTAGTCCTGTAATATCGGCATTCTGCTGTTTCATCTGCGAAATGACCTCATCGTATTTCTTAGCCATCTCCTGCACTGCTTGTTCGACGCTGTCAACAGTTGCCTTAATTTCATCTAGTGCGTCTACTTTCACTTTCATTTCAATAAGCACAGCAAGTTTGCGGTGTATTTCGTTGATTTCACGAGAAAGGTCCACATCAGTTTCGTCGTTGAAATTTGTTGTGTTATGACTTCCTCGAGGCTTTGTGGTTTTGCACGTAGCGCATTTCCAGGTTTTTATTGTGGCGTCTGTCTTTTTTCGATACGCGGATAGTGATACCCCGGAACAATTTTCAACATGGTAATGAGAGTTGCATTCGCAGCATAATAAGTACTGCTCTTCGCCATGAAATGATTTATGGCAGGCAAGACAAGTTTCTGGCATTGTGCGTGCTAACACAAGCTCACGACACAAGAGACACTCAAGAGGCGAGTTACTCAGCAGCAGCGGCAACCACGGGCTTAATGAGCACTAGGTATACAAAGAATAAACTAACCTGTAAACACGAAGAAATCATTCAGCACCGGGCCATAACAGCACGTCGCCACTGCTGCCGAGTAAGTGTGGTCTGTTCCATCGATGTCAGGCTCCTTTTGTAGGCGTTTCGTGGTGACGTAGGGGTCACGTTGATTGGTGTAATCTTCTCGGTAGTTTCCAGAAGTGTGGTTCCGGTCTCTTGATATGTTGCGTTGCGCGTCAGTAGTGATGCAGGTAATCCTGTAAACACGAAGAAATCATTCAGCACCGGGCCATAACAGCACGTCGCCACTGCTGCCGAGTAAGTGTGGTCTGTTCCATCGATGTCAGGCTCCTTTTGTAGGCGTTTCGTGGTGACGTAGGGGTCACGTTGATTGGTGTAATCTTCTCGGTAGTTTCTAGAAGTGTGGTTCCGGTCTCTTGATATGTTGCGTTGCGCGTCAGTAGTGATGCAGGTAATCCTGTAAACACGAAGAAATCATTCAGCACCGGGCCATAACAGCACGTCGCCACTGCTGCCGAGTAAGTGTAAGCGGGCATTGCCATGATTAGCATGGCAATGCCCGCTGTAGCCTCAACTCGAAGTAGCATATGAAAATTGTGATACTGAAACAAACCTTCAGTGTTTCAACGGCATATTTATTCTGACATAGAGTCGGCTGTATCGTAGTGTCAAGAATCCCCGCATTGAAAATGGCCGGTTACCAAAAGTGTTCCAGCGAAATAGGGTTCCTTTGTTTTCAGATCTATCTCTGCCCTTGGGGGACCACCAGAGGCCACGGAGTGCAGGCACGCATGTCACGTCGGCTCCGCAGATTTCGATTGAATCTCAGCGTGAACTCGAAGAATTGACGGACGCCTTCTTACAGTGAAGAAAGTGGAAGTTCTAAGGAACCCCGTGATACTGCTCTCAAGTAGGTGGACGGTTAATTTTCGGCACATCGACTACTTTTCTGTAACGCCGACGAACTCACGACGCCATTGCCTCCTGCTGCTGTGCATAATGCGCTTGACCTAGCCCATGCACGCTGGCGTTTTGAGCGCCCTCAAGGCGGCGTCTTCTCGGGTGAATGCCCCAGGATGGCTACGATGAGCGTAGACGGCGAGGATGTCGCGCGACAGGAGTATGATAACGAAGCAGGTTGGCGCCTTGTGAACAGAAGAGGACGAGCCAATGAAAAAACCACAACGCATGAAGCCAAGGACCAAGGAACGCAATTTTCAAGCGAGAACACGGTCAGTAATAGGTGGAGGAAGAGACAGAGAGCAAAACAAACCGTGGCTGTGAGCAGAATGCCCCATCTCCCGAAGGAAGATTACAAGATAATTGGGCGCCCACGTGACAGCTTCAAGGTCTTCGGGCTTCAAGGACTACGGGATCAATTGTCTAGAATGCTGCGTCGCCAATGCCGCTAAAATACCCAGGAATTAATCGGAAGAAGACATGGAATGTGCCAACTATAAACAGAACATTCTAGTGGTCAGCACATCATAGGAGTGCGCCACAAAGGACAGAATCATCACTCAACTGAAGATTAGGGACAAGGAATTCAAAGTCAATGCGTACGAGTCGGCTCCGGAAGATAATCCGACGAGTAACACAGGACGTGTCTCCAAGAGAGATAGTGGAAGTGCCAGTAACGCCGAGAAATCCGACGGTCTTCATGGCCAAGAGGATGGGAAACACCACGAACGTCATCGTCCTTTTCGATAAGCATCGCGCTCAAAGTTATGTGAGATACGGAAGAGCACTGATCAAGTGCTCACTATATACTGCAAGAAAATAGACGTGTGCTACCAGTGCGGGCGCCTTGGTCACAGAGCTGACGTCTGCCCGAGCCAGAATAGTAGAATATGCAGGGTTGCGTGGCTGAAAACCCACCGCCGGACCATGAGAGCGAAGTGAAGTGCCAGCTGTGTGGTAAAGACCACCCAACGGCAGATCGCCAATGCAAGGCCAGATTCAAGGTACCGTATTAGGTGAAACGACGCCGCTAGGAACGAGCCCGACGAAAGGAAGAAAAAGCGATTTACTACGAGACGGAAGCCAAAGTACTTCACGGGCAAAAATGGGGCGACTCAGGTCAACAATCGGAACATCGGACGTGGGATGCATCCGGACCAGAAGCCTTCACCAAGGTTCAAGCACAAGACAAAAGCTGCTTTACGTTCACTACCACCACATCTATATATGTCGAGATCCAGATCGAGGTCCAGATCAAGGTCTGGACCCAAGACTGGCAATACCGGGCCTCTCCGAACACCGGAGGGAGGAGGATCCCAAAGCCCAAAAGGCCCAAGCGGCATCCGTGGCACCGTGGGACCCTTCTAGGTGAGGTGTACTGATGTAGCTTCTGGGGTGCGCGGGGAGGCCGAGGCTGCTCTTCAATGTAGGATTAAGGAGCTAGAGAACGAATTGGCGCAGGTCAGGCAGAACAGTGTTGCATTTATGAATGAGATTAGAAAACCTAGGCAAGAAAATGACCTTATGAAAAGCAGAGAGGTTACACGCAACGAGGAAACCTCACAAGGCAACGGAGGAAAAATGCGCAGCAATAGACGAAGAGATAACAGCCTTTAGCTCCATTAAACGTAAACCAGAGGACGCTCCGATTAAAAGCGTGATAAAGAAACCCAAAGCAGTGTTGACACCACAAGAAAGCCAGGAGGAATTCGCAAACACCATGAAAGCCAAATGGAACAAATTGAAAAGAAAGTGCAAACTAAGCTCGAACAACAAGAAGTTAGACCTGAGGCAAACAGAGAGGCAAAAATTGAGGTGCTAGGCAAGACAATATCGCAGAAAGTGCAGCAAATGGTGGCTGATTTTGAGGCCAAGCGAGCAATATAGGGATCGCAGTCAAGTGATTAGGGCCCGGTTAAGACCTCTTTCACCATTGACAGACAAAATAGCGACTCGATTTGGCAATGGAATTGTCGAGGATATAATCGAAAACGCTACATCTTGCAACAACACCTTAAAGACACCAGCACCCCGGATGTTATAATGGTGCAAGAAACGCACGGGCTGGCGAAATTGCCAGGATATAAGTCATTCGGAAGTGCTTATGGGAAGACAAAGGTATTAGCAAGGTTATTTAAGCGAAATCATGTGGTGGCGCAACATGACACGAAATAAGGCAATAAATCATATTCTCCTCGAACGCATACCCATGCGGAAGACAGAGAACAGTCTTTTTGTATGGAGTATTTACATTAGTCCTAAATACAGGAAGCACAAATTCCGCACGCTGTTTCGCAAAACCCTCGCTATAACGGGCAACTGGGCGCTAGTGCTTGGAAATTTCAGTGCCCCACACAGTGCATGGGGATACAGAATAGAAACCCAGAAAGGCAGGACACACAGGAGGAGGGCCTGACGCTCGTGACCGATCCATCTATTCCTGCAAGAACAGGTACTAGCGTTTGCGCTGATACCAGGCCAGATTTGACGTTCACCAAAACACACTGGTCACGCAGTGGACCAATAAGGAACATGACTTCGGAAGCGATCATTTTATACTTGAATTAACCGGGAGGGCAGGGCCGCGGAAGGCAAAAGGCAGACAACTTAAACTTGTCGACTGGGACAAGTTCCGGATCATCAGAGAGGAGCCCGACGTATTGATACAGAGTATTGAGGAATAGACCTAAAGTTAAAACGAGACGTGGAGGCAGCTACGCAAACGGCGCCACCAGAGGCGCAGTTAGAGTGTGTAGACAATTGGCTTCTTCACATGTGGAAAGCTAAGGGAGGTTTACAACGGGGGTGGAAAAAACAAAAGCACAACCGGAGACTTCATAGAAGAATAGCTAAATTGAGCAGGAATATAGAGCTATACGCCCAGCAGCTGTGCAAACAACAGTTGGAGGAAAATTGTAATGACGTGGACAACCACATAGGAATGGTGAAAATGTGGAACATCCTTAGATATCTGGTAAAACCGGACGAAAACAAGTTGGCAGAAAGGCACATTATTAGTCGGTTAATACAAAGGTATCAAGGTTCAGAGCAGGATTTCCTGAATGAAATCAAGAAAGCATACATCTGTCAAGCGCTTCCCTTCACACACCCTGAATACACAGGGCTGGCAAATGATGATTTAGACAACGAGGTCGGTGAGGCAGTAGTGAGGGCCACCTCGCAAAAACTCAATACTAGATTAGCAGCTGGACTAGATGGCATAACTAACAAAACGCTGCGAAATTTGGAATACGAGTTCATAACTAAGTTAACTGGATTCATTGACGAATTATGAAAGGCAAAACAAATTCCGCAACAATGGAAAACGTCAAAAATCGTAGAAATACCTAAGCAAGGCAAGCGACTGCAGATTGCGGACTTGAGACCCATTTCCCTCACATTTTGCGTGGGAAATTCATGAGCACGGTATTCTGGAGAGGATAACTACATATCTCGAAGACCGAGATGCGCTTCTACCCACAATAATAGGGTCCAGGAGGAACTTCTCAACGCAAGACGCAATGCTACACTTGAAACATCAGACTATAGGTAATCCGGGCACAGCGACAAAGGCCATTCTAGGGTTACACCTCGAGAAGGCCTTTGATAATGTAACCCATGCAACGGTGCTAAAAAGAGTAGGAGGCGCTGTAGTAGGGGGTGTTTGGTGGTCACGACAGGCGATGGCGTTCCCTCTGTTGGGGTAACCGGCTTCAGAATAGCCATTCATAAGGGTGGCAAGTAAACGTCACGAATCTTCTGCGCTGCTGTGCTGCTGAGGGATTCTCCTGTAAGAACACAATGTGCACACTTTAGTGTGCGAGGCATCCGAAGCATCATAATGAGGGATAAATGTGGCAAGCAGCGTGTAAGAGCTCTTCACCGTAAGGTTTCTATGTAAAAAAAATATAACTACTCGTCCTACGGTAGCGTCCTCCTACATAAAGGGGACATAGGAACACATTCAGCCAGCTGCGTTAGGCGGGCAGTAGTGAAACAGCGAGAACGATGACGTGCAGAGAGGCTGAATGTTGTGGAATGAAATAGCTTGAATAAAGCAGGGGACTGAAGTGGGATAAGTTGCGGAAGCTGTGGTGAAATAGTAGTGTGTTGTGGTAGTACTAAAGTACTTTTACTACTCCCAAAACACACGACACAAAGAAAGCACGTGCACAAGCGCTATCAACAGTTTTAATTCTGGCAATTGTCAATGCATATATACCGCCAGGCAGCCTTACCACAGATGCACCACCAAGAGGACAAAAAAAACGAACATGAAAAAGAAACAGACCTGAAAAAACAGTGTACTACATACGCGATGAAATTAAATCAAACTCACATGGGTGCAGGAACAAAGACGTGTCGCTTATGCAGAGGGGTACATGCAAGGACGGACGTGTCGCTTTACTGATATGATAGGCTTCCAAAGCCAGCCGCGTAAGCTCATTGTTGCTCCTGCTGAGAATGGGCGTCCCTTACGTTTGCGTTGTAAAAGTACTTCTAGGATTATGAACCAACTAGGCTCAAAAGAAGTTGTGGTAGTAGTAAGTAGTAGTGAGAGTAGTTGGGAGTATAGGTTGTGTGTTGAGTTGTGAGAGTAGTGAGTAGTGGAAGAAGTTACAGATATGCGTAGTAGGATTCACCTTTTTGTGGTCTAAGATTGTCGCTTGCCATGAAAGCTCGACCAAGAACAGCTTCGCGGCTAAAAAAAACCGTAACCAGCACTTGTGAAGCAAGGCTAAATGCACAGTGAAGCTGATTCTCTCGTGGCGGGTTCTGGCTGCAGTATAGGTTATGTTATGTTATGCGAAGTGAGGCCAATATTGTTTATGGGGCATTCAGAGGGCTCTCTGCATTTGGATTCATGTACACAAAAAGAGCTTTTGCTACAACAAAAATGAACGAAGGTGAAATTAAACACAAAACCCAGTGAACAGTCTTTACATGCTTAGCAGCGTTAAGGGCGGTGCCGACACTCCTGGGAGCTTTGCTGAATATGGCGGCTCCAAATGAAGTCGTCATTCACCACCCGGAGTCCCTACAGATTGTAAGCATGGATACCACTCAAAGAGAGTCACCTCTACCCACGGAGGAAGAATACCTGAAGGCATAGTGAATTATAATATTGTAGCGATGTTGAAGGACTCGGGGTATAATAAAACGTATTTATTAAAGGGCGAACCTGTGCCCACAACTCAAAGGGACTATGGTCGTAGCACGTTACAGCAGAACACCAAGATGTTTTCTTCTTCTACTTCTTCAAGAAGAGTCCCAAGCGCGTGGCGCACATCAGCAGGGGCCAGCTGGGTTCTCGTGCTATAATCATCGTCTTTGCGCAACACTAGACGGCGCGCATGTATGTCCCTGTGCGCGTGGTGATGGGCGCGTTGTTTGAATGCAGGCACTATGTTGCGGCATAATCCCCCTCCTCATACGCATCGTCCCGATGCGTCAGGCAATGAATAGATTCGTGGTAGGCGTCACTGGTCTTCCGGTGATCTTTCATAGTACGGCTTCATCCGGACTACATGTACAACCTCTGTAGGGTTGCGGTGTTTTGAGCTCCCGTGTATAGCGGATCTGACTTGGTAAGTTACATCGCTTACACGATGGAGTACTTCGTAAGACCCGAAGTAGCCGCTAAAAAGTTTTTCAGAAAGTCCACGGCGGCGCACTGGGGTTCATATCCATACTTTGTCACCTGGTTGAAAATGCGCTTCGGAACGACGCTGATTGTACCGATAGAAGTCAATACGCTGTTGGCGGCGTATTCTGTATCTCGCCATCTGTCGTGCTTCCTCGGCTCTTTGCAGGAAGTCGTCTAGGCCAGGTAAATTGCTGCTTTCATCATTCAGTGCTAACATGGCATCCAGTGTAGTGGTGACTCTTCGGCCGAATACAAGTTCAAATGGTGTCACTCGCGTTGTTTCTTGAACGGCTGTATTATATGCGAACGTGATGTAGGGCAATATTTCATCCCACAGTTTATGTTCGACGTCGATATACATTCAAAGCATATCAGTCAGAGCTCTGTTTAAGCGCTCCGTTAGGCCATTTATTTGAGGATGGTATGCTGTAGTTCTTCTCTTGTCTGTATGGGTCATTCGCATCAGACACTTCATTAGGTCTGCAGTAAAAGCTGGGCCACGATCTGTAATTACCACGCTGGGTGCACCATGTCTGAGGACTATGTTGTTGATGAAGAATTTGGCAACTTCAAGAGCTGTTGCAGTGTACAGTGAGTCAGTCTCAGCGTAGCGAGTGAGATAGTCCGTGGCTACGACTATCCGCTTCTTGTGTGCGGAAACGGGCCTGGGAGATCCATATCAACTTGTTGGAATGAGGCATGCGGTGGTTTTATTGGCTGGAGGAGGCCTGCAGGTTTCACGGATGGATTTTTGCGTCTTTGACACTCACGGCAAGCTTTCACATATTGCTGAACTGATGATAACAGTTTTGGCCAGTAGTATTTTAGGTGAATTCTGGCGAATGTACGGCTGACACCCATGTGTCCAGATGTTGGCTCATCATGAAATGCGTGCAGAATCTCGTTGCGTAAAAGTGCAGGTACAACGAGTACAAACTTGTCACCATGAGGCTTGAAGTTCCTCTTGTAAAGGACCCCTTCCCGAAGACATAACGAAGGGAGCCCTCTGGATAAAGTGCGCGAGACTTTAACGTTGAGTCCTTGGAGATGCTGTATAAGCGGAAGCAAATCAGGGTCATTTTGTTATTGTTCAACAATTTCTGAGGCCTGGACGACGCCTAGAAACGGGATGTCTTCTTCCTCCGGTTCACTCGTCCCCACTGGTGCGCGTGACAGGCAGTCGGCATCGCTGTGCTTTTTCCCAGATTTCTATTCCACAGTAACATTGTACTCTTGTAGCATAAGGCTCCATCTTGCGAGTCCGCCAGAGGGATCCTTAAGATTCGCCAGCCAACACAAGCAATGGTGGTCACTGACTGCCCGGAATGGTCTACCGTAGAGGTACGGCCGAATTTTACTTACGGCCCAAATGACCGCGAAAAAATCTTTTTCGGTTGCAGAGTAATTTGTTTCAGCTTTCGAAAGCTTGCGGCTGGCATACGCTAGCACTTTTTCTTGGCCGTTTTGCCGCTGGACTAGAATGGCTCCGAGGCCGACGTTACTCACATCAGCGTGAACTTCAGTTTCGTCGGCAGTATCATCGAACAAGGCGAGGAGCGGAGAGGCTTGCAGGCGTGTTCTTAACTCATCAAATGCTTCCTGTTGTTCACTTTCCCACATAAAGGGCACCTCGTCTTTTGTCAGATTAGTAAGTGGTTCAGCAATGTTCGAAAAATTTTCCACAAATCGCCAATAGTACGCGCATAAACCCAGGAAGCGACGTACTGACTTCTTGTCTTTGGGTGTCGGGAACTTCGCGATGGCAGCTGTCTTTTCGGGATCTGGCCGAACGCCGTCGGGGCTGACGGCGTGTCCGAGGAATCGAAGCTCTTCAAAAGCGAAGTGGTATTTTTGTGGCTTGATGGTCAAGTCTGCTGAACGAATGGCTTCTAATACTGTGCGGAGTCACTCTAGATGTTGGTCGAATGTAGCGGAAAATACGACAACGTCATCCAAGTACACCAAGCAGGACTGCCATTTCAGTCCCGCGAGGACAGCGTCCATCATTCTTTGAAACGTAGCTTGCGCTGTGCACAGGCCGAATGGAAGCGCTTTAAATTCGTAGAGGCCGTCTGGGGTTATAAATGCCATCTTTTCACGGTCGCGCTCATCCACCTCAATTCGCCAATATCCGCTCTTGAGATCAAGGGAGGAGAAGTATTTCGCACTCCGTAGTCGATCGAGTGTAACATCGATACGCCGCAGAGGGTATACATCCCGTTTCGTTACGCTGTTCAGTTTCCGATAGTCGACGCAGAATTGAAGGCTGTTATCTTTCTTTTTAACAAGCACTACAGGAGACGCCCATGGATTGCTGGAAGGCTGGATCACGTCATCTGAAAGCATCTCCTCCACTTGTTTCTTGATGACGTCTCTTTCCTTTTGCGATACTCAATATGAGTGTTGGTAAATCGGTCTCGTGGCTTCTTCTGTTATAATCCTGTGTTTTGCAATGGCCGTGCGTCGCACCTTAGAGGACGTTCAAAAGCAGTCCAAAAACTCTTTTATAAGGGCAAACAATAGTTTTTTTTGATATTCTGGGAGCCTATGGTTGACGTTAACTGATGCGTCGACGTCGCAGGCCTTTTGTGGAGTGGTTGGCGTTGTCACTAAACTGCATTGTTCAGTCGCCATGCAGAACTCGTGGAAATACGTGATAGCCATAGCTTGCGCGATGTGCTAACATTCATTACCAAAATTCGTAAGGAGGACAACTGAGCGGCCATTCGTTAAGTGAACAACACCCCTCGCCACGCAAACTCCTTTGTTTAAAAAGAGCTCTACGTTTCCATCCGCTATTCCTTCGTGGTCACAAAATGCCTTATTTTCAACAAACACCATTACACTACAGCGTGGTGGCACTGTGACGTCCTCATCAACAACGCGCAGAGCAGTAAGACGTCGCTTTTCCGATTCCTCCACCGACATAGCTTGTTCGGTCGAAAACGTTACACTGGATCGGCGCAGATTAATTATGGCTCCATTGGCTTGCAGAAAATCCATTCCTAGTATAAGCTCCCTTGAACAGTCCGGCAGCACGATGAAGTCAGCAACGTAAGTAAAGCCTCTTATTTCGAGTCTTGAGGTGCATCTGCCGAGCGGTGTAATAGTGTGGCCACCTGCCGTGCGTATCTGTGCCCCACTACATTTTGTCACAACCTTTTTTAGTTTCTTTGCCAATTTGTGACTCATTACCGAATAATCAGCGCCGGTGTCAACTAAAGCGTTTAGCTCGTATCCGTCTATTTTCAACTGCAAATCTGAAGTTATCTTCGCGCTGCTTTGTTTATCCTCTGTAAACATAGCATCGTCACCTTGAAACCGTAATGGAGGATTACAGAAACTTTTCCTAGTTTCCTTGCTATACTTTGTATTAGAGGTGTGCACAAGCTTCAGGTTGCCTAAGAGGCCAAGCTTGGTCAGGCTAAGCTCGAAGGAAGCCTCAAATGAAGAAGTGCGAAAACTGTCTTCCACGTAGAGTATTTTGTGCAACCATCTCCACTCTATTTCTCGGTTTAGTTAACTTTAGCCACGTCAAACGCAACAAGAGAGAAGAAGTTACACAAAATGAGCTTCATTATTGTCTCTATACTAAATAACAATCTCTCCTACATCTAAGTTACTCAAATTCTGGGAGAACAAATGGTTTAAATATTCCAAGCTTGCTATGCTTCCGAAGAATATTTTTGGTGATTGCCGCCACCAGTGCGAGTAGCGAACAGATGTCCAATTGGGAGCAATATGTTATGCAGGAGAGGCCCACTTCACTATACCCCAAATAACTGGGCAGCTTATTTTTGTATGACTACTTGTAATGTTTGCACATAGCGACTGTCACGTGTCGAATTCTTATGTTTCATTGGACATGTTGACTAAACTTCCACATTATTGAAAAATGACTTCTAGTCTCCGCAGCATACCTTCATAACGTCAGGCCAGGCAATGCCTGGCCTAGGCTTTTATTTTGTAAATTGTGCTGAGCCAGGCAGACTCGCAGCCCTATAGCGTCGTGCTCTAGTGGGGTTTTATTGCCGTCAGTGGGCCCGGGCCGAGCTCGGGCTCTAAAAGTTTGCCCTTGCACAGCTCTACATTGTATAACCTGGCAGGACTATTCTCTCAACCTATGCAACACTTCTGTAGTTAGAAAGAGCAAAACGTGAATCGCCCGTCAAGTCATAGAAGCAAAACGCATTGCCTGATTGAGGAATGGTAGTGTAAGCGTACCATCCTATGTCGTCCTTACAGCTCACCAATAAAGAGGTGGCGTATACCTCTATGCTTGTGCAGTGCACGACGCTTGTTCCAGACGTGCAATGTGTAAAAAATTGTCAATAGTTCTACCTTCGTTCTCATGATTAGTTAACTTACAATGTGAGTTTTTTTGCTGCAGTGTACCAAAACAACGTACCGAAGTACATCTTTTTAGGGAAATTTGCATGTTATTCGGTGTAACACCGGCCCTTTTTTTTTCACACGTCATCGAGATAAAAAGCAATGAACGACCAAGATAAACGTGGCCAAGAGTGCAATACAGTCAATTCATTCCCATTCTTGACTTTCTTTTTTAGGCTACTGTAAATACAGGTAATACTTGATCTTAGCTTGATCAAACCAGTGCCACTGGTAGTTGAGGCTCGAGATAACGTCTTGTCCAGACTCGTGGCATGAGTTAGTCTACGGTTTAGAGAAGGTTGATGGTCGGAAGGTGGGCCGTCTGTGCTTCACAACTAATATTTAAGTGGTATTCCAAAATGTTCGCTCACTCGTGCAAGATATTGAAGTGGTTTCACAGGTTCGCGGTAATGTGTGTCAAGAAAGGTTCATTCCCCACCAAGATTCTCGATTTCCTATGTGTAGTAAAGATGTCACAATAAATACAGGATCTTTTATTTATTCGAACCAGCTGCAGTTCCCATTGTCTCGTTATTTTGCCGACGTTCCTGCGTATGGTATCGCCTCTACATATTTAGGACCGCACATATAGCGAGCTGAGACTCCATCGTAGAATACTCCGCAAACGCCACGATGACCACAGGAATATATGTCTCTCAATCCGTTGCAAGGCTAGAAATATAGAAAAAGTGATTGTACCACTCAACTCTTTATTTAGTATGGGGCGCTGCCATCGTTTGTCAAGATTGCGCTTACATGTGTAAAATATGAAATTCCCAAAGCTCAAATTACCTGTGAATAATGAACCTTTATAATTTGCGGAAAACTTATGTGCAACTTCATAATTATCGGAAATAGATGAAATTTGAGTATTAAGGCAACTCAAACGCCTTCGTAATGAAACATCTATTTTGAAAAGAAACGTTTTCATCTTAATGAAAACACAGAGCGACCGTGTTCTCCTTTGATGGGTGCTAAGATTTCTTAGTGCCTATGGTATTGCTGGAACAATATCGATGCTTTATAGTTGCAACGTTGCAGCTGGCGTTCTGACGATGCAGAATGCAAGCACGAATGTACATAAAAGTTGGTAATTCTCTGTACACAAACTAAGTGGTGCAAGTATTTCGACAAAAGCACCCGATGCGCTTGACCATGTCTTAGGTTCTCTGTTTCATACACTCTGAACATTTGGGCCACTCAGTGTGAATTTGGCAGCCTTAATCCATAGCGCTTCATGATGAAGCTTGATGCTTTTCTGGGACATGTTCTGAACCTTTCTTCTTTTATCCTGCTTAGATTATAACGGGTCCGAGTGAACCTTCCCGTCTTCCATTTATCGTCCTCTCTTCCAATGTTTCTTGGGACAAGTCCTTAAGAGCACACAATTATTATTATTTTCTAACATAATCGGCTTAGCAGAACGTAATATTCTGTTTTAAAGTTTGGGAGTGCCCATTTGGTGTTTCTAAATACTAAAGCTCCTGTGCAATGTTTTTTTACACGTAGGCTTCAACCTTGATGAAATACATAGGTTGATGAAATACATAGATTGTATCTTACTTTTCCGCATCTCCGATGCTCGGTGCTGTGTCCTGGATAGTAGTATGATGCTCTTGAGGTATTTCTGCGCAAGGTGAAAGTAAGAGAACTAAACTACATGTTATCGAATTCAGTGTCACCATTTTCTGTTCCGCTCCCACGTTTATGCCTCCCTGAAAAAGCTTCCATTTCAAATTTTGATATTCTGATAGCCATCTAGTTTTGCACACACACACACACACACACACACACACACACACACACGCACGCACGCACGCACGCGCACACGCACGCGCACACGCACACGCACACATACACACACACACACACACACACACATATATATATATATATATATATATATATTATGAAGTCTTGGTAGTCTGGGTTGCGACAGCGTTTAATTGAGGAAAGACCTCGCAAAACGAACGGGCAGAGCCAGTACACAGACGATGACGATGATGATGAACCAGAGTGGCAATGAGGACAAAGAGACAAGCGGATGATGGTGATTGCGATCATGCAGGGATGAGGACAATGCAAGTAACAAATGCCCACACTAATTCCCCCCACTTGGAAGCGGACATCCTGGCCGCCGTAAGTCAAAGTGACGGGGAACGTCGCGTGAAAGGTTTCATGCTTCAAACGTGGACAATCTCTGTGCTGCGGTAGCGGCGGTCTGTTGGGGCGACGAGTGGTGTCACACGATAATTAACTGGAGAAGTCTGTTCTAAAACAATGTATGGGCCGATGAAGCGTGGTTGGAATTTGTCACAGAGACCAGGAGTGCGAATAGGTGTCAAAAGCAGCACCTCGTCACCAGGTTGGAAAGACACAACGCGGTGGGATTCGTCATAGGTGATCTTTCGCTCGTGCTGTCTCGCTTCAGTATTGATGCGAGCCTGATGGCGAGACTGAGCCAGGCGGGAAATGTATTCTTCGCTAGAAGACTGACACGAATTCCCATGGCTGCTAAAGAAGGAGACGTCGAGAAAGGTAGTCGGGGTGCGTCCGTACACGAGGTAAAACGGTGAGTAGCAAGTTGTTCGCTGAACGGTGGTGTTGTAAGCGAATGTCAGGAATGGTAAAAGAGTATCCCAGTTTTTGTGGTCGGGTTGGACGTAAACGGCTATCATGTCTGCAAGGGTTCGGTGAAATCTTTCTGTGAGACCATTTGTCTGAGGGTGGTAGCTTGAAGCTGTCTTGTGCGTAGTTCCAGAAGCGCGGAGTACTTCATTTACCATTTGTGACAGGAACACTTTGCCGCGATCACTAAGCAGTACACGAGGAGCCCCATGACGCAGTATTATTGCGTGAAGAATAAAGTCTGCAACTTCCACAGCTGAGCCTGTAATAACAGAGGAAGTCTCAGCGTATCGTGTCAGGTGGTCCACGGCGGTCACTATCCATCGTTTGCCAGCAGATGTGACGGGGAGAGGCCCATAAAGGTCAACACCTACAACCTCGAAAGGCATTGACGGGCACGAAAGGGGCTGTAGAGGTCCAGCAGGTGCAGACGTGGGGAGTTTACGACGCTGGCATGGGTAGCAGGAACCGACGTACCGCGCTACACTAGAAGAAAGGCCAGGCCAGTAATAACGACATCGAATGCGGTCAAGAGTTTTTTTAAAACCAAGATGACCAGCAGTCAAGTCGTCGTGGAAGGCTTCGAGCACCTGAAGTCGAAGAGAGCGTGGCAGTACAGGAACCCAGCGCTGACCGTCAGGGTGGTAGACGTGGCGGTAGAGAACCCCATTGTCCAGCTTAAAGTGCAGGAGTTGACGACGGAGTCGCGCGTTTGGTGGATGAGAAACTCCCGAAAGGTGGTCCATCATGCGTCTGCAGTATGAATCGGACCGCTGGTGGGAGATAAATGTTGCCTGGTCGTCCGAAAAGGGTTGCGTTATTGATGCGAGCGTATGAACTTTGGTAGATGTGGCGTTTGAGTTCTCACCAACGCCGATATGGGTAGTTGGAAGCGGGCAACGAGATAAAGCATCAGCGTCTCGATGTTTTCTGCCTGACTTGTAAGTTATGTCAAAGTCGTACTCCTGCAAGCGTAGTATTCACCGACCCAAGCGTCCGGACACGTTTTTCAGTGTAGAAAGCCAGCATAAGGCATGATGGTCCGTAACGATTGTGAAGTGACGGCCGTGGAGATAGGGACGGAATTTCTGGACCGACCAAACCACAGCCAGACACTCTTGCTCAGTTATAGTGTAGTTCTTTTCAGCAGGGGTGAGTACGTGACTGGCATATGCAACAACTTTCTCTAGGGAAGACTTGTCACGTTGTAGAAGAACGGCTCCTATACCAAGGCCGCTAGCGTCGGTATGAAGGATAGTCGGTGCGGCTTCGTCAAAGTGGCATAGCAGAGGTTCAGACGTGAGTGACCGCTTCAACAGCTCGAATGCCGTTTCACATTCTTGAGACCACAGAAAGGGGACGTTCGAAGCGAGTAGTTGGTGTAATGGAGCAGCAATAGAAGCGAAGTTTTGGATAAACCGGCAAAAATAGGAGGCGAGGCCAAGGAAACTGCGAAGCTCCTTTGGTTTTTCGGGACGCGGAAAGTGAAAGACTGCAGAAATCTTGTCAGGGTCGGGCCGGATGCCATCTTTGTTAACGACATGTCCTAAGACCTTGATAGATTTGCTAGCGAAAGAGCATTTCTTAGTGTTTATTTGAAGCCCGGCGCCGGCAAGGCACGTCAGAACTTGATCCAGTCGTTCTAGGTGCTCAGGAAACGTTGACGAAAAGATAATATTGTCGTCCAGGTAGCACAGGCAACTTTTCCATTTCAGACCGCGCAGCACGGTATCTATCATGCGCTCAAAAGTCGCGGGTGCGTTGCAGAGCCCGAAAGGCATCACGTTGAATTCATATAGCCCGTCGGGGGTTGCAAACGCCGTTTTATGCTTATCGTCTTCATGCATGGGAATCTGCCAGTACCCAGAACGCAAGTCGATGCTTGAAAAGAATTCCGCGCCTTGTAGGGAATCAAGGGCGTCGTCAATGCGTGGCATAGGGTACACGTCCTTGCGTGTGATCTTATTGAGCGCCCGGTAGTCCACGCAAAAACGCACAGAGCCATCCTTTTTGCGGACCAAAACAATGGGAGACGACCAAGGGCTAGATGAAGGACGGATGACTTCCCGTTTAAGCATGTCCGCAACGTTTTATTCTATAATTTTTCTTTCAGTCAGAGACACGCGGTAGGGTCGGCGGTGTACGATAGATGTCCCAACAGTTTGAATTCGATGTGCTGTAGTATTAGTGCGGCCCAGCTTAGACGAGAAAATGTCGAAAGAATTTGCATGTTTCTGTAACAATGCGAGCAGCTGCTGCCTCTGTGAATATGTCAATTCGCTGCTGATAGTGGTGGTAAAGGCGGAGGAAGAAACATGCTCACCGAGGCAAGGCTCTTTGGATGCGATGGCCTGAAGTGGCGTGACAAATACAGGCTCGAAGTCAGCAACATGGGCCACAGTAGTGCCCTGTGGCAGTAAGATCTTCTCCGGTGTAGAGTTGACAGCGGTGACAAGTGCGGAGCCATTGCAAAAACGAACGACACCGGACGGAAGAACTATACCTTTGCGAACGCAAAGTGGTGACGGTGAGACCAATACATCCCCGTGATAGATGTCGTTGGACGTAATGCTGACAATTTGCTCTTGTAGTGGCGGCAGTTCGATGTCTTTCGCAGCAACCAGACGAAGTGGCTTCTGATTGTCGTCGTCAAGCATGTAGTCCGTGTCAGCGAGGTGAACGACGCGTTGTCCACAACAAATCGCCGCGGAAGCAGATGATAGAAAATCCCACCCTAAAATTAGTTGGTGAGAGCAGCGGGACAGGACAGCAAACTGGACATGATGGCGGATGCCGTCGATGAAAACACGCACCGTAGAAAACGCGGAAGGGCGAATGACGTTCCCCTGGGCAGCAACTAATGTGGGGCCATCGTAAGGCGTCATTACTTTCCTTAAATGTTCACACAAATCAGCACGTATCACAGACAATGTCGCACCTGTGTCCACCAAAGCATCGACTCGCACTCCTTCCACTTCCACAGAAACCATGTTACACGGTCCCGATGGAGGAATTTCAGTTCTTATTCCGAATGCAGTTTTTCCTCCACAAACTGCATCACTTAGTTTTCCGAATGAATTTCAGAGGTGAATGAGGCGGGCCGAAGTGGAGAAGTGGAATGGCGGAAGGGCGAAGGCGAGCGGCGTCTCGTGTTTCGGCTGTTTCGTGGTGCAGTCGATGCAGGAGGAGATGGAGAACGGTGCGGGGGAGACGAATAACGCCGACCTTGATAAGGCGCCCCGGCGTACAAATCCCGTTCACGCACGTCGTTCCGACGCTCATCTTGCTGGCGCTTTCGGCAGAAACGAGATATGTGGCCTCGATAGCCACAGTAGTAGCAAACAGGGCGAAACGAGCGCCACGGTGGGGAATAGACGACATTCGGGGCACCTGTAGATAGCGCGGTCAGGTGGGCCGGAGGGTCAGGGGGTACAGAATGGTAGTTGACCGGGGGAGCGGCAGCAACTGACGCGTAGGATGGACGCGGCAATGTCGCGTGGGCGTCGCTGGGAGGCACGGCAGCAACTTCAGGGTACGTGGGTATGGGGCGTAAAGCATGTGGCTGTACGGGCGCAGAGCCAGTCAGGGATGTAAGTTCCTCCCTGATGATGTCACGTAAGGGCATTCCCGAAGGCTGTGTAGGTCGTGGTGTAGGAGGTGTGAAGCCCAAGGACCGCAATTCTTCGCGTATAATGTCCCGGATGAGGTCGCGCAGGTGGCCATCTGACGTGGAGTGGTGGTCGCCAATGTCTGGTTGGAGGCGAACGGAGTCCAGTGCATCAAGGCGCTGGCATGTCGTCACGACATCAGCGATGGTAGCTGGGTTTTGCACAGCGAGTGCATTAAAGGCAACAGGCCCAATGCCTTTCAATACGTGGCGCACTTTGTCCGATTCCGGCATGGATTGATTGACACGCCGGCACAGTGCGAGGACATCCTCGATGTACGATGTGTACGATTCACCGGGATGTTGTCGGCGAGTATCAAGTGTCCTCTTCGCGACGGCGGATCGAATGTCCGGGGTGCCAAAAACGTGTCGCAGCTGCTGCTGGAAGGTAGCCCAGTCGGGTAAGTCAATGACGTGGTTAAAATACCATGTCTTTGCGACTCCGGTCAGATAAAATGGGACGTAACGCAGTTTGGCGGCCTCGTCCCACCGATTAGCGACACTTACGCGGTCGTAGTCGTCGAGCCAGTCTTCTACGTCTTCTCGACGACGACCAGCGAAGAGCGGGGGTTCCCGCTGATGTCCGTGTATGTAAATAGGAGGGGCAGCTTGCGTCGGTGCATCGTTGATGACATGAGCGCCGGTAGGCTCGGTCTGGGACATGCTGCCTGACAGTGGGCGCAATCGGCGGCCTGAACGAAGCTCCAGCGGGTAGAGCGGGCTGCGGGAGGTAAGAGGACCGAAAATCCACCTCCACTACGTATGAAGTCTTGGTAGTCTGGGTTGCGACAGCGTTTAATTGAGGAAAGACCTCGCAAAACGAACGGGCAGAGCCAGTACACAGACGATGACGATGATGATGAACCAGAGTGGCAATGAGGACAAAGAGACAAGCGGATGATGGTGATTGCGATCATGCAGGGATGAGGACAATGCAAGTAACAAATGCCCACAATATATATATATAAATATATATATATATATATATATATATATATATATATATATATATATATATATATATATATATATATATATGTAAGCATTAAATGCAGAAGAATAACTTTGGTTGCAGCGAGGTTATAGGTATGAAAATAAATGCGCTTTCACATAACAGCTGTTTACTATATAAGCCGACGTTTCGACGGGAGCCCCGTCTTTTTCAAGGCATAATAATATTTATACATTTTCCGTGTCTTCTTTTGCTTGTCGAAACAGGTGAGAAGTATGAACAACAACTAAAAAAAATTAAAGAAAAAAACATGAGGGGGGGGAGAAACGCTAAAAAGTAATAAGAAAATCTAGGAGAAGAAGCAATAGAGACATGGCGAGATTAGGAAAAGACAGCATCTCAACGAAGTAAGGCGAACCTAAACGAGCAATGCCACCATTGTTGACTTGACAATACCTTCCACGCACCTGCCCTTCCCCCAAGTGAACAGTGTGACTGCGTTTTCGTATTCCACTTTCCAGTGCCATCCGCTGGTGGCTCATCCCCCTTTTAAGTTTACGACCGATGGGCGGGGAGAACTTATGCGCTTCCACTGCATGTTGGTGGCGCCAGAAGACATTACAAAGCCGGTAATTGTGGCGCCACCATCAATATTCATTATATGCTTTTGCTCCTGTCATTGAAGGAAAAGGAAAGGTGCGTCAAAATAACAGAGGTAACTGTACGACATCCGGAACCACTAATCTGTGCGTTCCGGCTGTGCTTGAAGCGGAAAACTATTTCTGTATTGTCCGATGCGAACACTCAAAGCTTTGTTAGGGGGTAATATTATTGTAGCAATGGGAGACTAGGGGCAGACGACTGAATAGAGAAAAGCGTTTGCGTCTTTCAGTGATTGTAACACTGGCAGATTGCACGGGTGTTTATTTATTCCGTATTGTATCGTGTTGAATTTGTAGATAAAGTAAGATCCCCGTTGTTCCTGTTCTCTGATTGCTCGAATTTTTTTTTTACAATGGTGTAACCCTGATGCCATCAAAGATATGGTCTTTTAATGTGCTGTGTTTTGAAAATGGAAGTCCTGGTAGGAAACGTACATGTGCCCGATGGTTGTGGAATGTAATTATAAACGAAGTGTTTGTCCGGCCCACGTATTGCATGTTAGATGCCCCACATTCCAGGAGGTATAAGATGTTGTCTGAGTCACATTATAGAGCACCTCTTATCCTGTGTTGAAAATCCGTGTGGGTGCTTTCCGCCACTGTCGTCTGCATACCCTGCATCTGCTTTTTCCGAAGGGGGAATTCCTCTTTGAAGTTTCACGCCTATCTTTGAATTTATTTATTATTCCTTTACAATTTTGACCACCTGTATACCACACAAGGAGGAGAAGTGAAAATTTTGGATAGTCGGACGCTCTGTTACATTATGTTAAAGTGCTTTCTTAGGATCTTGTTTATGTTCGGTAAGTTTCTCGTGAAAATTATTAGCAAATTTTGCTGCGGTGTTGGCCGGCATCTTTCTGGTGGTTTGGAAAAGTCTGGCGGTTCATTTATTCCGCTGTTTTGATGGCGTCACCGATGATAGCTGGCGGGTATTCTTGATGAAGGAGTACTTCGCACATATGTGTGCTGTGTTTGTGGAAGTCATCGGTGCGGGTGTAGATTCGGCGGAATCTGTGTGCTTGAGATTAGTGATTGCTAGTCTCGCCGTGTCGTGGGGGACATGTTTTGAACTGCGCGTATTTTTGCCGGTCCGTAGGCTTTCTGTATACGCTAGTTACGAAAGCATCATCGTTCATCCGAATAAGTGCATCAAGGGAGCTTATTACAGTGTTAGAGTAGGAGTGTGTGAAATAAATGCTGGGGTGCCTTTTGTTAAATGCCTGTATGAAAATCAGAAGATCATTTTCTGAATGTACCAAAATTATGAATATATAATCTAGGTATCGTTTATAAATTAAAGGTTTATTAAAATATGAAAGAAAATTGAACTTTATATACTGCATGGATATGTTAGCGTAGTTTGGGGCCATTCTCGTACTTTTTGCCGTGCCGCTGATTTGAAGGTAGTACTGATTGTTAAACTCAAAGCGGTTCTACTCGAATACAAGTCTCGTTAAAATTTCAATAATAATTGTTGCTGTTCTTGTTGTCGTTGTCTATACTTCTGATTTCTCTTTTCTTGTCTCGACAAGTGTGGCAGCTTGGGCTAGTTGGTATGGCATGACGATAGTTATAGCGCGAGAACAAAACGACGACACAGAGACAAGAAGGACACGAAAGCGCTCGTGTCTTTGGTGTCCTTCTTGTCTCTGTGTCGTCGTTTTGTTCTCGCGCTATAACTATCGTCTTGCCTCGACAAGCTATAAGAAGGCACGGAAAATGTGTAAATAATATAATGCTTTCCGGGGCTGCTCTCGAAACGTCGGCTGAATAAAAATAAAAATCTATATATGTATATATATATATATATATATATGGTGATGGGTGATGGGTGATGGCTACTCGGTGATGGGTGTACCTGTCTACTGCGCTGGACTCTCCGACACAATTGCGCTCGTTTCGCCATCCGACCGTGCTTGCCGAAGGAAAGGGTTGCTAGTACCTTTCGCGACCGTGCAAATCACCCAGAGCAACGCCGCTATTTTTGTGACCAACCCATCCCCGTACACTGTTACCTTGGTTCGAGGGGAATGTCTCGGCAGAGTGGAACCAGTGGATAACGCACAAGTCCTGGACGTACCTGATGACTCGCGTTGTCCCAGTTCGTGTACCGTCAGCGCTGTTTCCACTTATGATTCATCATCTCCTGAAGTATTTGGCCCCTACATTGTTGACAATCTTACGTCGGTACAGCGTTCCCAGCTTCTGGACCGGCTGCGAGAATATCATTCTTCTTTTGATGTCGGGCGAAGTTCTCTCGGTCGCGCGTCCGCTGTTACACGTCGTATCGACACTGGTGCTCATCCACCATTACGGCAACGTCCCTACCGCGTGTCGCCTGCTGAACGTCGGGAAATTAACGAGCAGGTTGATGATATGCTCAGACGCGACGTTATTCGGCCCTCGGACAGTCCATGGGCGTCTCCTGTTGTTCTTGTCGCGAATAAAGATGGTTCTGTGCGGTTCTGTGTGGACTACAGACGCCTCGATAAGATCACGCGCAAGGATGTTTACCCACTGCCGCGCATCGATGACGCAATTGACAGCCTTCACGGAGCCGAATTTTTTTCTTCTCTCGATCTGTGCTCGGGGTACTGGCAAGTACCCATGGCTGATGACGCTCGACCGAAGACTGCGTTCATCACACCCGACGGCTTGTACGAATTCAACGTCATGCCATTTGGTCTATGTAATGCTCCTGCGACCTTTGAGCGCATGATGGACACAGTTCTGCGCAACTTGAAATGGCACACGTGCTTGTGTTACCTCGATGACGTTGTTGTGTTCGCCCCAGATTTCTTCACGCATCTCCAACGTCTGAAAGAAGTTTTCGCACGTGTGAGCAATGCCGGCATGCAAATAAATCTGCAGAAGTGCCGCTTTGCAGCACGGCAACTCACCATCCTAGGGTACGTCGTGTCTAAGGATGGCATTCTTCCTGACCCAGCCAAGCTTCGGGCCGTGGCTGAATTCCCCAAACCTGCGTCTGTCAAAGAACTGCGTAGTTTCGTGGGCCTGTGCTCATACTTCCGACGCTTCATACGAAACTTAGCTACGATTCTATCACCGCTGACGAAGCTCCTTGGAAGTAACGGGCCCCTCAATTCGTGGTCATCTGAGTGCGACGACGCGTTCGCAAAGCTCCGCCATTTGCTGACGTCTCCTCCCATTCTACGCCACTACGACCCTACGGCCCCGACGGAGGTGCACACAGACGCCAGTGGTGTAGGCCTCGGCGATGTCCTGGCGCAGCGCAAACCCGGATTCCCTGAATATGTCGTAGCATATGCAAGCCGTACACTCACGAGAGCCGAGACAAACTACACCGTCACGGAGAAAGAGTGCCTGGCGATCGTCTGGGCCCTTACAATGTTTCGACCTTATTTGTATGGTCGCCCATTCGATGTCGTCACCGACCATCATGCACTATGCTGGCTTTCATCATTGAAGGATCCCTCAGGCCGTCTCGCCCGTTGGGCTCTTCGCTTACAAGACTACGACATCCGCGTGCTTTACCGCAACGGACGCCAGCATGCTGACGCTGACGCCCTCTCGTGCTCCCCTCTGCCTGAAGGTGATGTGCTCTGCTCAGTATCCTCGACTGCAGTTTCTGCCATTGATGTTGACATCATCGCTACCAAACAGCGAAAGGATAATTCGATCGGCCCGCTCATCGACTTGCTCGCTGATCCATCCGCAACGCCATCCACGCGTGCCTTGCGTCGTCAAGCTCGCCATTTCGCCATCCGCGACGGCCTTCTACACCGACGCAATTACGACGCCGATGGCCGGCAGTGGTTACTCGTGATACCCCGCAGTCTGCGCTCAGAGATCTGTGAATCTTTCCACTCTGATCCGCAATGCGCGCACTCTGGGGTATTCAAAACCTACCGTCGCATTCGACAACGCTACTTCAGGCGCGGGATGTACCGCTAGGTGCAGCAGTTCGTTCGCTCCTGCCTCGCTTGCCAACGCCGCAAACCGTCAGCACACATGTCGCCAGCCAGTCTTCAACCGTTAACTTGCCCTGAGCGTCCGTTTGGGCGCATAGGTATCGATTTGTATGGGCCGCTTCCTCTGACGTCGGCTGGTAACCGCTGGGTCATCGTCGCCATAGATCATTTAACGCGATACGCCGAAACCGCCGCTATCCCTGCGGCTACTGCGCGTGATTTTGCGTCCTTCCTACTGCACCGATTTATACTGCGCCATGGTCCACCTCAGGAGCTTCTCAGCGATCGAGGCCGTGTCTTCTTGTCAGAAGTCGTCGAAGCCATTCTCATGGAGTGCTATTCTGTCCACTGCAAAACAACTGCTTACCACCCGCAGACGAATGGCCTGACCGAACGCTTTAACCGCACCCTCGGTGACATGCTTTCGATGTACGTCGCCGCCAACCATACGAATTGGGATACTATACTGCCCTTCGTCACCTACGCCTACAACACCGCCCCTCAGAGCACGACCGGTTTTTCACCTTTCTTCTTGCTGTACGGAAGGCACCCGTCACACACCATCGACACTATACTCCCGTGCACGCCGGATCCATCTGAGTGTGCACCTATTTCCGAGACAGCCAGGCTTGCTGAAGAGTGTCGCGAGCTGGCCAAGACATTAACGACGCATGAGCAAGAGCAGCAGAAGAGTATTCGTGATGGCTCCGCCACTTCTGAACCCACGTTCCTTCCTGGTTCCCTTGTATGGCTCTCAATCCCGACCTCTGTAGCTGGCCTTTCTTCCAAACTACTCCCGAAATATGAAGGTCCCTACCGTGTGATCGAGCGCACATCTCCGGTCAACTATCTTATCGAGCCAATTGAACAATCTTCGGACATGCGCCGCCGCGGGCGCGACATAGTCAACGTGGAGCGCCTGAAGGCTTACTATGACCCACTCGTAGTGACAAGCTGCTAGGTCGCCAGGCGGCTCCCTCTTCGACTCTGGGGTGATTGTAGAGAAGCCGCCGAACACTGAAGTGGGTCAAACTCTTAAGTGTTCTCTAGTGGGTGTACCCAAAAAAGGACACCGCTCGCGCTGGGAGTCCGTGCTTGGCCATTACTGTCGCCATTGTCTATACTCGCTGTGTGCCTGCTAATAAACGCCATAACAATATATATATTGTAATGAATCTGAATAACGGACGCTCTACTGGTAATGAAGAAGACGATGATGATCGGTGGTTGTAGTAGTAGCTCGCGCACGCCGCTCACCATTAGCCCGACGTGCCTGATAAAGCACATTTATCCAAGCTGCGTCTGAACCTTTCTCAACGTACAACACCTCTATTTTAAGTGGTGGAGGAGCCGGCGTTCCCATAAACCTGGAACTTCGCAATTGGACGTTACCCTCATCGTTCACCATGACTGCTCCTGGCCCTTGTCAAGCTGCCTTACTAACGACAGTCTACTGTACTGGGGTGCCTCGGCAACGCGATCCACAGATTTTTCGCGGCAACGACGAACAAGACGTCGAGGACTGGTCGAGTACGAAATCCTAAGCGCTTCAAACAAATGGAATGTCTGCGACCAGCTCACAAACGTGCACTTCTACTTCGCTAATGTGGCCAGCCTCTGGTTCAAGAACCACGAAGGTGAAATCACCAACTGGTCCGCCTTCAAGAGCACCATCGCCGCGGTCTTCGGTCGTCCTGCCGTGCACCGGCTTCGCGCGGAACAGCGTCTCCGTAGTCGAGTTCAGCGCAAGGACGAGACCTTTACAAGTTACTTTGAAGATGTCTTGTCTCTATTCAAGCACGTCGATAAATCTCCAACCAAACGCGGCAAAATCAAGCACATCATCAAAGGAGTTGACGACGATACCTTCCAGATGTTCGTCGCTAGGAATCCACAGACCAACACTGATGTTGTCCAGCTCCGTCAGGAGTACGACAAGTTGCTAAGCGGCGTGTCTCGACGCGCAGGGTTGCTGAAGATACGGCTAAAGTTTCCGCCCTCGTGCACGACGTTGCTGCTAATCACACCGTCTTACTGCCCCACATCAAACAATTCATTCGTGAAGAAGTTGCGCGTCAGCTTTCTCTAGTGGCCGAAGCATCCGAGCCAGTGACCTTGTTAGACCCACGTCTACACCAGGTAATTGAGACACAGGTCACGCAGGCACTGCCTCCATCGCCACCTGTCCGTGCGCCGCTGACCTACGCTGCCGTCGTTGCTAGACCACCAGCCCCAACTGCCTCTGACGCATACTGGGGCACCGGGTCCTCCTAACCTACGACGATGCCATCAAACACGGCACGCCATCCTGTTTCGCCTCCTGCACCTTCTGTCGTTAACGCATGGCGCACCTTGGATAATCGACCCATCTGTTTTGCATGCGGTTTCGTGGGACATATAGCACGCTACTGTCGCGGTCGCAACTTCCAGCCTCCAGACCATGGGAATTCTGCAAATAACCAGGCGGCCCAGAATTCCCAGCGACCATCTTCTCCTACCATCGACTCATTGTCCCACCACGCCCTGTCGATTTTCGCTGGTCATTACCACCCCGTCGCCGGTCTGTCTCCCCGATGCTTCGGTGCACGAGCCCCGCTCGAGAGGAAAACTGACAGCCGCAGTTCCGGAGGCAAGAACTGCGTCGTCGTCGAACTTTCCAAGACCTCCTCTTCGTCCGCCCAACGAAATTGATTTGCTAGTAGAAGGTGTTGCTGTACGTGCACTTGACGCACAGGCACCGTCGTTTCGGTAATTAGTGAAAAACTGTGTCACAATTTGAGGAATGTTACAACGCCGCTTACGAATCTTGCTCTGCGTACAGCCACCTCCCATTTCATCGCGCCGACGGCTCAGTGCACAGCACGCGTTCTCATTCAAGATGTTTGATACGCCATCAACTTTGTTGTTCTACCACGTTCATCTTACGACTTCATACTAGGATGGCAATTTCCTTTCTTCCCTTCAGGCTCTCGTCGATTGCACTCGTGCTGAACTCACGTTGACGAATCCGTGCCTTGATATCGACCACCACAGTCCCTCGAAAGTGTTTGCCGCTGCTGACGTCCACAACGTGCCGTTGTCCGCCGTCCTAGTGCCTGTGTTTTCCCCTGCTGCCACTAACCCGACGCTCGTGTTTCAACCAACTATAGCTAGTGTGCACCACTGAACCATAGTCCTCCCGTTTGCCGTCATCAACATTTCCAATGGCTTGGCGGTACTTTATGCGTGCAATGTTTCTGCTTGTCCGTACAACCTGCTACGCGGCGATTGTCCGGGAAGCTTCGAGACCTTAAATTGTATGTTCGAAGACATGATCTATCCAGACAAGCCATTTTTACCGACTTGTGCCATTACACTCGCAACTGACGCTAATGAACCTATGGATTTATACCGCAAGTCCATTGATTGCAACCTCACGCCTGGGCAGCAGGAACAGCTGATCAAACTCCTCCAGTGTTTTCGAGCCTCGTTTGACCACAATCCGTCTTTTTTAGGTCGAGCGTCATCTGTTGTTCACCGTATAGATACCAGTCAAGAGACGTCTTTACGGCAGCGTCCATATCGTGTGTCAACTACCGAACGCCGTGCCATCAATGAACAGGTTGACGACATGCTGACACGTGGCATAATCGAACCGTCCAGCAGTCCTTGGGCCTCTTCAGATGTGTAGGTTAAGAAGGACGGATGCATCAGGTTTTGCGTGGACTACCGACGTCTCAACCGAATCGCGCGCAAGGATGTCTATCCGCTGCCCACACTGACGATGCCTTGGACTGCCTTCAGGGAGCCCAATGTTTCTCTTCTTTAGATCTCCGCTCTGGATACTGGCAGGAGCCCATGGCAGGGGCCGATCGCGAAAAAACAGCTTTCGTCACGCCTGGCGGGCTTTACGAATTCAGTCATGCCCTTCGGCCTCTGCAACGCGCCAGCTACTTTCGAGCGAATGATGGACTCTATCCTTCGAGGCCTCAAATGTAACGTGTACCTTTGTTGTTTAGATGACATTGTCGTCTTTTAAACTGATTTTTCAACCCATTGAACCCAGCTCGCGAAAGTCCTCGCGTGTATTTCTGCCGCAGGGCTGCAACTGATTCTGAAGATGTGCCATTGCGCCACTCGAAAGCTTACGATTCTTAGCCACGTGGTTTCAAAAGACGGCATTTTTCCTGACCCTGCCAAACTTACAGCCGTTTCAGCGTTTCCCAAACGGACCACCACGAAAGAGCTCCGAAGCTTCAAAGGCCTTTGCTCTTACTTCCGGCGCTTCGTCCGGAATTTCGCGACAATCATCGCTCCTTTGACCAAGCTCTTCGCCGGCTCTAGAGACCTTTCAGCCTGGTCTGCCACCTGTGACAATTCTTTCAATGAACTGCACCGCCTCCTCACATCGCCGCCTATTCTGCGACACTACGATCCATCGGCACCCACAGAGATCCACACCGACCCTTGAGCTGCAAAGACCCTTGAGCTGCTTCGATTCCAGACATCCTGGCTGGGCGTACGGCTTCCCCCCTTCTCGCACGTTGCGTCGGCAAGTCGATCGCTTCAATACTCGCTACGACGTGCTGTACCGACGCAACTACGCACCCAATGGACATCAGTGGCTGCTCGTGATTCCACGTCATCTGCGATCCGAAATTTGTTCCACATTTCGTGACGACGCCCAATGGGGCCACGCAGGTTTCCTGAAGACTTATTGTCGCATACGGCTCCAATATTACTGGCGTGGCATGTACCGTTTTATACGACAATACGTTCGGGCCTGCTCGACGTGCCAGAGACGAAAAACTCCCCCTTATCACGCCAGCGGTACCTTGTTGCCCTTACAATGCCCGTCCCGACCATTCGACCACGTCGGCATCGATATCTATGGTCCCCTTCCCAACACTGCTGACGGTAACCGCTGGATCAATATAACGGACGGCCATCTTTGGCGACACCGCGTCATGGCAATTAACGGGCGTCGTACTCCCCGACTGACCGTGAGAAACGGCGGCACATGAAAGGGAGCCGAGAAGTGCAAAATGCGGTGCTCTTCTTAGAACGTCGCCGCCGACGATTAATCCTTTTGTAACTGTGGCGGCGTCTGCAAGGTCGTAGAAGGCCGCGGTATACCCCGAATAAGGATTAGACTACGAGACGCCCGGCTGAGAGCCAAACGTTTGACCGTTCCCACGGGGAAAAGCGTGGGAAACGCTCTGGTGGCCAAGCCGTATGACAATAACCAGACAGGTTGTCACTCTCGCTAGCTGTGGGCTCTCTCCCAATTAAAAAAGGGGTGGGGTCAAAATATTTTTGGGGCGGAGTTTCCCCTCAATTAAGCGCGCATGATTGGACCCAGGTAGAGGTCTCTTGTCCCCAAGGAAGAGAGCGAGGAGACACGAGGGGGATTTAAGCGCAGGTATTTGCCCTGCTAGGCAGACTAGTCGCTGACCAAGATGGTGTAGAAACAGATCAACAAGCATCTCTTCTAGAAGTGTTTAGTGTGGCTCTGTATCGGCTGGCTACCTAAACTTAGCCGTTCGTCTAGTTGTGACGCAATATTAACGTCTGCAACGTAGACATCGGGATTTCGCCTCGAGTTAGCTCAACCTGCTCGAAGTCACCTGCAAGCACTAGCCTCCCGGAGCCACCAGCGTTGCAACACCGCCGACATCGCAGTCGTGCCAGAACTCTCTTCGACTTCTCGCATCCGATCGTCGAGGACACAACGCTGCCGGTCATCACACGTATGCCTTCACCTGTTTATATCTTCGAACTTTCTCCTCCGTCGTCCTATTGTGTTAGTTGGTGTAGTTTGTAATAGTTCTCTCTCGTAAGCTGATTTATTGTTTCTGTTATATATCTCTTTAGTTGTATCAAGTGTCGATGTATTTTGTTAGTTGTATTGAAGTGTTGTATTAGATCCCGTGTGCTGCAATATCACTAGAGTAAAGTTTGTTTTGTTTTCCCACGTCTCTGATCTCTTCGCTGTCTCTGCTTGCGTACGGAACGAACCAACCTGCTGTCATTCCCGTCGCCGACTTCGCGCTGGCGACGCTAGAGTGGCAGCTTGTAACAAAACTGGCGTCCGCGAGACAGGACGTTCCGTACAAGAGTAAGACAGTGAGGAGTGAACGAGAACCGTGCGGACAGCGTGGTGATAGAGCCGCACAGTTGAAGCGGTCGCATCCTGCAATAATTGCGCTGTTTTTATAGTGGCATTATAGCGACAGTTCAGTATGGAGTCTATGAATTTTGATAAGTGGATCACGCACGGTAAACAGTTAGGCCTCAAGAGCACCGAACTGAGACAATGTGTTAAGGAGCAGCAGGAACAGGCGCTGGCGTTAGCCAGAGAAGAGCGGGCACGGGCCCGGGAGAAAAAGGAAAAAGAAAGGGAGAGAGAGCGCGAGGAAAGAGAGAGAGAACGCGAAGAGAGGGCGAAAGAACGAGAAGCGGCAAGGGAAGAAAGAGAGAGAGAGCACAAAGAAAGGGCGACAGAACGAGAAGCGGCAAGGGAAGCCGGAGAACGAGAAGTGCAGTTACTGCAATTAAAGATTCGCCTCAGTGAGAGTAGCAGGGTGAGCCGATCCAGCAGTGAGCACGGCGATGCCGGTGAGGAACTGGCATTTCAGCGAGACACATGGGGTCAAGGGCTACTCACGGTTCTGCCTTGCGAGGCAAATGAAGCTGTTACGCGACTCAGTCAGCAGAACGCGAACTACTACGAGGTAGTTAAGGCAGAGATGTTCCGGACATTCGGACCTTCTGTCTGGACAAAAGAAGAGCAGCTCAGACAAGAGTCTGAAAGAGAGCGCGAAACAGAAAGACAACAGTCTGAAAGCGAGGCGCGTCGGAAAGCGCTGGGCGTTAAAGTGTGGCAGGAAGCGCTAGAACGAGAGATCGCGCCATAAAAGGGCCCGCGTATTCTAGAATGCATCAAGGTAGAGTATGCCGAGAACGAGGCCTTGGCTGGTCTGGAGGTAGAGACGATGTCGAAAGACGCTCCTTGCGTGGATGAGGAGGGTTCCAGCAGGCCTAATGGGCTCAGTAAGGAGCTGGAAACCTTCTTCGTGCCTCTAGAGCATGTTTCGACATCGTCAAGTGTAGACATGGGTAGTGCAGTGGATAATCAGAGCAAGGACGCGATGCTTCAGGAGTGCAGCGATGTCATCGCAGAGGGCCCAGTTAATGATTATATCAGCGTTAACAAACATAATTTGGTCCGGCAGTCCGTCATGACACCGAGTTCAAAATGTTTGAGCGTGGAGAAAAATGTAGCACAAGCTCCAACAAGCTCCCCAACCTCTCAGTTCCCGACGCGGCTTGATGATGGCATCGAGAGAAAGGGGGCAAGCAAACATCGCCGAAAACGAAAGAAGCGGAAGCGCACTGCACTGCGTAAGCCTAGGGCAGATCCCACTCCATCTCGAGAAAGCCGAAAGGCTAGGCCATTCATCCGTTTCAAAAAACGTCAATGGTGGCGTTCATGGAAGCACAAGCGGCGAGCCAGGTGTAGAGGGGGAAAAGGAGGTGCGTCACCCGAACGAAACGCGCGGTTCATTTCGACGACTTCGGGAAAGCGGCCTTGCCCGAAGGTTCAAAGTCGAAAAGGCACAACGGCTAAGTACTGCGTGGGAGCGACCACAAAGACACTATTACCCAGACTTCCCCCCTGTTTCTGGCGTCCCTTGCACATTCCTGAGGGGATACGGCCGAAAGGCAGAATGAGGCGTGACAGCAGGACACAGTCTGGCGTTCGTGCTTTTTGTAACCTCTGGCGTACTCGAACGCCGCCGGGAACGCGACCCCATCGTGTGCAATTCAAGCGAATCTAATTGATTAAGATTGGCGTGACACGGTACAGTTGTCGTTGCGCGCATTGAGAATTGAGAGTCATTGGGGCACGGTTTTAGCATAAACCAGTGCAAGTGTTGTTGGTTTTCTTTGAAGACGATTGATCTAGAGTCATATAAGCAAAACAGTAAACTTTTCTCAGGTTGAGCGAACGAAGAGTATTTTGGCCACTGCGTAGGCGAAAGTTTCAGGAAAGCTGGATAGCTTAGTGTTTCAGTAGTAGACAAATAATTGGGGCCGTAAACAAAGACAGACCACCAGCCTCTGAGTAATATCCAACGGGCGAAACAGCTGAACGCTCGAGTACTTCGATGGAGTTTACTACTCCAAGAGTACCGGTTCACCATTACACATATTAAGGGTACCGAAAACGAGGGAGCCGATTACTTGAGCCGGATATAGTTCTTGAGGTCTATGAGCATGTTGTTTTTTTTCCTTCCGTCGGTTGTTTTCTGTTTGTATGTACGTGTTTCATTGTATAAGAAGTGTATTTTGAGTTATTTTCTTGTTGCTTGGTGCATTGGCTGTTTTTACTTGCTGTAATTCACATTGAAGGATTGCAGTACAGTAGAGGAGCGCACCTGTTCCGTTTTGTTTCGTAGTATACATTCGTGCAGTGTATTCTGTATTGATGGCTGCCGTACACGGCTATTTCCTCTTCTTGGTTGTATGGCGCAATGATATTGTTGCGTGTAACTGAAGCTGGTACTCTAACAATTTTTTTTCTTTTGTTATTACTTTGATGCACTCTCCCTACTTATGTTGTGTATGAGAGGGACAGTCCTCATGTCTCTCTTGTTGGTGGTGTTTTGTTCCTTGTTGTCGAAACATTTCACTCCCTGTGAACAAATGTTATGAATAAGATTGTGAAAGTGGGGGGCAATGTCACGGACGGCCATCTTTGGCGACACCGCGTCACGGCAATTAACGGGCGCCGTACTCCCCGACTGACCGTGAGAAACGGCGGCACATGAAAGGGAGCCGAGAAGTGCAAAATGCGGTGCTCTTCTTAGAACGTTGCCGCCGACGGTTAATCGTTTTGTAACTGTGGCGGCGTCTGCAAGGTCGTAGAAGGCCGCGGTATACCCCGAACAATAATTAGACTACGAGACGCCCGGCTGAGAGCCAAACGTTTGACCGTTCCCACGGGGAAAAGCGTGGGAAACGCTCTGGTGGCCAAGCCGTATGACAACAACCCGACAGGTTGTCACTCTCGCTAGCTGTGGGCTCTCTCCCAATTAAAAAAGGGGTGGGGTCAAAATATTTTTGGGGCGGAGTTTCCCCCCAATTAAGCGCGCATGATTGGACCTAGGTAGAGGTCTCTTGTCCCCAAGGAAGAGAGCGAGGAGACACGAGGGGGATTTAAGCGCAGGTATTTGCCCTGCTAG
This sequence comes from Rhipicephalus microplus, assembly GCF_013339725.1. Taxonomy (NCBI): domain Eukaryota; kingdom Metazoa; phylum Arthropoda; class Arachnida; order Ixodida; family Ixodidae; genus Rhipicephalus; species Rhipicephalus microplus. Next base: position 44,831,616 of record NC_051167.1, on the reverse strand, counting down.
GCAGACTAGTCGCTGACCAAGATGGTGTAGAAACAGATCAACAAGCATCTCTTCTAGAAGTTTTTAGTGTGGCTCTGTATCGGCGGGCTACCTAAACTTAGCCGTTCGTCTAGTTGTGACGCGATATTAACGTCTGCAACGTAGACATCGGGACTTCGCCTCGAGTTAGCTCAACCTGCTCGAAGTCACCTGCAAGTCTAGCCTCCCGGAGCCACCAGCGTTGCAACACCGCCGACATCGCAGTCGTGCCAGAACTCTCTTCGACTTCTCGCATCCGATCGTCGGGGACACAACGCTGCCGGTCATCACACGTATGCCTTCACCTGTTTATATCTTCGAACTTTCTCCTCCGTCGTCCTATTGTGTTAGTTGGTGTAGTTTGTAATAGTTCTCTCTCGTAAGCTGATTTATTGTTTCTGTTATATATCTCTTTAGTTGTATCAAGTGTCGATGTATTTTATTAGTTGTATTGAAGTGTTGTATTAGATCCCGTGTGCTGCAATATCACTAGAGTAAAGTTTCTTTTGTTTTCCCACGTCTCTGATCTCTTCACTATCTCTGCTTGCGTACGGAACGAACCAACCTGGTGTCATTCCCGTCGCCGACTTCGCGCTGGCGACGCTAGAGTGGCAGCTTGTAACAATCATAGTTGCCTTCCACTATCTTATGCGGTATGCCGCAACTTCATCCCGTCCCTCGTTTACAGCAAAAGACGTGGCGAGTTTCGTTCTTCACTACATCGTGTGACGTCATGGAGCACCTCGGGAGTTATTGGGCGATCGCGTATTCTTGTCAGACGTCATCGCAGCATTGCTGCGTGAGTACCACGTCGTTGACCGCACTACAAGCGCCTGTCATCCCCAGACCAATGGAATGACAGAGTGCTTCAACTGCACCCTTGGTGACATGCTGTCTATGTATATCTCGTCAGACCACTCAAATTGGTACCGAGGGCTCCCGTTTATCACGTTCGCCTATAATACCGCCATTAAAAGCCCTACTGGGTTCTATCCTTTTTTCCTCCTTTACGGAGGCGATCCTTCTTGCAAGAGGCTACTATTCTTTCGTACGAACCTGACTCCTTAGAGTCCACGACTTTGTCTCAAGCCGCTAGATACGCTGAAGAATGCCGCCAACTGGCAAGATCATTCACAACCCAAGACCAAGGACGCCAAATGCACCACCATGACGCATCAAATAACACTACTTCCTACAATCCAGGTTCACTCCTCTGGCTGCACGTCCCTTCTGCTACACCTGGCCTTTCTAGCAAGTTGGTCCCCAAGTATCACGGCCCATATCGTGTGCTACAAAAACGTCACCAGTGAATTACCTCATCGAGCTACTGGAACTATCTTCTGACAAAAGTCATCGTGGCCGGGAAATTGCCCACTTCTCGAGACTTAAGCCCTCCTACGACCCTCCCGTGTTTACTTGTCCACAGGTCACCAGGATGGCTCCTTATTTCGCGGGGAGTAATGGTAATGAATATGAATAATGAACGCTCTACTGGTAATGAAGGAGTCGATGATGATCAGTGGCTGTAGTAGTAGCTCGCGCACGCCGCTCGCCATTAGCCAGACCTGCCTGATAAAGCACATTTTGCCAAGCTTCATCTTAACCTTTCTCGACGTACAACACCTCTATTTCAATATATATATATATATATATATATATATATATATATAGGTATGGGATATATCACAACGGGAGCGTTGTCAACAAGGATAAATATATTTATTTCCCAACAGTTTCGGGAGGGGACCTCCCTTCATCAGGGGATGAGTTATACTGACATGAACTTCCTTGCTGCCGCGTCCCTCTCGCCTTGAAAGACGTTTGCGAGAGTGAGAGGGAACTGGAAGAAGGAAAAAAAAACAGAGAGAGAAAAGACGAAAAAAGAAAGAAAAGAAAGAAAGTAAAGAAACAGGAAGAACCACTGTCGACACTGGGAACGAAGCCAACTGTCCGTCTACATCCACCTATGGTTCATATCACGTGCTGTTCAGTTCTTGGCGTGTGTCGGGCCACCCAAGATTGTCGCCGCGGTGCCGGGAGGGTCCGGGACGGCGTGCCTAAAGAAAGGGGTTTCCCCGTAATTGGTCGTTTGGTCGTTCGGCGGGCGGCGGGCGGTGTGTGTAAAGGAAAGGTTTCTCGTTAATGGGTCGGTCGGCTATTTACCTTTAATCTTCGTCCGTTTCCCTTCAACGGTCATGAAGTGGTAGGCGAACGTAAACACTTTGTATGTGCATGTGAAAAAAAAAAAAAAAAAAAAAAAAAAAAAGAAGAGGACAGTGTACACGTACGAGTCAGTCAGAAAAAAGCATGGTCTCCAGCTATCAATCTTTGTCACCAATTTTCTCCTGGCTTACTTCTCGGAGGCAGTTGAGTTTTCCGGGGTCCTCATTTATACCGGCTACTAATGTACGAAATTTGAAAATAAAATATGCCTCACGCTGTTCGCGCTCGCGTCTGTTTGAAAAACCGGACTGCAAAAGAGTTACGCTAATATTTTTAAAACTGTGGTTGTTGTTTCTGCATGTTGTTTCTGCACGTTGTTTCTGCATGTGGGCACCACGGACATCCTGAAGACGAGCTCTTCAAGATCACTGGATTCGTTGAGGGAGGCATTGAAGCGAATGAAGCAGATGCGCCCGAACATCAAGACACTGCATCTTAGTCTGCCACTACCTCGCGCACCCAATCGCCGACGGCGGGACTCGAACTGGCGATCAATGAACCGGTTTAATATGGAGGTACAGCGATTCAGCAGAGAGGCCCGCCGTCTCTGCCACTACGGGTTGTTGGGAGCAGGCGTCTATTACGTCGAACATGGTTTCTCAACACTCCCGCTGCGCCGCTTCCTGGCTGCTGACGGCTTACATGCAAGCTTCGAGGGGGTCGCGCTACTGGCACAGCACACGAGGGTGCAGCTGCGATGGACGTCGGCGGCATGGAGATCGGCGGCAATCGCTTGCACGGACAACTCCAGTGCCAAGCCCCCTCAACGACAAGAAGCCGAGCGACACACAGAGCCATCCAGGGCACCAGCAGTGACGATGTCTCCACTACCACCAGCGAGGCCAGCGAGCCAGCGGGTCCCACCAGTGAGTCAGAGATCGGCGGCAACGGCTTGCACTTCAAACTCCAGTGCCAAACCCACTCAACAACAGGGAGCCGAGGGACACAAGGAGCCATCCAGGGTCCCAGCAGTGACGACGTCGCCACTCCCACCAGCGAGGCCTTACAACACCAGGCGGACGAATGCGGCGAAGACCAAGGCGGCGGCTTCCAAATGACACGGGGAAACAAAAGGTACGGGCAGTCTTAAACACGCATGGTCCCACTCATTTCTATCGATTAGGAAAATCATTGAAAAGCGGGTGCAATACGAAAAACACGCAGAACAACTAAACAAATATCTATCTCACGAAATTGCACCTAAGGGTCTCCGCCTAGCCTGCAACCCCTCAATGTCTACACTAAGTGAAGCAGAAAGGGGGAAGTGGGAAAAATATTACTAGAAGCGTCCTTGCAACTGACTCGGGTCATTGCGGACCATTGTGAGCGTAAGGCCGCCGAACACAGTGTCACGGAGGCCACGCAGAAATTGGTATCTAATCTCGGAGAGCATGAGGCAAGAGAACTGGAAAGATATGAACTAAAGAAGAGAGGCGAAATTTCAGTAGTAAAAGATAGAAAATTCAAGCGGGATTGCAGTAGCTCCACTGCTCTGCAACAGGAAAATAGGAATGAGGCCGTACAAGAACACCAGGGACCACCCGTACCTCAACCTAACTTTGAGGAGAAAAATGGGAACTCAGAACCACAGTGCAATCCTAATCAAAACATCCTTACTCTCGAATATGACGCTGACACTCCCGTGCCACGTGATAGCCAAGAGCAGCCGAAAACTTATGAGGAAAATGTACTCAATCTGTCAAACACAACACTCACACCCGCTCAGCTTCAACTTTTGTCGAGAGGCTTGACCTTTTGTCCATCATCCGGTAAATTCAATGAATTTGAACTGTACCAAGACCTCGATAACTTTGCGCGTAATCTCCGCCTCCGTGAATACTTTCATGATCGCAAGGACTGTACGAACGAGAATAGAGTGATTGGTGGTGACAGATCATGGTGTCCGGGTGAGCAGAGGGACAAACACCTCGATATGTATATATCAGCAGTTCAAAAAGATATCATCAGAGCGTATGGAAAAAATCGGCCATTTCGAAACAACATATCAAAGTCAGAACGAAGGGCACTCGATGAACTACGAAAAAACACTGGAATTACTATCAAACCGGCTGATAAAGGAGGCTGCATAGTAATTCTAAATACGGCGGACTACTTAAAGGAAGGGGAACGACAGCTATCAGACACAAAATTCTACAAAGAACTTCCAACGGACCCGACTCCCGAATTTGAAAGGGAGATAAAAGTAACCCTAAACAATCTCCGCCGGGACGAGAAAATTACCGGCAAAATGTTAAAAGCAATGTTACCGGCCCACTCTGTTCCCGGTCGATTCTATTTACTCCCCAAAATACACAAGGCAGGTAATCCGGGACGTCCGATAGTATCCAGTAACAGCACATCAACAGAAAATATATCAGAATTCATCAATTCCTTAATAAAAAACATCCCCCCAAATTTTCCCTATTACCTAAAGGACACAAACCACTTCATCTGCGAAACTTCAAGTCTCGACATCCCAGGCGACAGTTTTCTGGTGACCATGGACGTCTGCTCACTGTACACCAACATACCCCACCATGACGGAATAGCGGCTATGGTTTCTGAATATGTAAAATCTGACTCATCAACTAGTGTAAGTGGCGAGGTACTGTTTACACTTCTTGAACTTGTACTAAATTATAACCATTTTGAGTTCAACGGCAAGCATTTCCTTCAGGTCAGTGGCACTGCAATGGGCACGAAAATGGCCCCAAACTTCGCGAGCACCTTTATGGCTTCACTTGAAATCCCATTCCTTGAGGGACGCACCTTGAAACCTTTCTACTACAGAAGATACTTAGACGATATTTTTATGATATGGAACCATGATGAGGGAAGTCTTTTCCGCTTCATAGAGGATTTTAACAAATGCCACCCGTCAATAAAATTCACGCACAAAATTTCCAAAACTAGCATTAACTTTTTGGACGTTACTGTCACGGTCGACAATGACCGCTTGTCAACAAACCTTTACAGAAAGCCTACAGACCGTCAAATGTACCTACATTTCAACAGCAGCCACCCAAAGCATTGCAAAACGGGTATTCCATATTCTCAGGCCTACCGGTACCGAAGAATATGCACCGATATGCGGGAATTTGACAGACACGCGGAACACCTAAAGCACTCCTTATTGAAACAAAATTATCCGGAAGACATTATTGACGATGCCATACTACGTGCTCGCAACGTGAACAGGAATGATATAATTAAGGGACCAAACAAAGTACCTAAAACGACTTCCCAAACGAACCTTGTACTAACTTACTCCTCATCAGCGCCACGAATCAACAACATACTTTCCCGCCATTTCAACATAATCAGGCAAAGCGAACGACTAACTTCTATTTTCGCGAAGCCACCTCACGTGGTGTACCGCCGGGATAAAAATCTGAAGGACATTCTTGTCAGGGCAAAAACAAACACCCCCAAAATTCAATCAGGGTGCCATCCCTGCGGAAAATCTCGATGCAAGGTATGCCCACAGATGCTCACAACACGTGAATCCAAAGCGAACTTCTCGGATTTCAAATTCTGCATAACTGAAAGCCTTAATTGTGACTCCAGTAACGTAATATACATGCTACATTGCAACATCTGCGGACAAGAATATATCGGCCAAACAGACACGCCATTTCGGCTGCGGTTCAATAATCACCGGTACCACGCCACTTCACTGCCGAAGCTACCTTTATCTAGACATCTGCGCCTGCCAAACCACAGTTTTAAAAATATTAGCGTAACTCTTTTGCAGTCCGGTTTTTCAAACAGACGCGAGCGCGAACAGCGTGAGGCATATTTTATTTTCAAATTTCGTACATTAGTAGCCGGTATAAATGAGGACCCCGGAAAACTCAACTGCCTCCGAGAAGTAAGCCAGGAGAAAATTGGTGACAAAGATTGATAGCTGGAGACCATGCTTTTTTCTGACTGACTCGTACGTGTACACTGTCCTCTTCTTTTTTTTTTTTTTTTTTTTTTTTTTTTCTTTTTTTCACATGCACATACAAAGTGTTTACGTTCGCCTACCACTTCATGACCGTTGAAGGGAAACGGACGAAGATTAAAGGTAAATAGCCGACCGACCCATTAACGAGAAACCTTTCCTTTACACACACCGCCCGCCGCCCGCCGAACGACCAAACGACCAATTACGGGGAAACCCCTTTCTTTAGGCACGCCGTCCCGGACCCTCCCGGCACCGCGGCGACAATCTTGGGTGGCCCGACACACGCCAAGAACTGAACAGCACGTGATATGAACCATAGGTGGATGTAGACGGACAGTTGGCTTCGTTCCCAGTGTCGACAGTGGTTCTTCCTGTTTCTTTACTTTCTTTCTTTTCTTTCTTTTTTCGTCTTTTCTCTCTCTCTTTTTTTTTTCCTTCTTCCAGTTCCCTCTCACTCTCGCAAACGTCTTTCAAGGCGAGAGGGACGCGGCAGCAAGGAAGTTCATGTCAGTATAACTCATCCCCTGATGAAGGGAGGTCCCCTCCCGAAACTGTTGGGAAATAAATATATTTATCCTTGTTGACAACGCTCCCGTTGTGATATATCCCATACCTTCACGAAGACTAACTGGCCCATTGAATTATTACTCCCACTATATATATATATATATATATATATATATATATATATATATATATATATATATATATATATATCATATTTCATTTTATTACCTTAACGACCCCACAAGGGGGTGTTACTTAAGGGGTGCATGTAGAGAAATTATACAAAAAATGCTAACCATTTATGGTAATTGCGAGACAATGTGTTACATTTTGTAAAAATAAACTCGGGCAGGTAATGGAGGCAATGCTGTGGGAAAGGTCGTTCTATTCAGATGATGCCCGTGGAAAGAAAGAGGCAGAAAATGTCTTGGTGTGGCTGCGTGGACGGGTGACTTCTAGGGCATGACCGGTGCGATGAGATATGCGGGCTGGAGTGGTGAAGTCCGGTCGGTCACGTGAGCTGTAATAGAACTTATGGAACAGAGCTAGGGTGGCAATGCGACGACGAAGTGCAAGAGTCAATAGAGATGATTCTTCCTTCAATGATGACACATTTACATGATATGATTATGATGAATGAATCAATCGTACCGCGCGGTTCTGCAGTGCCTCAAGTGAATTTGTTAAGTAAGTCTGAGGCGGGCTCCAAATGGCAGCCGCATACTCAAGCTTTGGCCTGATAATAGATTTGTAGGCTAGAAGTTTCAGGTGTTTGGGAGCGTGGCGTAAATGACGTTTCAGAAATCGAAGTGATTTGTTAGCACCCGCTATTATGTTAGTGACATGCGCACCGCACATTAGATCATATGACAATGTTACACCTAGATACTTATAAGATTCGACTCTGTCCAAGTCAACATTACCGCGTGTGTAAGGAAAAGTTAAAGGGTTTTGACGACGTGAGAAAGATAATGATTTGCATTTAGTTGGATTAAGTGTAATGAGCCAATGGTCACACCATGCTTCAATAGAGTTAAGATCATGTTGAAGTGCTTGCTGCTCAGATGGATCAGTAATAGTACGATAAATGACGCAATCATCGGCGAACATGCGAATGTGACACGAAACGTGCAACTTGTCTCCTGAAGCACAGGTGACGGTTGTGGCTTGCAAGCAACAACAGCTTCGAGGGTGTGTCGTTGCTTGCATGCCGCATTCGCCACCTGTGCTTCAGAAAACTGGTGGATGCGACATCAGCTGCTTGGTGCGATTCATTGACATATGACGACTCTCCGCATCATGTGGATCGAGCAGGGCGACCTTCAGCACCCAGTCATCCTACAGCACAGCCGAATTCAAGATACAACACCGCGCCGACAGCAACCCTTACCCTGACGAGCAAGCGTTCCGTAGCAGAGAACGTCACCTCAAAAGCATCGCGCGCCCACAAGAATAAGTCCAATCTACACAGCCTACGTCTTGCCTACCGCCGCCAGCGGTCGTTGCATCACTTTCGCCGTCTCAACCACGCTACGGACTCCGGAACAGGGGCACAATCACGAGAGGAACAAACTGACTAACACAACGCCAGCTGGGTGAGAGTACTTTGTCTGTTGGCTCATTGAACGTTTTAAGGACCAGGAAGGTTATAGAAAAACGGACTCGTTGTGAATCGCACAATTGTATGCTTAGAATGTATGTCGCGGCAACAAGTGCTCCTAAAGGTATGCAACTAAAACTGCAGCCGGCCACATTGGAGATGTCAAAGAAAAACCTGTGAAGGTGGAACAACACCTTAAATCGGGCGTCCGTTGAACTAACCAGCATACTTATTAGCCATTATGAATCATCAGAAAAAGGTCTGCGGAATCAGGAAAAACAGCTTGTGCAATCCTCTCAGTTTACGACTGAAGAATTAAAAACTCTCGAATTATATCGGTCACAGAATTTAGCCGAGCTGGATGCTAAAAGTCAAAGAAGGTCGCGCGTGACAACTTAAGAAGGAAGGAATGCTCCCGACGAGGAAGCATTCTAACTACAGCTGAAATGTGCCAGCCTGAGCTGGAAAGTAAATCTTCTGGACAGGATAACATTATAAATTTGTTATGTTACGATCTATCAATTGAGTAACGTAGTGTGTTATCTCGAGGACTTAATTTTTGCCCTGCAACAGGAGGCTATAGTGAATTTCAGTTGGTAAAGGATCTTCACAATTTCGAACGTAACATGCGCCTCTTTGAGTACTTTTATGATCGGTCCTCGGCTCGCAATACTGATAGCTCATCCTTGCCATCTTACAAGCATTGGACACCTCCTTCCCAAAGAGGCAAATGTCTGGACCTTTGTATCGAAGCTGTACAACGCGATGTCATGCAGGCATATAAATAACGTACACCATTGCACCGCAACCTTACTGACAGAGAGCAACAAGCAATTGAATCCTTCGCTAGTCGTAATGACATGATTAAAAAAACCGGCAGATAAAGGAGGCGCCATTGTTGTAATGGACAGAAGCAACTATATCAGCGAAGGCCTGAAGCAGCTCAGTGATGCATCATATTACAAGCGGCAAGATCATGACCCAACAAACGAGTTCAAAGATATTGTTCGTGATAGTTTGACTGCGCTCTTTAATGATAAAGAATTGAGCTATGGCACTCTGTAATCCAGAATACCGTTGAGCCCAGTAGCTGGCAGGTTTTACCTTCTTCCCGAAATTCATGAGAGATAATCCCGGTAGACCGATAATTTCTGGAATCGGAACAGTGACTGAGAACCTTTCTCGTTATGTAGATAGCCTCATCAACACCATTCCGTCCAGCTTTTCGTCTTGCATTAAAGATACCAATCACTTTCTATCAGATATTGTTGACCTACAGGTTCCTCAAAATTCATTTCTCGTTACGTTAGATATCACGTCACTATACACTAATATCCCTCACTCAGATGGCATCGAGGCAGTTATCTGCGCGTACAACGATTCCGACACCGACAAACCAGTTTCCACATCTACGTTAGCTACGTTGTTTAAGCTCATTCTCGAACTTAACAATTTCGAATTGGATGGGACACATTAAGTTCAAGTTAGCGGTACATCTATAGGCACAAGAAGCGAACCTAACCACGCAAACATATTTATGGGGCTCCTTGAAAACAAATTTCTTGCAAATTGTGAATATAAGCCATTTTACTATGAGCGGTTCATCGATGACATTTTCTTAATCTGGCACCATAGTGAATCGCAACTTCTTTCTTTCATAGCAGATCTTAACAACGCTCATCCGGCGATTTCTTTTTCGCACTCGTATTCACCTGTGAACATAAGCTTCCTTAATGTCATGGTCACTCTGCGTAACAGAAAGGTGATAACCAATCTTTACAGGAAACCCACGGATAGGCAGCAATATCTTCACTTTAGTAGTAGTCACGTGAAACATAATAAAACTAGTATTCCCTACAGCCAAGCAGTCCGTTTTATAAGAATATGCTCTGATAGCAGCGAATTTTCCCGCCACTGCGAACAACTTCGGAGCACACTCGAAAAACAGAGCTATCCGGCCAGCATAATCACAGACGCCATCAAACGTACAGAAGAGCTTGACCGTTCAGACCTGCTGAGTACTAACAAAAGACCCAAAGATTGTTCGCGGACTAATCTAATTTTGACACAAGCGGCTTCAGCTCCAAATGTGAACCACATCTTAAAGAAACATTTCAAAGTTTTAATACAGAGCGAGCGGCTCAAAGGAATCTTTACAGAACAACCACGCGTGGTCTACCGACGATCGCGGAACCTTCGTAATTTACTAACCACATCTAAAACCACTTGTTCACAACATGAAGGCTGTCATCCCTGCAAAAAATCATGTTGCAAAGTGTGCGAGCACATGACGACATCTAAAACAGTTCTAAGTACATCGTCCAGTTTTTCTTTAAAGGTAAATGGGAACTACACGTGTGATAGTATCAACGTCATCTATCTTCTCGAGTGTTCAACATGCGGAGCTGAGTACATAGGTCAAACAGAAACAAGTTTCAGAATTCGTTTAATAATCACCGTGCACATGCCGTAAGCCTCCCTAGTCTACCGCTGTCGAAGCACGTCAGTATGCCTGGCCACGGTTTCGACAAAATTAGGGCCACTATTATTCAGTCCGGTTTCAAGACAAATCACGATAGGCAAGTGAGGGAATCCTTCTTGATCCACAAATTTAACACCATTCGTTCATGTATCAATGAAAACGTCGAAAAGCTCACCTGCCTCGCACTATAACAACACGACTTCTTAGATTTGTAAAATATTTTAGTGTATAATAAAATGTATATTAGTCAACCGTGGTTTCTTTACTTCAGAGCTATTTTACATGTCCTGCCAACCATACTGTGCCCCACGTATTGATGCGCAAGGCAATTTCAAACTTGTATATTCATGCACCCGTCGCATGTCAGTCATGTCAACACAACGTTCTGACAGATTACCATTTTTTCACTTTGATTGTCCTAGCTGCTGTACCGAGAGCTCATCACGTGAGCCTATAAAAGCGGCTGCATTGTATCATACCTACTTACTCTGACGAAGGCCGTGCCACGGCCGAAACGTTAGTAAATACAATTTCCTTTTCAAATGTGCTATCTGCAAATTCATTCTATATATACATATATATATATATATATATATATATGAGATATAACAGACAGTAATGCCAAGGAATGTACAGGGGAAGTTATTAGAACCAATGGAATGTAGATAAGAAGAAAGAAGAAAGAAAAGTGGATGAAAAAATTACCAGCTGTGAGCAGGAAACGAACCCACGACCTTCGAATAACGCGTTCGATTCCTTGACATTCCTTGGCATTACTGTCTGTTATATCTCATTAATATTGTGTTAAAACACGGAAATACGAGCCGTTAGGTATACACTTCTCTCCCTTATATATATATATATATATATATATATATATATATATATATATATATATATATATTTTGCAGACGACGGAACTGAGGCGCGGTGGTCTAGTGGCTAAGGTACTAGGCTGCTGACCCGCAGGTCGCGGGTTCGATTACCGGCTGCGGCGGCTGCATTTCCGATGGAGGCGGAAATGTTGGAGGCCCGTGCGCTCAGATTTGGGTGCCCGTTAAAGAACCCCAGGTGGTCGAAATTTCTGGAGCCCTCCACTACGGCGTCCCTCATAATCAAATGGTGCTCTTGAGACGTTAAACCTCACAAATCAATCAATAGACCTACGGGGCATGATCAACCTGTGCTCGCACGCTTGTCTCCCGAAGAAAGTAGAGGGTGGGGCAGTGCGAGTGGCTGTAAATATGTATTATGGCATTCTATATGTTGTCCTTTTATTGTAAAGTTAGCGTTAAAACCAGAAAGGAGACTCGAAGGTCGCCTCGCATGAAGCAATAGCCACGTATGCTAAATAACTGAGCTGTTCGCCTTTCTTTCTTCGACATTGTTACTTGTTGCTGGCACAATTATTTTTTTCGAATCTGTGTCTTTTTGTTTGTATATATTCTGCGCTACGCATTTCAATCGCATATTGTCAGCGATATTGTATTCCATAGGTTGTCTGTGATTGTATTTGTATGGCTCTCTTAAGCGGCTAATGTGGTATCAGCACAATTAGGCCACTTAAAAAATACATAAAATAATTTTTCTTAAGTTGATAGGCTGCACAAAATTTTTGGTGAGTCTTATCGAAATTTATTGTTCTTTTTGGTGTGTTTTCTTGCTTTGCTGGCTCTGTAAAAAAGTAATCTTGAATGCACTTTCTGGAGTTATCGCCATACATATCTACCTCATATGTTCAGGTTATGGTGTTAGTCTCAGTTATGTTTACTATTAACAATCATGACTATATATTGCCACGTTCCATTTCACAAGTTTTTGTTATCGTTCCGAAACACCACATGATTCTCGGCGCAAACCGCGCCTGCAGGTTTCTAGAGGGTTCCGGACTGTAGTAGATCATTTCGATAAGAACACGCCCACTGTGCGAACGGTACAGATTGTTCTGGAACCTACGCCACCGCCAGCGATAACGCTAGAACATTCGACGGCAAGGGTATAAATGCCGACGCGCTTCGCCGCTTGTCAGTTGTTGATCGAAGGCCGACGCTGCGTTCGCCGCTATCAGTCCGAGACTGCTATCTGTGCAAAACTGCTGCTGTAATTAGACTTTCCCTTTACCGGGCACAGGTTCACCCAAATAAACAGTTAAATCCCAACACGAAGTTTTCTGTCTTTGGCCACGTCACGACCCCGTGACATCTGGTGGAGGTGCTGCTTCGTTCATGTACCGGACGCCCCCGTCAAGCCGTGAACCCAGCCCCCTTCGCGGAGAAGACACCGACGCCAACCAAGAGCAGCGAACGAGCCGCCGACAGCAAGGTCTCCCACCGGAGTACGGCCTGCTACAAGACAAGGCGCGGAAGACCAAGACCATGACCTCGACTGCAGCGACAATGACAACCGGAACGTCCCAGCCCGCGATCGTCATTCATCAACCCAGGGAACCACCAACCTTCCATGGCTCATCGTTTGAAGACCCGGAAACCTGGCTAGAAACATACGACCGTGTGGCCGCCCTCAACCACTGGGACAACGAAGAAAAGCTCCGTCGTGTGTACATCTACCTGGAAGACACCGCAAGGACCTGGCTAGAGAATCGGGAGTCCACGCTCCGAACGTGGGATGTCTTCTGCGGCGCATTTCTTCAAACGTTCGCAAGCGTCGCTCGCAAAGAGAGGGCCGCTGCTCTACTCGAGACCCGGGTTCAGCTACCAAACGAAAAGGTTGGAATTTTCACAGAGGAGATGACCCGCCTATTCCGTCACGCTGACCCAGACATGCCTGAGGAAAAGAAAGTTCGTTTCCTCATGCGAGGGGTCAAACAGGAGCTCTTCGCGGGACTAATGAGGAATCCACCAAACACTGTCCAAGAATTTGTATCCGAGGCGACCACCATCGAAAAAACGCTGGACATGCGCACCAGACAGTATAATCGTCGCCTGACTCCAGAATGTGCTGCTGCTCAAGCCAGTAACTCCGACGACCTGCGTGAAACGATCCGAGCGATGGTGCGGGAAGAGCTGTGCAAACTGCTGCCTTCGGCCCAGCCTCAAGTGGATTCGATCGCCGACATTGTGCGAGAAGAAGTCCGGCAATCGCTTCGAATTCCCGAAGCACCGCCGCCCGAGCCAGAAACTATGAGCTACGCCGCTGCAGTGCGCCACAACGCTCATCCCCGTCCACGCCAAAACGCCGCCCCGTCACACTTCCGTCGCCAGACGCCACCGCCGCCACCACCCCAACCGACGTTCTACCGTTCCCCAGCGGGCCAGCGCAGTGCACCGAGAAAAACGGACGTTTGGCGTGCACCTGACAACCGCCCGCTCTGCTACCACTGCGGCGAGGCCGGGCACACATACCGCCGTTGCCAGTACCGACAGATGGGACTCCGTGGCTTCGCCGTCAATGCACCGCGTCCGCAGCCAGGAGATCGGCCACGTGACATCGCCGACTACCTCGCAGGAACTCAATGGACACCACGAAGTCCTTCCCGTTCGCCGTCGCCCAGCCGCCGCATGTCACCGCACCCCCGGCAGTATTCTGGCCCAACGCGGGGCCGGTCTCCTAGCCCGTATCCGGGAAACTAAGGGCAGCAACCGATGGAGGTGCGGTTGCTGTGCGACTAACTACCGAAGATCCTCCGACGACGACGCCAACGCGACGGAGCTTTTTGAACACAACCCCAACCAGGAAAAGCCCTGAAGGCAAAAGCTCACTTACCGAAGGTGGCCGGACGACGCAACATGGAAGCAGCGGAACAAGCCGACGCAGCCGTGACCCGACGCCACGCCCTAACTGTAATGCGAGACGGCGAACCAGCGACCTCGACGTTCTTATCGACGGCCACAGTGTGACTGCCCTCGTCGATACTGGAGCCGACTATTCTGTCATCAGTGGGTCGTTCGCCGCGAAGTTAAAGAAAGTTAGGACAGCTTGGAAAGGCCCTGAAATCCGCACAGCCGGAGGTCATCTTGTAACGCCTGCAGGAATCTGCACAGCGAGAGTCACCATTAACGGCCGTATTTATCCTACACACTTCGTAGTCCTACAGCGTTGCTCGAGAGATGTCATCCTTGGCATGGACTTCTTATGCCTCCACGGTGCTGTCATAAACCTAAAAACAAGGTCGATAACGTTATCCACAGAAGAAGCACTACCGCCGCGCACGCCGTCAGGGCACCATGCCTTGAATGTGCTGGAAGAACAAGTCACCATTCCGCCTCGCTCAAGCGTCATTATTTCAGCCGGCGCTCCTAAATCACCTGACTTGGAAGGCGTCGTTGAAGGCAGTCAGCATCTGTTGGTCACCCGAAATATTTGCGTCGCAAGAGGAATTGCAGAGCTGCGGGGAGGCAAAGCAACGGTTATGCTCACGAATTTCAGCAATGAGTACAAACATGTGAACAAAGGAACAACGGTCGCATACATCGAAGAAATTGTTGAAGCCACCAGTGCTTTCGCCCTCGCCGATTCTGCGGAACCTGCTCAGAGGAACCAAGCCCCTCCCATAGCTTTGGACGTCAATTCCAGACTTCCGAACGATAAGCAAGAACAGCTCAAGGTCCTGCTCCTGCAATACGAAGATTGCTTTTCGTCGTCATCGAAAGTTCGGCAGACCCCAATCACGAAACATCGAATCATAACCGAAGAAAATGCCAGACCACTCCGTCAGAGTCCGTACAGGGTTTCGACGCGAGAACGTGAGGCAATGAAGAGACAAGTTGATGAAATGCTGCGAGATGACATTATCCAGCCGTCCAAAAGTCCGTGGGCATCCCCCGTGGTGTTAGTGAAGAAAAAGGACGGGACCCTACGTTTCTGCGTCGATTATCGCCGCCTGAACAAAATCACAAGAAAGGACGTGTATCCTCTCCCACGAATAGACGACGCCCTTGATCGGCTCCATAACGCCAAGTACTTCTCGTCAATGGACCTCAAGACTGGCTATTGGCAAATCGAAGTCGACGAAAGAGACCGAGAGAAGACGGCGTTTATAACACCGGACGGCCTCTTCGAGTTTAAGGTGATGCCCTTCGGCCTTTGCTCAGCGCCTGCAACTTTTCAACGCGTTATGGATACAGTACTGGCAGGATTGAAGTGGCAGACTTGCCTTGTGTACTTGGACGACGTCGTCGTGTTTTCCTCGAGTTTCGACGAGCATCTTCGGCGCCTTGAAGCTGTACTTCAAGCCATCAAGACGTCCGGACTCACACTGAAGCCAGAAAAGTGCAGATTTGCGTATGAGGAGCTCTTGTTTCTTGGGCACGTTATCAGCAAGTCTGGAGTTCGCCCCGATCCACGGAAAACAGCCGCCATCGCCGATTTCCCGCCGCCCACTGACAAGAAGGCCGTGCGCCGATTTCTGGGCCTGTGCGCCTATTATAGGCGGTTTGTGAAAAACTTCGCCCGCATCGCCGATCCTCTCACTAACCTTACCAAGGCCGACTCGGAGTTCAAGTGGGAAACGCCACAGGAGCACGCTTTCCAGGAGCTTAAACATCGCCTCCAGACGCCTCCGTTACTTGCCCATTTCGACGAATTCGCCGAGACAGAAATACATACTGACGCAAGCAGCGTAGGTCTTGGCGCCGTTCTTGTGCAGAGGGCTGACGGACTTGAAAGGGTTATTAGTTACGCCAGCCGATCGCTATCCAAAGCAGAAGCAAATTATTCCACAACAGAAAAGGAGTGCCTCGCCATCATCTGGGCTACGTCGAAATTTCGCCCCTACCTCTACGGCAGGCCCTTCAAAGTTGTGAGCGACCACCACGCCTTGTGTTGGCTAGCCACCTTGAAGGACCCTTCAGGTCGCCTCGCACGATGGAGCCTGAGACTTCAAGAATATGACATTACTGTCATTTACAAGTCCGGCAAAAAACACTCCGACGCTGACTGTCTCTCCCGTGCGCCTGTCGACCAACCGCTACCCGACGACTCGGATGACGACTACTTCTTGGGAACGATAACTACCGACGACTTCGCTGAACGACAGCGGGCCGACCCGGAACTTAAAGCCCTAATAGAATACCTCGAAGGCAGGACCACCGAAGTCCCGAAGGTATTCAAGCGGGCACTTGCGTCGTTCTTTCTACGAAACGGTCTTCTACAAAAGAAAAAACTTTTCACCGCTTCGAGCGAGGGTTGGACGCTAGGAGTCGCAGAGTGCGGACGCACGTTGTGTAGGCTCCGCAGTTTTCAAATGATTTTTGTTAAAAAATTGCAAAACTTGGCTAAAGTCTCTGCGCCAATCGACGGAGGAAGTTCAGCCGAACACCTGGATACCAACTATTGCAAGGTGGGCCCGCTTTTTCGGCACTGACACTGATAATTCTGAGTCGCCACGAAGATCAAACATTGCGTCTGCCGACGCAGCGGCGGGGAGAGCTAGGTCCAACACGTCGACGAGGACGCCTGGGGCGACCCCGGAACGCCTCGACGGCGCGTCTAGCACCACGATGGAGGTTGTAAGCGTGGAAGGAGAAGATATGCAACCGGAGGACTTTACCAACGACGCCGGATGGTGCGAAGTCCGCAGAAGAAACATCACGAAAACATCTGGAGGGATTTCAGGCCCGAAGAGAACCATGCTAAGAGACGCTGCTGCGCCGACGGGCGCGCCTGGGGACAGCAAGTGGAAAGGTGAACGAACCATACGACAAATTGCTAATGCAAGCAGACTTCCTCGTCTACCGGCAGAAGACTACAAAGTGATTGTGCGACCACGAGGAGGACTCAGCGTTTCAGAGCACAGGCAGGCACGCATATACTGCTGCCTGAGAAACGCCGCTGGCGTCGGTCGCGAAGCAGCAGAAGAAGACAGTATATGCATAAACTACAAGCAGAATATCGTGGTCGTCAGCACGCCGTCCGAAGAGCGAGCCAGGCGGTACGAAGCCATCACGAAGATCCGAGTGGGAGAGCAAGAACACGAAGCCAGCGCCTACAGAGCAGCGCCGGAAAACACATCTAAGGGACTCATAAGAGGGATATCCCAAGAGGAAAGTTCCGAAGATATTATAGACAACCTAGTGACAGCAAGAAACCCAAGCATATTACACGCGAAGAGGATGGGCAACACAGACAATGTAATCGTGCTCTTCGACGGACTACACGTGCCGAGATACGTGAAATACGGAGCGCTCATCGTCCGGTGCTCGCTATACAGAAAACACATTGACATTTGCTACGAATGTGGGAGGCTGGGACACAAGGCGGACGTTTGCCCCAACCCAGACGAAAAAATATGCAGAGGATGCGGCGTGGCCAACCCGCCGCAAGAACACCAGTGTGAAGCAAGATGTCAGCTATGCGGGCAAGCTAACTTTACGGGAGACAGACGCTGCAAGGCAAAGTACAAGATACCGTATTTGGTCCGGCGAAGACGCTGGGAGCGACGAAGAAGAGAAGAAGCGGAGGCCGAAACACCATACGGCATCAACGACTACAACAAACGAGCTGGCAAAGCAACGAGCGAGAACACCCAGGGATCAGAAGGCCATTGCACAGAAGGCTCACCCCCGGGACCAAACGAGGGGGACAGTCGGAAGCAGCCCGGTCGCAGACCAAGGTCGAGGACCCGGTCCAGAACCCGTTCGAGAACCCGATCGAAAACCCGATCGAGATCCAGGGCAACGTCAAGATTGTAATCCAGCCGAGGAGCGGTAGAAACTCAGGCACAGGTGAGCTTTGCAGACGCGGTCTCTGGCACTGCTGTTACACCTACACGCGCGGGGTCCGCCTTAGAACAGAAAATAACACAGATCAGACAGTTGTTAGAGCAAATAAAGCGAGAAAACGCGACGCTAAGGGAAGAGGTAAAAATGCTTAAAGTAGAAAACGCTAAGCTTAAGAACCCAAAACACTCAGAGATGACCCATACCACGCCAACACCCATTAGGGCGTCGACACCTCTTCGAGCTCCGGCGACGCCCGTTCCCGCGTCGATGAGTGGAGAAACGCCACCGCATAAACGAAGGGCAAAGGAAAACGCCGATGAGCAAAGCGACTCTACACTCGGAGAAGTAAAAGGCATGTTTCTGGAAATGTTCGTAGGTTTACAGCAGCAATTCATGCAGATGCGCGCGGACCTACAACAGCAGATAACGCAGATGCGAGATGAAATGTCTCAGAGGTTCGACACCCTCGAGGGTAGGGTAGGGCAGCTAGAAAACGTCTCGAAAGACGCCCGACCTGCAGGAGCGAGGCCGGTCAAGAGCAAGCCGTACAGCAGACCACCTGCGGCTGAGAACAGCTGCATAGAAAACTCGAGTAGCCAACATGGCGCCGCCTAATGAATACACGATTTGGCAGTGGAATTGTCGTGGGTTTCGTCGTAAGCGGGGTAACCTGCAGCAATTCGTAAAAACCAAGCAAGCACCAGATGTAATCGCCCTCCAGGAAACTGGGGGGACCGCAAAATTATCAGGATACAAATCATATAGCACTTTAGCTGAAAAAGCAACAGTAACCACACTGATACATCGTAATATAACGGCTGTAGAACACGATACTGGCGTACGCAACATAGACCACGTCCTACTAGAAATTCTCCCGTCTCGAAAAAAGGAGGGAAGCTTGTTTGTGTTGAACGTGTACAGTCCACCACGACAAAAGGTAAAGTTTGGCTCGCTTTTCCGCAAAGTGCTAAACGTAGCGGGCAGACAAGCACTGATCGTCGTGGGCGACTTTAACGCACCACACGCCGCCTGGGGTTACACCATCGAAAACGTTAAAGGCCGCAACCTGTGGAACGACGCGCAGCACGAGGAGCTCACGCTAATAACTAACCCACAAGACCCTACCAGAATGGGGAACAGCGTCAGTAGAGACACCACGCCGGACCTTACATTCATAAGGAATATATCCAACCCTCATTGGACCAACACTAACGTAAATCTAGGCAGCGATCACTACATTGTATGCACAATTTTACAAGCAGGTCCGCGTAAAAAGAAAGGCAGAAAAATAATGTTAACCGAGTGGGACACCTTTCGTAAGATAAGAGAGGACGATGCTACAGAGACCATCGAAGATATACAGAAGTGGACAGACACACTCCAGCGTAGCGTGCAGAAAGCCACCAAACATGTTCCCGAAGAGGCAGGAATGGAAGAAATGGACAGCAAGCTCTTACACATGTGGGAGGCAAAACGCAGCCTGCAAGAGCGCTGGAAAGGTCAAAAGCACAACCGGCGTCTAAGAAAGAGAATCGTCGCGCTCGACAGAGACATAGAAGACTACGCAAATAGGCTGTCCCAGCAGCAGTGGGCAGGCATGTGCACTTTAATGAACAGGCAGTTCGGAATGTCCAAACCTTGGAACATTCTCCGAGGCCTCCTTGATCCAGAAGGCACGAAAACAACACAAAGACAAAACCTCCAACGGATACTACACAGCTACGCAGGTACAGAAGCAGAGCTCTCACGCGAGCTACGCCAGACATACGTAGGAGATGCCACAAAGGCGCGACTCCCAGAGTACGAAGGGAAGGATAACGTCGACCTCGACGCCTCCATAACAGAGGCAGAGATTCGATACGAACTCGGACGACTCAATCCCAAGTCCGCCCCGGGTCCCGACGGTATAACAAATAAAACACCTTGCAACTTAGATGACGAATCCGTCACTGCTCTCACAAAGTACATAAACGAATGCTGGGAGAAGGGCGCCATACCCCAGCAATGAAAAACCGCCAAAATCATATTAATACCCAAGCCGGGCAAAAAGCCGCTCATCGGAAATCTCAGGCCCATTTCATTGACGTCCTGCATTGGAAAGCTCATGGAAAAAGTAATTTTAACGCGTCTCGTCAGATACATGGACGACAACGAGCTATACCCACACACCATGATCGGCTTTCGACCAAGACTCTCGACGCAAGACGTCATGTTGCAGCTAAAGAATCAAATCATAGACGCCGAAACGCACACCCTGGATACAAAAGCCATTCTGGGCCTTGACCTGCAGAAGGCATTTGATAACGTCACCCACGAGGCCATATTGCGCAACTTGCAAAACCTACACGTAGGTCGGAGAGTGTACGATTACATAAAAGATTTTCTCACCAACCGTAAAGCTACAATCACGGCCGGGGAAGCGGAATCCGAAGAATTCGTTCTAGGCAACAAGGGAACACCACAAGGTTCGGTGCTTTCCCCTTTCCTATTCAACGTGGCGATGCTTGGTTTACCCTCGGAGCTGGAACGCGTCGAAGGGCTTCAGCACAGTATCTATCTGGATGACATCACCCTATGGGTGACGGGCGGGAGCGACGGTCACATAGAAGAGATTTTACAACAAGCAGTAAGTACGGTAGAGCGATACGTGGAGAACAATGGCCTAAAATGCTCTCCTCAAAAATCGGAGTTATTACTCTACAGACCTACAAGCAGAGGTCGCAAGCGCATTCACGAACGACACAACATCACAATCATAGCAGGAGGTTACCGAATACATCAGGTACAACACATAAGAGTTCTGGGACTCCGAATATCCGAGAACGGACATAACGGGGAAGCAATAAAGTTACTGGATAACAACACCCAACAAACCATTCGAATGATTCGAAGAATCGCCAACAAATACTACGGCGTGAAAGAACACAACTTAGTGCAGCTCATCCAAGCCTTCATCGTCAGCCGCATAGTGTATGTGACCCCATACCTCAAGTTGCAAGTGGCGGAAAAACAAAAGATAGAATGCATAATTAAAAAAGCATATAAGCAAGCCCTCGGATTACCGATCACCACGTCTAACGAAAAGTTCGAAGCGTTAGGAATGCATAACACGCTAGACGAACTTATTGAGGCTCATATGATAGCGCAATATGAACGACTGGCGCAAAGCAACACGGGAAGACACATCCTGCACAAACTTGCAATAACGTACGCTGGCCAAAGCGGCAATAAATACGATATCCCAAAAGAAACCAGAGAGCGCATCATAATACCTCCGTTACCCAGAAACATGCACCCCGAACATCACCGGGAGCGGAGGAATGCAAGAGCGAGAGCACTGCACAAGAAGTTTCAACATGACGCGGACGTGGTATATGTAGATGCAGCCGAATATACAGACGGTCGACACATGGCAATAGTCGCTTCAAATCAAGCGGGCCAACTGCTTGCTAGCGGCACCATTAAAACAGGAAATTCGGAAATCGCTGAAGAAACGGCCATAGCGCTGACGCTTGCGTCCACAAGGGCCAGCGTCATAATCAGTGATTCTAAAACCGCGATTCATAACTTCGCTAACGGAAGGGTCTCGAAAGAGGCGTTAAGAATCTTAAATAACTTTCGCGGAGAGCGCGACGTTTATGTTATATGGACGCCCGCCCACTCCTCCCTCCCGGGCAATGAAACCGCCCACACCCTAGCTCGAGAGTTAGCGAGCCGAGCAGGGGCAGGAATGACGCGGAGCCCGCGTGCGGAGAGAGACCGCATGTTCAGTTACAACGAAATTACCAAGCACTACAGATTAGGGAGGCAGCACTACCCGCCACCACACTCCTCATTAAATAAGCAGCAGGCGACAGCGTGGCGCCTATTACAAACAAACACGTTCCCAAACCCAATCGCTTATAATCATTGTTACCCGGACCTCTGCTCAGACAGATGTAAACACTGCAATCAGCGGGCGGACCTCAAACACATTATCTGGCCTTGCCCCAACATCGTGAAGGGGCCAAACACATACATGAATACGGAGCAGTGGGAGACAGCGCTGCTAAGCTCAAGCATCGAGGACCAACTACAGGTCATCAGGCAAGCCGAAGATGCCGCTAGGGCCCAAGGACTCCTAGCTGCCATCTAAGGGAGGGGAGTCAACTCCTCTAACACTTGCCGTTTCAATAAAAGTTGTTTCTCTCTCTCTCTCTCACCGCTTCGAGCTAAGTACCTCCTTGTGGTGCCTTCAGCTCTGCGACCAGAACTCCTGCAGGCCCTGCACGACGATCCGACGGCAGGGCACCTCAGTGTTTCCCGAACGCTCGCGAGGATACAAGAAAGGTACTACTGGCCACGTCTTACCACCGACGTCACTCGTTATGTGAGGACATGCCGGGACTGTCAGCGACGCAAGACACCGCCGACAAGGCCAGCGGGACTTTTGCAGCCAATTGATCCACCTTGCCGACCTTTCCAGCAGATTGGTATGGACCTACTGGGGCCGTTCCCGACGTCGGCTTTCGGAAACAAGTGGATCGTGGTAGCTACCGACTACCTCACCCGCTACGCCGAGACAAAAGCCCTGCCAAAAGGCAGTGCATCCGAGGTAGCTAAGTTTTTCGTCGAAAATATCGTCCTACGTCACGGCGCCCCGGAGGTCCTTATCACCGACAGAGGAACGGCATTCACTGCCGACTTAACTCAAGCGATCTTGGCATACAGCCAAACAAACCACCGACGGACGACAGCGTACCACCCACAGACCAACGGCCTCACCGAGCGGCTTAACAAGACGATCGCCGACATGCTGTCAATGTACGTCGATGTCGAACACAAGACGTGGGACACCATTCTTCC
The DNA here is from genome assembly GCF_013339725.1 of Rhipicephalus microplus. NCBI lineage: Eukaryota > Metazoa > Arthropoda > Arachnida > Ixodida > Ixodidae > Rhipicephalus > Rhipicephalus microplus. Next base: position 44,808,313 of record NC_051167.1, on the reverse strand, counting down.
GTATGTGACCTTCGCATACAACACGGCGGTGCAAGAGACGACGCAGATATCTCCATACAAATTGGTCTACGGAAGGAGCCCGGCAACGACGCTCGATGCCATGTTAACCAACGTCACCGACGAAGAAAACCTCGATGTGAGCGAGTACCTTCAACGCGCCGAAGAAGCCCGACAACTTGCGCGTCTCCGTATCAAGAATCAACAGACGACCGACAGCCACCGTTACAACCTTCGACGACGCTTCGTGGAATACCAGCCCGGTGAACGTGTTTGGGTGTGGACGCCGATACGCCGACGTGGACTAAGTGAAAAGCTTCTGCGACGGTACTTCGGACCGTACAAGGTGGTTCGACGTCTCGGCCCACTTGATTACGAGGTTGTCCCCGACGGCATCACGAACTCTCAACGACGCCGATCGCGACCTGAAGTCGTCCATGTCGCGCGCCTCAAGCCGTTTCATGCACGTTAACAAACTGAAACAGTGTTTTTTGTATTATTGTTGTATTGTAATTTATTCAATTGTACTTTCTTGCATTATTACTGTACCTTCATCTTTAGTTAAAGCATCGGGACGATACCTTTTTTTCAGAGGGGGGCAATGCCACGTTCCATTTCACAAGTTTTTGTTATCGTTCCGAAACACCACATGATTCTCGGCGCAAACCGCGCCTGCAGGTTTCTAGAGGGTTCCGGACTGTAGTAGATCATTTCGATAAGATCACGCCCACTGTGCGAACGGTACAGATTGTTCTGGAACCTACGCCACCGCCAGCGATAACGCTAGAACATTCGACGGCAAGGGTATAAATGCCGACGCGCTTCGCCGCTTGTCAGTTGTTGATCGAAGGCCGACGCTGCGTTCGCCGCTATCAGTCCGAGACTGCTATCTGTGCAAAACTGCTGCTGTAATTAGACTTTCCCTTTACCGGGCACAGGTTCGCCCAAATAAACAGTTAAATCCCAACACGAAGTTTTCTGTCTTTGGCCACGTCACGACCCCGTGACAATATCTATGAACATAATGCTCATAAAATACGCGAGAATAAAAGCACCTAGCCGCTTTTGCCTCTTACTATGTCTTCACTCCCTGAAAAATTTTGTTTGAAGCAGTGGTGGCAACACAAGATTCAAAACGCCATTATTTCAGCGCAATAGAAGAAAGAAAGAGCTATAAAGGCGGTGTACAGGACAAACTATGGGCACTGTCTTCGTCGCTTGTCTACTAGTTCTTTTTTCTGTTTGCGGTGAAAATATAATGTTTGGGATACAACACCCACTAGCCCATCAAAAAGTTTAATACAACACAAGATAATGAAAAAAAAGTATGCAACAATCACCAAAGTAGGAATACAGAAATTTCAATAATACTGCAGACTACGGTGTATATGCCCACCAAGCATATATACAAACACAAATTTAAGGAAGAGCTGCTAGATGTAAGGGCACATTGGTGGTGTAGAGAAAGCGGTAATCTGTTATTTCAGTAACGGCAAACTAATATTTACCGAATCTAAATAGTACAGTTCTTGGTTTTTTTACCGGATACGCGTTGATATTTTAGGTTAAGATGAAAATATAAACTTTGAAAAAATGTAATTTCTTGAGGGTCATTTCGCTAAACTAGAGTTAGAGACACCAAGCGACTTGCGTTTGCTCTGTCTTACTCGTTTGCTCTTCTTGGAACGTCTAAACAGGAGGAATAAGAAAAGGCATGAAAAATAGGGAGTTCACTATACGTTTCTCTGGCTTGTTGCTCTTGACGGTAGGGAAGGGGGGAGAATGAATGAGTTTAAAAAAAAGAAAAGGGATGATTAGTCTGTAATGGTACAAGTTCACCTGTCTATTGCATGCTTACTAGGGCTCCCTTAACTCTTTTGATTTTAATACACTAACTTTCTTCACGTCTGTTCGCTGGCCTGTGACGCGTAGAGCAATGGTTCTAGTGTCTTGTCTTCGGCAAGTGATCTGTCATCTAGTTCATTCACCACGTTGCGCAGAATGTTACGTTGGCTCGCTAAATGATGGCAACAACATGGTAGACGTTCTTTCGTTTCATCATTGTCGAACGAGTCACCCCTGGAGGTGTCTGTCAATGCTATGCGAAAAGAGTACGTCGTTGTGAAAACTACTTCTGAGTACAGGTGACACAGTAAGTTTGCGTCATTTCGAGTGAGGGGCAAAGGCTTGCATAGACAAGCCGCATTGGTTCCCTGGTACTAAAACTGTCTAATATATGCTGTCTTCAGTGACGGTTCAGGCTAGTCAGCTGTATGCAGTGTGCTCAGGATGGTTGGAATGCTGATTATGAAGTACTGACAACATAAATTTAAAAGGTTCCGGATTTCTGCTCCAAATAAAGTTCTTGAACCAATATACCAAAAATTATTATTCGGGCGGTGGCAGAGAAAAGCATCAAATATATTTTCATTACCACTACAAAAAAATTGGCCAATCCTACATACATTGTCACCGTAAAACCAGCACAACCTTGCAAGGCGGACGTAAATCATGCCGTACATGACTTCCGTATTATAAATATTATGTTTGCGCCTAGCGTTCATGTTCCTCGTCCAATCATGTCACGCAATCCAAGTTTGGTATTTGTGAAGCTACCGAAACGGTGGCGGGTCTTCATGATTGTAGCATGAAGTCATATTTTACATGACACGCTTGTTGTTATCATCATGTTTGTACCAGTCGTGAACACTCGTCATTCATTCACGTCACGTAATACTAAACTTTGTGTATGTGAAGCTCGCGAAACGACCGCGAGCGCACCTCCAGCGTGGTGTGTAGTAATGACGTACATTACATGCATGCCATGATTTCCGCGTTAGGCCCGGTCACTTACCTTCCCCATGCAGTCATGTCATACCATACCAGTTTTGCAATATATCATGTGAACGAACCCCCTTAAACAGCAGCAAGACTATGACATGTAAATCAAGGCATCCATGACATACATGTGGTGATTTTCATGTTATGACTAATCATTTGTGTCCGTGATACAGTCGTGTTACGCCATACCAATTTAGGTATAGATTGTAGTACGGAAACGGCCAGGAGGGCCAAAAGTAGTAGGCGGCTAGATAGACAGATACAGAGGCAATTACGGTCAAAGCCGCCGAAGTTCGCTAAGAAATGCTTCGCATTTGGAAGGCACTATCGGTTTTGATATCTATGGCGTTTGTTTTTGAGTGATGCGTAATGACAGTGTGACTTCATGGAGAAGCAGCAACTAGGGACAAATCAGTGGCAGGCATGTCATCTGCTCGTGAGGGCGTTTATAATGACAAGTTAATTATCGTCCAGTGGCTGTGATTTTTCAGAAGCTTGTTTGCCAACCTTTGTATGCTTTGGGCATGTCCGTTGGCATATATGCGAAAGGCGCAACTGTGCAATGTACCCATTACACGCTCGCCATAACTCTCATAATGTAGGTAAGCACCCACTATGCTACTATATTACACGTCATTCTGCTGATAAGCGAAGTATCAGTACACAGTCATAGGATGTTATGTGCTTTTTGTGCTGCGAAGAACGCCCGCAAAGCAGAGGGGGCATGCAAGTGGTGCAAGAGAACCTCGACTCGAGATGTGTATCAACATTGCCTGCTTCCATTTTCGGTGACAACCTCTGATTCGAAATACCCTCGCCCCATACTTTACTGACCACGAAATTGCAATCTTAAAAAAACGGGTCCCAAAGTTTTGTACTCAGCAATGCAATTCTCTTATTCCATTGCATCCATATGTATATTATTATTCTTGTGTATATGTAAGTGTATATAGTGGCATCGACATGTAAATAGCCCCACTTTGGTGGTGTAGTAGTTATGGCGTTCGTTCGCTAACCCTACATTCGCGGGATGAAATCACGGTGGCGGCGGCTGCATTTTCTATGTAATTTAAAGTGATTTACGTGCCCGTTAAAAAAAGGCCAGGTGGTCCAAACTTCTTCACACCTCCGCTACGGCCTTTCTCATAATCATGCCAGAGTTTTTGGACGTTAAGCCACATGTATTAATATTATTATTATTATGTAATTAACAAAACATTTGTACGTCACTCATTCTTATAACAACGTTTCAAATCTTTATATGTTGGTAGAGCACTGTACCAGGATTCATGGGTTCTCCCGATCAGTTCCGAGCAAGTTCCTTCGTCACATTTCACTTTCTAGAGGTGGCAAGATTTTTGCGATTAGTTGTGCATGCGGGACGCCAACCTCGCAAACTAAGTGCAACTGTTTCCAGTCGTCGCGATAATGTTCATTGCACTGGGGCGGGCTTGCAGATGATCATCCGTATAATTTTTACAAATGAAGTAAAATATTCGTAACGTGTAGTCTGACTCCTGTGGATGGAGAACCTTGGCACTGCATACCAAGGAACTGAAAAATGTCCTTTTTGCGATGTTTTGGAGCCGTGTCAGTATTTCTTAAAGCCATAACCTACATATGCGTATTTAGCCCGCCCACTTTGTATCTATCATTCTGATGGTGAAGCTTTCGATCATAATCGTGAATTCTTATAAGAAATTCGCGGTAACTATTTAGTAAAGAATACTAAACTTTTGTTTCTGCATTGCCCCACACACTAAGAACAAAAATAACTATACTCCAGTCCTTTCAGGAAGCCCTCATTTCAAACGTATACGACTCCCTTAAAAAAGGCACTTAAACTCTCTTCAGAGATCGTTATACTCTATTCCGAGAACAGTGTGACCCAGACGACAGTCAATGTGCCTCTTTAAAGAAAGTCATACACAAAGCAAGTCAAGACCACCCCAAAGAAGTCAAGTGTACTTCCTTTTGATCATGAAACTATAACGAATACATGCATGACATATGATTTATGTCTCAATAACTAACTTCAAAAAGGTATTGCTTAAAATTGCACTTACATCGTGAGGAGAGTGACTGTGAAGATTAGCAGAAAGGCAACCTTTACTGTTGACATCATAACGCTGGACCTTCTGCCTTGTGTCTGGAGAAAAGTGTGCTTTGTCTTCAATCCTCCACATTTTTATATCCGCCTCGTGACATCAATACAAGGTGGTCCCAACGCAGTGCATTCTTTTCAATGACGTCTCAAGATGAACAATTGGCTATTGCTTCCTCTAACATAAAAAACCTCGAGGTAAAACACTGGTAAGAAAGTGTGTGTTTATTGACTGGACGCAGTGGGTGGTATGTATGCAATTTTTGCGTTTGTCGAAAAGAACAGTGCCACGTGTGATGCTACAAAAGCACATATTGGGCTATGCCAACGAGCATCACGACAAGGTGATACCATTATAAATTTTAAAATACAAATGCAGGGGAAAAATGGAAGCCTGACTGAAAAGGATTCTTGGTAAACATAAAAATATTGCAAAAACATTTGCGCCAGTTCATGTGACACCAGGCGTTGTGAAAGCTTATCGTTACTGGTTAAACAAGTGGCGTAAATAAAGGCTAGTGAACGGTCCAACAGGCAAAGAAGCATTGCTTATTGAATATAGGAACGCGTTTGTTTCAGACTATATATCCTTGGACGGATGTTAAGAAACACAACGCCACAAATAGTATTTAAAAAAACAGCTCAAAATATGTTTAGACGTCGTGTCGGGCACAGAAAATAGAGTCCATAAAGATTGAGTGTAGAACTTCAAATGAGTGTAGAAGCTTGAACACCGCATTGCGTGCGTCGTTCTGTTTGGCGTTAATGACGTCGATTCAACCGTAAAATAATTTGCAGGAAGCTTGCTACTGGATGCAGACTTTCTTGATGAGCGTCTGCGACAAGAATGACGTCGCCTGACTACAGCAGCTGCTTCTCAGGGAGTTGAATGATCTCTCACAATTTTCTTCAAAATCAAAATTTTCTCCCTCCTTTTCGGACACTCCTTTCATGAGGTGTCATGAGGTCCTTAAAATTTGGGCATTTGTAGTATTTAGCCGCACATTGTTCAGAGAAATGTGGTGCATCGAAACGCAAACTTGTAAAATTTCCACAGATTCATGGGCTGCCACAGTTGCGGCAGCCCATGAAACCACAATACTTGGGACCTCACCGGCGCTTCCATGAGTCGCTTATTTCATCGCGGAAAGGCAACTTCGCACAGCGAGCGTCTTGCCTAGCTGACGGCGTGGCGCCGACTTCCCCGCACTGACTGCAGAACGCGTGTCGCGCTCACTACCGTTTCAGCGAAACACACATTGAATCGAGTGCGCTCTTTGCCACGCCCATGGATTTTTCTAACTGTATACACTAATGGTAACTCTGGTGCTATTATTTATTAGAATCACATGGCATGGCACTTTAGCGAACATGGAAATTATGGGTAGTACATGTATTTGTCTTGTATTCGTACTTTACGTTCCTTTTAGGGTCGCGTAGCTTGAAACTGCTTTGTCACAAACAATCAATTGGCCAATGTTTCACAGTTACGCTTCACACCATAATCTTTTAGGCTTACTAATTGAAATCGGCTCACCAAGTTCAAAAGTGTTCGCTTTTCTTCTTTCGAAACAAAACCAAAACACAGCAACAAATGAAACAAGTGCGATTGGCCACCCTTAAGAGTGAAGACTAGGCAAGTTCAAGTCATACCTACGATTTCCATGGTCCCTGAACGCTCACAGCGCCAGAATCCGCTCTAGTTGGTGTAGAAAACTCTGCGGCCGCGCCTGCCCTCAAGTTACCCGAAGCTTGCCGCCAGAGCCAGGCGCAGCGTTGTCGTCGCTTCGCAAAATTCAGCTTTGGTTCCGTAGAGGACGCCAGCTGATACATAATGCAAAAAATGCACGTATTGAGCACTTGGCCTCAGGGCCGTAACCAGAATTTTTTTCGAGAAGGGTTCACACTGACCTAACTAGAAGGGAGGGGGGGAGGCGCAGGCATCAATTTTTCTCTATGAGGTGACTATCAGCGGTAGTAAAGCACATTGTCCTCTTGTACATCTAAGGCATGAGACTCCCCGTTCTCCCTATGCGTATGTTTGTGAAGAGAGTAAATAAAATTAAAGTCATCATCATCATCATCATTATCACCCTGACTAGCCCACTACAAGGCAATGGCCTCTCCCATGATGAGACATTCAACCCGGTGTCGTGCTTTCTGCTGCCACGTTGTAGCTGCAGATTTCTTTATCCCATCCGCCCACCTAACTTTGTCTTCACTACGTCCGTTTTCCCTTCTCTGGCAATCTAATCAGTTACCCTTAACAGGCACTTTCAGCTGACCCCATTTTGCCTCGCGCTTCAGTCATCCAGTCGGTGAGTGAAGCGCGACTGATCCACTCATCCATGCGCTAGACGGTCAGGCGCAGAGTTTATGTGCGGACCGTCGTAGCAAGCAAAGGATCACGTGACGCGAGGAGAAACTACCAAAATGGAAGCCTCTAGTGCCGCGAGTTCATGCTGCTCTGAAAACGCAGTGATTGTTCGCCTAACACGGAAGCAGTGACAACACTTCAGGCTACACAAGGATCTGTGACCTCCGAGAAGTCGTCGAAGCCAATCCTAGTGACAATCCGCGGATGTAGGGTTAAGTTGTAGAACTGAGACTTCGAACCACAAAGGAGCATCTCGAGATGCTTTTTTGGTACTTCCGTCAAAGCGACTTCGCGAATCTTCGATAGTAAGCGATTTCATGTACAATAGTACCAATTCAGTTTTTCACAGCAGCCACTTTTCCACCTATTCATAAAAGCTCTTTAGGCTGATTTACCACAATGCAACGTGGTGAGCACGCTGCCTCGTGGCAAAGCGTTTGAAACGCGTTTTGGTTGCCTTGAAGGCTTCGATTGTAGTGCACCTTTAGGTAAAGGTGACAAAAAATTAAAAAATGCTCATGCGTGAAACAGTAAATGATTCCACACTTTTTTATTAAAACACGATTTTCAATCTTGCTGCAAGATAAACAATTTTTATTTTCCTTTATAACAACTTTCATGCTCCGGTGGTGTCACGAATACATTGACTGAGTGATGCTTAGGTCAAGCCGAAAATTGGCGTCGTGCTCCGGTAACGTTGGGCGTTTGAGAGGAACAAGGAACAGAGCGCAAAGTCGATCAGCTATAAGTGAGTTATAAAGAGTGGTTATCTTGCTTATGTGCAACGTACCCGACCCATGTCGATTTCTTTTTCTTGATTTCAAATAGGATATTCTAAACCCCGGTTTGTTCTCTGACCCACTATTCTTTCTTCTTGTCTCTTAAAGGGGCCCACAACTGGCTAAAATAGGTGATTAGATACCGGTGGAAAGAAAAAGAGCGTGAAATATGGTGACAAGCATACGTATCACAATCTCAGTAGCATTTATATTTTTATATCGCATTCGGAAGTAACGAAAACCGGTATGTCGCGCACCTAGCGCAAGAGCTATGAACCTCAAACAGCCCCGTGTGGTGGTCTAGTGGCTAAGGTACTCGGCTGCTGACTCGCAGGTCACGGGATTGAATACCGACTGCGGCGGCTGTATTACCGACATAGGCGGAAACGTTGTAGCCCTGTGTACTCAGATTTGGGTGCACGTTAAAAAACTCCGGGTGGTCAAAATTTCAGGAGCCCTCCACTACGGCGTCTCTCATAATTATATGGTGGTTTCGGGACGTTAAACCCAACAAATCAATCATGAACTACAATGATGAAGTTCTAATAACGTTCCTGTGATTAATTAAAACACACCGGAATACGGGCTTAAATTTCAGATATGTGCATTATTGTTCATTCTGTTTGTTTCTATGTGGCATGAAAGGTAGAAGAAGTAAAGAATGAAAAGTGGCGCTGCTTTCGTGGCCTCTAAAAGAAAACGAGTGTGGTGGCGTATGTGCGTGCCACGTGGCGTTTTTCGAGTAGCTCGATTTGCGTCGCGTTGCATGCGTTGGAAGAATCACGTGAACCTGTGAATGCGATCGCTTCATCACGCGAGGTGCGGTCGACCTCTGGGGAGAATTGCTACCACTTTATGCCTGCTGCTGGTGGTGGCGATGTGGACGGTATACATTGAATTCGTCGTTGCCGCTGTCGTTAACCGAAGCATGTCGCTCTGGCGCTACTCGAGAGGAGTCCTAATTTAGCACTAGCATGCGAGCTGAAATTCGTTCCTTTAACTCGCTCAAGTTGTCAAGCGATGACATATCGAAGCCAACCAACTGCGGCCAAACGTGAACTACTATGCATAAATTGGCGATCACAAGTAAACCTGCCGTTTCGTTTTCGAAGAATTCTCTTGGCTCGACTTGGCTAAAGTCAGAAAATCTACCTGCGCATGGCCAAACGTACTTGCAGAAAAAGCCCCGGGGGAAGTTCTGTAGGGCTGTAACTCTTATAATGTAATTTAGCACCCTAGAAAAAAGTGGTCGCGGGACTGCAGGTTTGACAAACACAACACTACCTGTTTGTACTTAGAGCTTCACTTTTCCTCACTGCTGGCTTTACACTGGCGTATAATCGCTATCGCAATCACACCCACAGTTTGCAGCATGTCTTCTTGAAAATGAATATTTGTTGCAAATCTAAACATTCTGATTATGAATGTTCTGCGGGGTTTTCTGCGTTACCGTTCCGTAATTTCAGGCACCGATAGGTAAGCTTTACGTAGCATTCAAGGTATTGGGTACCATAAAAATTGGTTGTGGATCCTTTTTAGGTTAATCTTATCATGTTCCTTTACATCGCTCGCTTCTTCGTCCTGAATTTAACTTTAACCCTTTTTGCAATCCTCCAGGTGTCTGCTCCGTAGGTAAGTACCACAAGATGCAGCTGTTATATACCTATCTTGCTCTTGAGAGTTAGTGGGAGATTACCATTCATGTTTTTTTTTACATACTGCAGCCTCATTGAGCCTAATGCAGGAGTGGGGGCAACAAAAAAAAAAAACGGGAACAAGTCAATACTTATGGTTAGGCTTTCAAAAATGCTTGAGGTGGTAGAGAACAAACCCAACCAGGCAGCATATTCGACGCTTCTATAGTTGAAAGCAAAAAGCTTGAACATGTCAGTGTGGATAAACAGAGTTTGAATGTTAAGAGCACGGTTAGTCCTCGTAGAGAAATATCTGTAAAATTGAGATATAATTCTAGAGTGCTGCGCGAGAAGATTTGTTTAAATTGTGCAAAAGTTTTAGGCATTTAACGTGACGACGCTTCGCAAGTGTAGTGAGACCTAGCTGAGAAGAAAATTCTTTGGAGAAAGAATTCTGTCATAGCTATCGCATATAAAGAGCACCACTCTTCTTTGAACTGATTCGAGTTTGTTGATGTCACATTTCTTATGAAAGTTCCAAACCGCAATACCATATTCAAGAATGGGGCAAATGAGAGTTTTTCGGCAAGCGTTGAAAATGCTTGCCAAATGTGATCCACCCCATCCTTATTCATCTAGTTATTTCACTCTCACGGTTCGGCTCGGTGGTTTCTGTGGTTCCCGAGTAGACATATCTTTTGCAACTTCCAGCGCCTCTCCATCTCTTGCAAAGTGGTGTTTTCTACGGATACTATTGTGCACTACCTTATTTTTATGTATAATAACTTTCAGACCCACTCTTCTGCTTTCCGTGTCCAGTTCAGTAATCATTAGCTGTAATTTGTCCCCTGAGTTACTCATCAAGGCAATATCATGAGCAAATCTCAGGGCCGAAGATACTCTCCATTTACTCTTATCTCTAACTCCTTAGAATCAAAGGCCCTGAAAACTTCCTGTAAACCCACCGTGAATAGCATAGGAAATATCATGTCTTGCTGCCTTACACCTTTCTTTGCAAGGATTATGTCGCTTTTTTTATGGAGTACTAAGGTGACTGGTGATTCACAGCAGATTTTTTCCAATATGTTTTTGTAAAGTTTGTCGATGCCCTTATTACGCTGTTCCTGCATCCCTGCTGATGTCTTGACTGAGTCAAACGCTTTCCCTTAACCTATGGAAGATATTTATAAGGGTTGGTTGTGTTCCGCACATCTTCTATTACCTCAATAATAGTATGAATATGATCTATTGTGGAGTAGCCTGTACAAAATCGTGATTGGTCCTTCGGTTGATTGAACTCTAATGTCGAATCATTTCTAATAACTATTCTTCATGTAAATAGCCTGCAGATAACGAACCGTAAACTTATCGGCCTGTAATTTTTAACTCCTTGACGTATCTTCTCTTATGGACTAAAATGATGTTGGTGTTCTTAGTAACGTAATCGCGGTAAAATACAGTAAAGAACCGGTAGAGTGACCGTTTGGAGCCACTGCCTTTCATAGCACTATTAAATGAACTAGTCTTCGAAAACGCGTCCTTGCGATGACCCGCCTGAACGAAGAAGACATCGTTAGTTCGTTAATTATTATTCTCTGTTAGGCGTAGATGGCATCGTCCTCGTCATGGCGAAGTGTATTTCACAAGTCAATGACGGCTCCGCTTACCACGAGGAATGAGAGGTATACGCAGCATGTTTTTGTAGGTTGATAATTACGTTTCGTTTTTGCTTTATTTGCTGTGTGAATAACTTCTTACTGTCACAGTGATGTTTGGAAGTGCATGCCTGTAGGAATAATTTTTATGTCACGCTCTATATGTCAAGGCGCCCTGACGTAGTGATAGCTTCCATTAAAGTTTTTTTTTCGCTTTACTGCGCGCGCATTTTAGCATGCTTGCATACGCATTCAGCATAGTCGAAATTTTCAGAGCTCTCCTTTACGGTGCCTCTTATAATAATTAGGTGGTTTTGAGACGTTCAACCTCACATATCAATCAACACGCATCAAGTAATTTTTTGTAAGCTATGAAGCAGGTTGGCAAAACAATTTCACGCGCGTTATTTTTAAGGCCGACTTTCTCACAATTTCGGTTCACAATACAGCTGTTGTTCACACTACAGTGGATTGTTTAAAACAGTTCAGTTGGTCTCAATAGAAAATGCACCTCGGCCCACACTATAACTACTCAAAGAAATAACTTGATCGCTGCGTATATGCGCAGGAAAAAGTAAATACGCGGAGATACTTGTTTTTTTCAATATTCTTGATTTTTTTATTGCAAATTTCGTCACTCAGCTCCCTGAAACAACCGCTTTGCGGCAAAGTGTGTTCAGTTGTTTGCAAATGTGCAGCCGTCATTTTCCTTTACGTCAACAGGTTCAGAACCACACAGAATATTTCACCGCGCAGCGTAGATATGGCTTGTATACACTGTTCAAACTATAGTACGTGCATTCATGTTTGCAGAACTTACGCCGGCACAAACAAGAGCAGCATTGTACCACACCAATTCTCGAATAATCGGCTCACTAGAGATTAAGGAATGATCGCCGGTTCAGTTCAGAGTACGGTACACCCTAATGAAATTCTCAGAACGCAGAAACTCCGCCAAGAACAGCCGGAGCATGCAACACGAGTTTAGTAACGCTGCACTGGGCGTCATTCGTGCCCGTCGGTTGTCTGTTTCGGGACATCTCATGCGACTCGCTGCAATTTCACTGCTGGCCTCAACACCTTCGCGTTCATTCCCGTTAGCGGTATCGCATCACAAAGGAACGAAACCTACAAGTCTTCTGTAGGGGCACCATCATGAACGCGAGATGTTTTGCGGGCAAAGTAAAATACTGGGAAAGCGTGACCTTCCCGGCACCTCAAACGGAGAAAACGTATACTTACAAATCTTTCTGCCAGAAGAGAAACAAGCGCTAGTGCTTAAGGCGGAACATTACGAGCCGACATGTATCGTCGCTAAAGTTCTCGTTACTCGCATTCAGTGTCTCTGTTCAACATTTCTGAGCGCATTGCTTCCTAGCAATGCGAGGTCACCCCCATGATATAAGCTGCCTACGCGTATTGGTGGGTAGATATTTTCTGTGTCAGTGAGCACCCTTCTATGACAGTTGATAACCACGCCGAAACGCCGTAAGATAACGCTTGATGATTATTTTTTGTTTGCGCCAGTGCACACTCAACAACTGACAAAAAGGCTACAGCAGCAAAACAAAAAAAGAAGAAAACGGTTCACAGCTGTTGTTATTCACTGGCTCAATATGACTACTGTGATGGAATAACTCCTAAAGACCGATCGGAGCATGATGCATGCCTTGAAACCACGATTCCTGACAACGACATTGGTCTTGGCGGGTTTAACCGGCAAAGACACCAGGAGTTGCAGCACGACGAGACTAGACGATGTTTGCTAATGATGACATGGAAACCAGGCCTTAACTAAAGATTTCCCTCAGTTAGTAAGCGCCAAAGAGGGAGCAAGATATGTGTGCTTTTTTGGAAAAGAAAGTTCAGACAAGGGGATTTACCAAGTTTTTTGGTGCCTTGGTCTTCTTTCCGTTCACGCGTTAGAAGAACATGCCAGAAAGTTTCAGGAGCCACAGCGAGTGTGACTACCACAAATTCGGTGTTGTATGCGCGTGTCAATGTTCGTGTTAATTGACAAAGGCAATCAACGCTGTTTCGTTATGTCATGTGTCTTTTTGTTTGCTGCGTGAAACGTTGCTTTCACAGAGTTTATTTCATTTCTTGTGTAAAATTATTGCTTCCTGTTTATATTTTTGTTAATATACATGATAGCATGTTCACTTAAGGATCTTTATTTATTCTGTGCATTTCTTGTTGTGCGTTATGTCACTACTTGCAGAAATTGCTCCATGTGCCCTTCTAGTGATGTCAGTGTAAAGGAACGAACAGATGAGGCGATTTCATATATATATATATATATATATATATATATATATATATATATATATATATATATATATATATATATATATATGCAACACTTTTCAGCTTTCTGCTCCTAATTCTAGGGCCGTTTCCCGACAGACTGCTCAATGAAACTTTTGCTCATTCGTATTACGATGCTTTAGCTTGAATGTCCCGGCTGCTGCGGTTGCATTGTCGTTGCAGGCGAAAATGTTCTAGGCTCGTCTGCTCAGATTTGGGTGCACGTTAAAAAACTACAGGTGGTCGAAATTTCCCGACTCCTTCACTGCAGTGCCCCTCGTAATCTTATGGTGTTTTGAAACGTTAAAACGCACATATCACACAATCAATCAATCAATAATTAATGAATCAGGCTAATGATGACCTTCTTATTTTTCAGCTTAAGGAAACATGATGAGTATATGTGTTAGTAGGCCTTTCTAAGGTTATGATCAGCTCGCACGTTTGCGTGTGTTGCACCTTTGTCATTAGATACTTGAAAATGCTCGCATAACAACTAATCTTAAAAGAGGCAATAAAGATATAACTTCAAAATTATCACCCCATATTCGTATTACCGCTTTTTTCAAATTTTGCTGAACGCTTGATTTATGAGGGGGTGTATTCTTTTACAGCAAATGGAAATATGATTTGTGAATAACAGTTCGGATTTGAGCCAGGTAGATCAACCCACACTGACCTACTCCGTATTAGGACAGCCCACTCCAATGCTTCCAAAAGAAGCTTTACACAGTGAAAATATTGTTTGACTACAGTAAGCCTTTAACTTTGATAAAGCATGATATATTAATTAAGAAGCAGCATATGTATAGAATACGTGGGGTTGTGCTTGACCTAATGAAAAGCTGCCTGTGGGCAACAAAGCAATGTGTGCAGCTTCATAATTTTAAATTTGAGTTGGGTTTATTTAAATGTGCGGTTCCGCAAGGATCGATACTGGGTCCTTTACTTTTTATATTGTACATCAATGACATCATATACTTAGAAATTTTGGCGCAACCTCGACTCACGCAAACACTCACACAAGCACACACACTTACACCAGAGCAACACACACGACACGCAGCTGTGTGTTGCTCTGGTGTAAGTGTGTGTGCTTGTGTGAGTGTTTGCGTGAGTCGAGGTTGCGCCAAAATTTCTAAGTATATGATGTATAACCAACTAGCCCAACAACAAGTTTTATTAATCAATGACATTGTAAGCATTCTTTCTACACCAAACATAGACATGTACGCCGATGATACCAATGTATTCTTTTTTGCTTTACATCTCTCCGATAGTTAGACAACTGAAAATTTCTTGTTGGTAGAACTAAAATTATGCCTTGCAGTAAACTTTGAAAAATAAATACGGAAAAATCTAAATTTATGCTCTTCAAGCAGAAAGATAGACCTGCAGATCTTGCCGCTTCATTATTTTCTATGGTGAGAGTATTTCTCAGATAAACAAAGTTGAATTCCTGGGCGTATGTTTTCAAAGCGACCATAGTCGGTCCGAGCATGTGAATAACCTTCGAATAAAAATATCAAGGTCTATCGGTAATTCAACAATTACAGCATCTACTTCCAAGGAGAGTGAAACGGCAGTTGTAATTTTCTTTTATTCAATCTCAAATAATTTATTGTATTCTAGTCTGGGGTACGTGTAACAAAACAAACAGTGAAAGTATTATTCTTTTTCAAAAACGCGCCTTACGTCTGCTAAATACCTCGGTCCCCACAAATACGTCCTTTTTTGTGTGCACGAAGTTATACCACTCTCGGAGTGCTACAAGGTACTACTAGCCATGCTAATCTATGAAAAAATTAACAATAACTTTCAGAGCGTTTCTGACACATACTGTTGCGTTGTTGGGGCCGATGTGTCGGACTAACTATGGCATACAGTAACTGATAACCAATTTTTTCACTGTGCAACAAGATTCCTGAAGTAATAAAATACGCTAGGGAAGGGAAACGAAAATTATAACAAAATTTAAAAAGCAAATTACAAATGTAATAATCCAAACCCACTTATAGGATGTTTGTGCTGAAGTTTGGTAATGTATGAAATATATTTTTGTAATCATTGTTTTTTATAATTGTTTTTCATACACACACAATTGTATGTATTTCAATATATGTAAATATTGCTGATAACGTCTTTATATTTATCGCTAAGGAACAGCTTCGTTTGAATTTTTAACCGATATATTCTGCGCTTGTTGTAGTGATAGTCGTTTTTTTTATAATCTGTATGTAAAACCTTGAATTATCTATGTACTCTGTCGCTGTACATGCCTGAGGTGCTTCACGAAGAGTGGGCCCAGTCAGGAGCCGCTCTCTTCTTTTGCCCCTTCGTGGGCATTTTTGTGAGAAATGCCCAAATAAATAAAGAAAGATATGTATTGATATATTGTACACTCGCATTAACGCCATGTTTGGCGGATAGGCTAAATATTCTGTCGCACGTGTAGGTGCGCGTGTTTAGATGTTTGCAGAACGTGCGCAGGTTTAATTGAATTGATATTCTTTGACATCAGTATATCATAGCACACGTACGAAGAGTCATGCTGTAATGTGCTTCAACGTGGCTTAGTGGACCTTGGAACTGTGTCTGGCTTTTTGCAGTAAAACAAGTCCCTGCTTAGTGAAAACTATTGCATGGATCGACTGCGGCGAGATTTGTTCCGGTGGGCACACGTATGACCACCTCTGCAGCATTTATCCCGTCGCCGAGCCAACTGAACGCTCGCGGCCGAGATTCTTGCCCAAATTCTCACAGTGCGAAAGCCTTGACAACTACTTCGACACGTTTTTCCGTGTGCAGACATTCGGTGTTAAAGCACCCACGAATGATGTTGTTTAGTTTCACCACTTAGTTTCAAAAACATGTCAGCGTGAAGCGACAAAAAATAAAAAGGTGTGTAAGTGGCGTGGGGGTGAGAATCGCACGAGAAATTTTTAGGAGAAGCTTCAGGCCCCTCCCCTAACTCCCCCCCTGGCTACGCCACTGCTTGGCCCTGGTATATCAAGCACTCCGTTTATTTTATAGTTGTTTGGCTATTTAAATTTTTATTCTGGAACCAAGACACCCTGAAGGCTTCTGTGGATGTTGCCATATAATGGTACAATGAAGCCTAATTACTTTATATGTCCAAATTGACATTCCCTTTCGGGGGAAAAAACTCGGAATTTCGCTAAAAGTAAAAAAAAATCACAGCATATCCACGCGGTGAATGATGACGAGTGGGGCGATGCGGAAGAACGGACGGCTGGACAGACACACGAATGAACGCACGGGCGGACGCATGGAAGCACGGACGCACTGACGGACGCTTCCCCCCACTTATCATTAACTCTGTGGACATGCTGTCACCGTTTTCATTGATATGCAATGCAATGCAACTGGCTAGTATGACGATTACGATGACTACGACAACACCGGATATACGGTACACGGCGTCCCCTAAAAATATTTGATAGGTGCTTGATGGAAGTCAATTGTAATAAATACTTCTAAGGCCCCCATAAGTTCGCCTAACATGACTGGAAACGAAAACCATCTACTCTTCTTTCTTAATAATTTTAAGACAAGGCCCATTCCCAACTCAGATATTTCGAAACCTGATGTGGTTTTCTTACTGCCTCAATGATCTCAGACACCGCAAGCTTTCTTCGCCTTAGCTGGTAGAGGAAGACAACCAGCTACAGTTATGCACTGCCTCAGGGGTGAGCACACCTTTGACCTAGCGAAAATGTCATGCGATGACGTCAAATTGTGAGAAGTTATAGTGATATATTTGTCAAAATTATTGGTGATCTGTGACATCATGATAACGTAACGTTGTGTCAGATGTCGGAGTGGGTGTATTTCCCAGATACACTGAGCGCGCCGAGAGGTGTATAGCACAAATGATTTTATTGCAACCAAGAAAAAAAATTGGCCCCGTATCTGCATGTTACACCACTAATGTCGTCGAAAGACGATAGTCTTGCGTCTGGAGAGAATGAAAAAAGTGTTTACTTCATGTTCTGGACACGAAAATTAGGGAATGGTACTTTGAAGGCACTGCATTAGAGTGCCTCGAACGTGCAGCGGAGGCGAACGAGCCATCAAGTCACGTCACACGTGAGACATCAGTGCTATCTGGACAGTTATTCCAGAAAATGGGGAGGTGATAAAGTGTGGAACGCAAGGCGACGGTAGGTGCCACCGTGGTGTCGTCTTAGCAGAGCGTTGGAAACACTTGCCATTTCATGCAAGCGTTTCATGGCAAGCACAGCGTTATAAAGGCTACGATCCTTGAAATTACTTTTGTTTGCCTTTTCTAGTAAAAAATACACATACATATCAGTGACGTGTTGTTATGCTGCCTCAGATATGCGCAATAATTGATTTTTACTTGACAGTCGCACAAGCATGAACGCTTAACCATGAGCAATACTGGTGGGCGCTGTGAATGGGGTGAGCCGTTTGGAGTATCGTTTGGGTGCCATTAGGGGGGGGGGGGGGGCAAGTAGACAAATGTACAGACAGAGAGACCAAAATTTTTCCATGGAAGGTCTCTAAGAAAAGCTATCGTCTTTAAAATTGCGGAACTTTCACTAAGATGCGCAAGGCTTGAAACAGCTTTGCGTGGTGTTATTCTGACGACTGATCTTGTTTCTTCTAGGTTTGTGTGACGCCCAGGCCTTTGCTGTGTAATGCAGGCTTTAAAGTTGCTTTTTAGTAGTTGCTGGGCTTTAGCTAGGGGATGCTAGTTTATTTCAACGTTGATTCTCAGCACGGAGAAATTTTAGATAAACCCCAATATCTGACAGACAGGAAACAGATCTCAAGCTTCACAGACAGAACCTTGCGCTGAAAAAAAAAAAGCTTCAGATCTCTTACAGACCAACGCGCCCGTCGTATCAGCCCAGGCTTTCCATCACTTCACGGTCTTTTCGCCGTCGAAGTTCTCTTTCTCAATCTCTCGTATTCTCTCGTGGTACGCTCATGGGGTTTTCGGCTCGCTACTCCCGCTTCACAGCCATTTGCTGGGATAACTGTTGCCTTTTCTATTTTTAGTGAATCGGTTGTGAGCAGCGGTACTTACCCGCTTTCTGTGGCCGGTTGGATAATGGTGGTTTTCTTGATACGCCACACAGAGGCACACACCCGTTTGCTGAAAAAAGGAGGAACAGCAAGAGAAAAGGCAGGAAGGCTAACCAGGCACTAACCCAGTTTTCTACCCTACGCATAAGGAGAGAAAGGAGAAAGCGGAGTAAATATATTTGAAAGGAAAGATAGAGAAGAGAAAGGGAGGAAAAGCTTGTCAGTACAAGGGCTGACGCGTATGCAGCGGTGCTATAATGCAAAGGTCAAAGGCATTCACATAGGCCCTGTAGTTCTCAGAAAGCGACTGCCTTGTGAGCCGACGACAGACGAGAATGGTGCTCCAGCAGCATCTGCACAGCGAGTGAATAGCCATCTCAATGCCGCAACGCGCCAAAAAGTTTTGGTCTCTCAGAGAAAAATTGAGGGCAATGGCATAGCAGATGGTCTATGTCTTCTTCGATGCCACAGATCTCGTATTCCGCATTGTCGGTCACTCCAACGAGAGTTTTATATACTTTTGTGAAGGCAACCCTCAACCAAAGCCGAGGAAGTAGTGAAGCTTCACATCGACAAAGTCCGGATGGAGGTCGAAGTTTGAGTTGAGGGTTTATTTGGTGGATACTTGTATGCCTTCTACTTGGGGTGTTCCAATCTAGCAGACACAGAATACGTGCCAGGCGACAAAATTACCTTGGAGCGTTTGTCTTGACCGACAGTTGATAGCCCGTAGTAGAATTTGCCTGATTTTTGTGCTAATACCTGTTTACAGTGATAGTTTTCTGGTGGCCCGCACTGTGGCGCATGCTCATTTCGTAATAGGCCGCACAAATTACGGCTAGTCACATAAGAGAGGGTGGCTGTTAAAAGTTGTGGAAGAGCTTCACTATCAATGAAAAAGATAAAAAAAATCTGGGAAAACCCTAAAGGAAGCTCAAAACAGTTCTACCACAACATTGACCAGCAATAGATCCTTGGTTTTGATAATACACACAAAATATCGCATTAAAGCTTTAGCTATGATCTGGCCACATTTGCTTCATAGCAGCCTGAAGGAAACATTCATCCTTGGTTCCGCCGATGGTAGTCCAAGCGGATGTCACCGTTGATCCTGATGAAATCGTCGTTCCCATGCATAACGGCCAGCCAAGCTGCTGTAAGCCGTTTACCAGGTCACCTCTGCGAACAAGGCAAGACATCTTCGTTTATTTGGCCTAAATACGAGTTCGGCATCTGCTCCAAGTGGTGATGTGGGATCTCGTGATTGGGCTAAGTGGTCTTCAACGGGTAACTGCTTTTCTGGGTCCGGAACTGTCTCAAGGTGCAGCAGCAACTTCGAAGAACCTCACCCGAATATCGTCGAGGTCGGCGACCAGTGTTGCAAATTAGCTATTGTGTAGCTAGATCTAGGTACTTTTGAACTTTGAAGCTACCAAAACTTTGAATTTAGCTACGAGTAGCTATTTCCACAGTTTTTTCCAAACTGTAGCTCCTTATCAAGCTATCATAACTAACTCTAGCTGTGGGGTTATGATAGCTTTTTATAATTATTTGTGCTGGCCGAGAAATACTTGTACATGAAGCCCACAGATCTATCAATCAAAAAAAGCATAGGGCACATTGTTCGCTTTTATGATCTGGAGATTTTGTCGAAATTTTAAGGGAACGAAACCGAAAGAGAAATCGATGGAATCGCGCTGACAAAACCTGCGAGTTTTGATCCACTTTCATTCACCCTAATTTACGAAAATATCATGGCACGCACACCCACAAAAGGCAAGATGCCACGAATGTTGCTTGCCAAGTGACGTGGTTCAGAAATTGGCACGATAGGGTCTTATTCAATGACAAAAAATGATGCTCTGCAAATGGTTGATATCTTCCAAAATATGTACCACAGGAGTGGCCGTACTTTACGCCACAGCTTCATACTTGTAGTGCACTTTCACGATTTTCAAGGGAGAGTCCTTCGTACGTTTGTTAACAATTCAATAGTGCAGAGTAGAATTTTTTTAAAATGTGCTTTAACGCACACTCACAGCTAGCTTTCTCATCAGCTGAGACGTCAAAGGTAAACAATATTTCACAAATGAGTGATAGGATTCTGATGAGCATGATAAGGAATTGAGGACAGATTTGCTTCAGTGACACAGGAGCTTAAGAAAACATTTACCCGGTAATGAGCAGAAAAAATTCTCATAGCGTCTTGACCTTTTTGTCACCTCATCTGCATGCATTGAAAAAGGTTTTATTGGCGTGTATTGCGACGGTGGCCCTACGACGAAAACACGATCGGGACAGAGCCTTGGTCAAGCAGATGCCGGCGACGATCAGCACGAGGCGAGCGAGAGCAGCCCAGGACCCAGTACATAAGCGGTGGCAATGTTGCTTGCCAACGATGCGTTTTCTTCTTCACAGCATCTTGAATGCACTTTGGACTACATGCATCTTGGTGGATCACTATTTGGAAAAACCAAAACAGTCCGCCACTCTACCAATGTCACTCTTCCAACGCCGATTATGTTTCCGAAAATTATTCAAAAACTTACTCGGTTCTATCATTTATTATTTGATTTCTCATTTATTATCTTCCAATCATTTAGTTCACTGCTGTATCGGGCAACTCAAATCTTATGTGGAAGACGATTAATGAGGTAATGAACTGACTCCCCCTTAGAAAAAGTTAGTTACCAACAAAACGGGCTGTCAGACGTTCAGATTGCAAATGCATTCAATGCCCGTTTTTTGCAGAAATTTATTCATCTTCACAACCCAATGTACCATTCTTTCCGTCTGAATATATTGCATATAGGTATAGGCAGTGCCTTCTCTATAACTTTCAGTGCCTGAAAAAAGGCCCTCTCACGGCCGTCGGCGCTAGTGCTTCCCACGCTCGCCGCTAATGGGTAGTGGCACTGTGTAAACATGGTTGGCTCGCTGGTTTGGTGGCACCGAGGATGTCGTGGGCGGTACTCCCTTCACTGTGCTGCACGTGGTGTTGCGTTCTTGAAGTTACATGCTGTCGTATATTGATTCACGATTCTTTCTTTTTTTGACGCCTGTGCTTCGGCCGCGCATGTAGCTCGACTGAAGATGTACTGCTGCGTACCGCTGTGTGTGTCTGACGAAAAAAAGAAAACGCCGGGACTGTCTTTTTACGAGATTCCTGAAGAAGGCAGTTGTGGTGCTGCAAAGGCTAACCACCTTGGTGTTGGCTCAGTACCTCCCAAGTCTTCAAATATCGGCCATTGTGTATGTAGGGGGATACATTGCCCGTGTAGTCAGCGAAAAAATGAGCTGCGAAAACTGTGTCTCTCTGTGTACGAAGCCAGTAACCAACCAGCCACTCCTACAGCTGACACGCAACCAGGACCGGGGTGGTTTGCTGTATCCATCAGACCAGCTTCTTTTTATTTTTGACACTTTGCGAGCATTTACAGACACTGCGCTTAGAGACAATCCTACTTTGCAAAAGCCACTCAGTAGCTTGACAAAGTGTACCGTTCCAACCCTATGTGCATCGAGGTTCCTCAAATGCCAGAGTGACGGAAGCTGTGACCACAGGGCCCGACTCGTGAACCTTATATCAGTTCACTTCCTCAGGCCACTTCTTTCAAATTATTCATTCAGTGTGACTGACAAGCAGGATGCCTGTAAATATTTTGCAAAGAAGCCACTTTCGAGGAACTATGCAAGGCTTTGAGATAGGTTGTGTGCTCAAGCAATATATAATTTTCTTTTGTCAGCAAATGTTCGAATTCCAAGCCAGTGTATCCATGACTGGGCAGTGTTGTTCCCTTAAGGTTTTATTTTTTGTCGCCAAGTGTTTTAATGTTCGACGAACTTACATAACACTGTGAAAAAAATTTGCCTTCCCAACGCAATTGGTGATCTTGTATCACCAAGTTTTTTTTCCTAGGCCATATTGTAAGACTGGGAGAACATTGTTACCGTGTGCAATTTATGATCTCTTGTCACCAAGTTTTTTTTAGGCCATTATGTAAGACTGGCTTCCTTGTACAATTTGATATTTTGCCACCAAATGCTTTAATGTGAGGCCAACTTACGTAACAAGAAAAATGGCGTTTCCTTGAGCAATCTATAATCTTTTGTCACCTATTTCTTTTTTTTTTACTGGTCAGTGTGTCAAACTGGCTTTCTTGTGCAGTTAGATTTTTTTCACTAAATGCTTCAGTCTTCCAACAGTGTGAAGAAAAATGGTGTTACCTTGTGCATTTCGTGATCTTTTGTCATGAAGTTTTTCTGTTCTTATTTTTTTTAGGCCAGTAGGTCAAGCTGGCTTAACAATAAAACCTAATGTTTTGGTGTTAGGCCACCTTATATAACACTGAAAAAAAATGTTCCCTTGGCATATAATGATCTCACGTCGCCAAGTGTACTTTTTGTTGTTGTCGTAGGCCAGTAATTAAGACTGGGCAAATAGTGTTTTCTTGTGCAACTTGATTTATTTGTGACCAAGTCTTTTAGCCTTAGGCCAGTGTACGTAGGACTGTGACAAATACTGTTTCTTCTCTACTTTATACTCTGTTTTTTTTTTGTCACCAAACGTTCGATTTATAGGCGAACATATGTAAGGCTGTAAAGTAGGTTACTGTTATTTTTTCAAGTTCTTGTGGTCTGATTACTACTGGGAAACTGTAGGGTGCACCCCAGGCCCAAGAACACACTTCTTTTTTGGTTCATTGCGATTTCACGAGATATCTGGAATAAACTTGTTTTGTTGTGGGACGCTATAGCAACCCCTGGTTTTGCCAAGTCTTGTCCTTGTATGGTTGATTGAAACGCTGTCGCGAGCGGGTTCGAGAGCTTACCAGTCGAGGAAGCCTTTTTGTGGCTTTACCGGTCGTTATGAGCACCCAGGCAACCAGAATCCGAGAAACGAGGCTAGCAACCGCATCTGCACTGGTGAAGCGCGAGCGCGCGAGCTGCGACCGACAACACGAGAGACCCATGTTTACGTGGCGGCGCCTGGTGGTGAGCAGCTGCACTCGCTTCGACGGCCGCCGCCTATTGTTATTCTCCCCTTCCGGCAGGCACTGAAAGTTATAGAGAAGGCACTGGTATAGGTCTACTTTGTTTTTGGTAGCCACCGACCAGTGAAAGGCCCAGAGCATTATCTCATTGCTTTAAGAAGGTCGTGAGGCTGGTGCTGGCGGTGTAAAAGTGAAGCCGCTGATAGCCGTTGGTGAATATGTAAGCATACCTGAAGCTCATTCATGTAATTTAACTCTCTCGAATGGCGTGTTCCTAGATACAATTATCCTAGCTCGAGTGACCGTTATCCATAAAGGTGGACCAGTTGGTGTACGAATAAACACAGACCAATATCCATATTATCAGTTTTCTGGAAAATTGCCGAATATGTATTAAACAAACAACTGAGAGGCATTTTAACCACGAAAAACATAATTGCGCAAGAGCAATATGGTTTCCATAAAAAAAAAAGATAATCAGAAACAACTTTACTTGAAATAAAAGAACAAATGTTTGACAACAATGAAAACTGAATTCTAACCCGTGGTTTATTTCTTGATTGCAGAAAACTCTTCGATTGCGTGCAACAAAACATTCCTCTCGAAAACCTACCTCCCATTAGCATTCTTCGTGTCGCTTCATCTTTAATAAAAAGCTATGTAACAGCAAATACACCATACAACATGATCAATGGCACTACCTCCGAAATTTAGACCATGAAGTACGGCGTACCCCAAGGTTCCGTTTCAAGACATGTTCTCTTTTTGTTACATATGAAAGATATCGCAGTGGTACAGGGCAACTCTTACATTATACTATATGCCGTTGACACCAAGGTGCTTTACCCAGGAAGAGAAAAGAGAATCGCACAAATGTTTTGAACAAGCCAACACCTGACTGCGAAGATTTTATACGTGGCTTAATGAAAATAAACTAAAATCAAATGCAAGTACAACAGAATACTTGCTCTTCAAATCAAAAGGAACGAACACGGCATGCCATCTTCAGCTGCAGTTTTAAAAGTAACTATTCAACGGTCAAGCACGGTGAAATTTCTTGGAGTTATATTTCATGAGAAGATGTCCTGATTACCAAATATAGACTCTCTCAAACGTAATATTGCCTGCGCTGTAGGTGCATTAAACAGGCTGCGATATTTACTACCAACAAGCGTGAAGGACCATATCAATAACGCAATTATATATTCCCGTTTAGCCTGTTGTCTTCTAGTTTGGTCTACTACAACACAGTATAATTTAGGATCTTTTCAAATGGTTTGAAAGCGTGCGCTACGAGCAATAGAAAACTGAAGACGTATGAAATGCAGCCAAACATAATATTCCAAAAATAACATATTTCCACTGCCCGAACTCCACACATAAAAACTATTTCTTGAAATTAAGTGTCAGTTTGGGTCTGACAAACATTCTTCCGAGAGTAAATACAGTATGAAAACGGCAGGCTATGTTTCAGGAAGTAGTCTTGTGTCTATACCACATAGTAGAACAAACTACGGGTAACAAAAATTCCGGTTGAAATTCCTAATCTTCTCATTGGCTATACCTTTACCATAGATATCCTCAAATCCAGAATTAGGAAGGAAGCCTGTCAAAAAACAATAAAGGATTATCATTTTCAGAGGGCTAAACCAAGTAAAGGAATAACTTGGTTTTGTATGAATGATATGTATTGTTTTATTTTTTGTTTTTCTCTTCCCACATGTGGACTGCTAACCTTACAAGTTGTTCCTTGTTTTGTTTTGTGTGGATTAGCACACTGCAGTTTTTTTATGCTAGAGAGTTGTGCGTGAATATTTTTCTGAACATGGTACTTATATTTTGTTTTGTGAGTGCTATATGACCGTGTACTATTGATCTGAGGAGTACAATTTCAGTTTTATGTACGCTTTTATATTTGTAAATGTCTTATTCTGCTGCTGCTACTGTATGTGTGGCATGACCTAGTCAGGCAATGTTTGCCTTTCTCCGTTTCTTCTTGGAACATTTTATAGTTGTTCCTAATTAACTAATAAAGAAAGGAAGAAAGAATATTAACACACCCGTACATTTTACAGAGCCCTGATGCAATTCCAGCTCTTCTTTGACGAGCGTGCAAGCTTTGAAGTTTTGCTAAAACAACATCTGTCCTGAAGTATTGGAGTTAGAGCAGGAACATTCTTCTTTTCGTTCATGCATGTTCTTTGTAGTTGCGTGCAAAAAAAGGTACTTGATCACTCTGTTCAGTGTAATAACACAACTGCCAGTAAACAGTTTGCACGTATAGACTATGTCTAAAAATGCCTGAAAAACTAGCTTACCTACTTTTTCATCTCCTAATGAATTATTTTATTTATTTACAGCATTTTTTTCTCTAAAATTGGGCTATTTTTGCTCTCCGACGTTTGCAAACAACTGATGTCGATGACTCCCCCCCCCCCATAGAGCGAGAGCGTCACTATCTCCAAAAACCAAAGCCCAAAGCTGCCGTCATCAGTACTATATTTAGGAAACTATAGTATTAGTACAAATCTGGCGATCTAATCTTCTTTTAGCGTTGCCACGCAAACAGGTGCTGCTCACTGTGCTTCGATATTCGGTTACGGCTCGTGGAACGTGCGTCGACCTTTGTGCCACACCCGCATGCGCTCGTGCGTTGTCATGCGCCTATTCGGCTTTAATGCTTGTCCTGTTTCGCGCAATACTACCTCAAGGCACCTGAAAAGATGCATATGTAGTGGTAGTGACTAGCCATAACAAAGACGTTGCCTGTGCGTCTAAAGGCACGAGATCCATTGCCACCGCAGTGGCAACAGCCATAGCCTTGGCAATCAGGGAGGAAGAAAGTAGAGGGGACTAATCATATATATTGACAGGCTAAGGCTGCCTGTCCCTTCTATCTTAAAGGCGCACTTCCGAGATGTGTCGTTGATATTTTGGGGCCCACGCTGACGGAGGTACCTGGCGTCGCCTAGTGCTTACGCAGGCCTAAGGTGGTACTGGAGGCAAACAGCGTAGATCGCGGACTTTCTGGCCGAGACGCAGGACCTTTCTCTGGTAATTTCTCAACCTTCAATTAGGAACACAACATAACAGGGAGGCAGGCATTGGAAAACCAACGGCTTACAAGACGGAAATGCGCTTCTCCCTACCCTAACTTGAGCAGCCAGCGAGCTAGGGATTAGCGCCGCCTTCAAATGAACACATACCCACACATATTCATACTACCCGAAATTTTTCCACAGGTATACACTTCAGGGATCTACCCTAGCGTAGCAACCACACAACTACACTGCCATTTATCACTTACCAATGTAAATAGGGACGACTTCATCCAGTATCCAAGCTAGCGCGTTCACGCGAAACACTCACAACGTGGTCTTGGGAGGCACGGCTTTCCAAGCTGGCACTGGGGAGCTAACTGGTGATCCTATACCAAGTCCGGCAAGGCACCACTTCGAGTGGAGCTCAACAAAAGGGCTCCACCCGCGAATAAACCACAGACTTTCACATTGAAATAAAGTACATTTTCTCTCTCTCATTTATTATCAATTTGTCCGCTACCCAACGATGAGTAAGTTCCAACTCACCCACCTTGCAGCTCTTCAGTATATTTTTAGTCGTCTTCTTTGCTTGGTTACCTTACTCATCCTCATTTTGACGTCACGACGAGACTATATGATTTTTTATCGCTTGTACTGACGTCGCTGGCGTGCGTGGTACGCCACCCGAGGCAGACGGTGAATTTTCACGTTCTATGATGCGTCTGAGTCTTTCGCCCTAAAAGCACATTTATAATGTGATAAATACGAACAAAAGTTTTAGGTCTGTTCGATATTATTTCATGCAGTTTCGTGTAGACGTCTCGCTTCATCTTTTGTGGAGTCATCTTCAGTTCAAGACTGCTCCTTATGAAATAGTCAGAATAGAAGTGGTACCTAATTCTACGAGGCATCGACACCATTAACACGGCCTATCAGTTGGTTGCTTACTCCTCAGAAAGGATTTTGAGAGCCATTGGCAATTTTAAAAAAATACTTGTTTTTCATTTTCAGTCATTGATCTGCGGTTGGTAATCCCGCATGTTTACTTACTTTGCAGCATATCTCACTTTTAGCTGGCGTCACCTAGATAGAACATCACTGCCGTGTGGTCTCCTTCATTTCTCTGGAAGCCCCGGCGGTAAGTCCGGGACTCACCGCATTGACTTACCACAATTGTATGTGTCCATTTGTCGCTTCCATCCTTCGACAGCAGTGTATGAATAACAAACACTGACTTATCAGAGAACATAGTTATTTTCAAAACTGGCTCCGTATCTGCAAAGACGATATTTTTTTTGTCTGGAGGCAGTGAATAAAACGTCTACTTGTTGTTTTGCGAGAGCAAATAAGTGAATGGGGTTCTGCAGGCGCTGCATGAGATATGAGCGCCATCTAGCAGTATTTTGGAAAACAAAAAGTGGTCTCTGATATAGCGAGCGCGCGGCGTGTGTGCACAATTATGGAAGCCGTAATTTGTAGATTGAAAGAAGAGTGACAGCACCATATTGTCGCAACTAGAGTGCCTCAATGGGAATCGCCTAAGTCTCAGCAAGGCGTAGGGAACACCTGCCTTTTCATGCAGAGCATCGCCTTGTCAGCGCAGGCCCAACGGACATTGAAACACCGATAGACGTCCAGTCGACAACCGCTTCTGGATGCTTCGGGCGTCTAATGGTCGTCCGCAAATCACCGATAGGCGTACAGCGGACATCCGCAAGATTTTAAGTCGCACACTATTAGCAGCTTAACGGTAGTCGTGCCGGGTTCCAGGGCGGATATGTGAGTGTTCAATGGACACATGAGCCCTTTGTTATGTTGCCCTAATGGTCTCTGATTTATCCAATGGATATCTGGTAGAGTTTGCATGCCCCTTTCTATGAAACTTGTGAAATATAGTAATACTTGGATTGTTCCGCACTTTTCCACAATTATTTATTCATACGAAAGAACATCTTTGTATGCATTGCACACTGCTTTAATGCAACTGCAATAAATTGAAAAGCGTCGTGACATATACCATCACGATTTCTTTCTTTTAAAGTGCATTCCCGGCTGTGGCGGCTGCATTTCCGATGGAGGCGGAAATGTTGTA